>JASPKZ010007702.1:0-401393 GCA_030220185.1 Diploptera punctata | reverse complement strand
AATAGAGAGAAAAATTAATTATTAGACAACAGGTAAACTGTAATAAGCGTGACTTAAGGTGCAAGTGTGCGGCAACCCCTGATATCTTGAGGAAGGAGATCCAGGAGCGGGCGGAGACAGGACAATTTAATATGTCTTGCTTGTATAACTTTATGATTAGTTTTAGTCTTAATTTTATACTAACATTAACTAGTTGAATCATAGATCGTAATATAATAGATATTGTCTTTTGATCAAATTTTTATTTAGTATTTAATATTAGAGTTCATTGTAATTGTTATATTCTGATGTAATATGTTTGCCCTGGTGATTGGAAGAGAAGGCCACTTGGCCTTAACTCCACCAGGCCTAAATAAATAAATCTAAAAAAGCAAATCTAAACTCTAAACTAATCTGGTTGTACTCCAATTGTTCCCTCCCTAACCTAACGAAATATTTACAAAATGGGAAAAATAAAAACACATCTCAGTTTCATCGTATCTTAAGACTGAAAATTTTGTAAACAAATTGTACATGCTTCATTGATGTATCTCTGACATCTTCTGGAAAACCTTGGTTTACAACTCGTATACCTTCTAGAAAATCATGGCGCGCAACTCTTTACTTTTTCCTAGTAGGCATTCAATTCCTAAAAAAACTATTGACTACTTTCCAGTTAGCCATATACTCGACCTTCCGCCCATACGTCCAATCATCAAACTGCATATCAATAAGCCTTTCATTTTTCGGGATATTCCAAAGTTGTTAAGGGGAATGACGTATAGGGTTTATTGCTACATGTACTACGATTTTAGTTTACTTAACAAGGACTAAGTAATCCAAATGCCATTCGTACCTCCAAGGGTACTGGTTCTTATAAATACTTAAGTATTTTTAGAACGAATAAAATAATGTTTTTTTTAACTTCTTATTTTATATGAAAGTTCATTTAATTAGCCATAATTTTTACTTTCCTTATTTATCTACGAATTGTAAAAGTTTGTAGTAATCTCATAATTACCATTTTAAAATAAAATTGAATTAAAATGAATTATTATTTATTTAATATTTAAAACCTGTTCGTCACCTGATACAAATTTATTTTATATCGGAACCGTGAGAACTCATAGATCACCGGCAACTGACTCGGGACACATAATCAGCCACCGTAGTAGGTTCGAAGAAGTCTAATAGTGTACCTCCATGTTAACAAATGTGTGACTAAAAGTCGACACATCAGCATCATCAACACTGCAGACGAATAATCCCACTACATGCAGACGGACGGTGAACGATAGGTTGCATAAACAACAGACGCAGTTTGCAGAGCTTCGACAAAAAACAGTAGAAAACAAAGCAACTGAAGTGTCACAAGAATCTAAGCAACAGATAATGAGTGAGTAAAATAAATACATTAAAGTGTTATCAATATAATTTTGAGTGACAGAAATACTTGTTGATGAAATTACGCCGTGGTAAATAAATTAAAATGGTTGCAGTAGAAATAGGAGCAAGTGGTTAGGATTTATTAGATTTAGAGGAAAATACACGAGTAGACAAACCATTGGGACATCAGGATGCAGAAAAGGAGGTAGTAGAAAAAATAGTTAATAACAAGGAATCAGATATATCCACATTAGCATTTTATTGGTTGTTGAAGACAGGAAAAAATCAATAATCACAAATATACAGACTATACTCACTAGCAATGTAAGATTAGAAACTAATATACAAAATATACTTACAACTATAAAAACCAATAATGACAAGATTCACTCAATCGAAACAAAAATACAAACAAATAATACAAAAATCAGAAGTGAATTAACCAATTTAATAGCAGAGATAGAAGGAACTAGAGCAGAAGTTAGAGATGATTCCAATGATATTTTAAGTATTCAACGAATTGACAGAATAGACAAAGAAGTGAAATATATTTGTGAGGAATCTAGTGATCCTGAATTAAATAAAACAATAACAGATATCTCTAGTACTGAAATAAACTTAATAGAAGAAGAATGGAAATATGAAAAAAATGAGGGAATTGCGCAGATAGATAGAGAGCTAGTTTCCATTAAAAAGGAATCCATGAAAGTAAAAATGTAATGTGCATTGTAGAAATTATTTCAATTTGAACCAAGAAACAGTAGAATGAACGAATATACTTGAAAAGTATGATAATTTAGAAACAGAGGGATACGAACTAGGATCCTTAAAAAAAGGTGAAATTTGTTGAAGAAAATAAATAAGAATAACTCGGGAAGAATCGAGGAATTATCATCAAATATTTCTTGTATCAAATCTGTGCATGGCATGTAAGAGTCAACTGAAGTGGTGGCGACAACCATGTTCGCTAACAATACAGCTGGTAAATTTGTAAATGAACCTGATTTCACATATATTAGTACGATAAAAATGTTTTAAAATCAAAGTCCCGCCATCAAATTTCACGGGGAAACAATGGAGAAATTTAATTCAATTCTCGCTACATGCTAGCACAACTCAGGAATCAAGTTCGTCGTATAAATAAATTTCTAAAATACGACAGAAGAAAACAATTAATGGATGAAAAAATTTAACAACGCAAGTCAATCAATTAAATCAAACTATAAATCAACAAGGAAAGGAAATGGCACTAGTGCCCACAATTAAAGTAAGAAAATAATAATAATAATAATAATAATAATAATAATAATAATAATAATAACAAATTGTTATATTAGTGAAAGTTAAAGTAATGGTAAAATAGTTAGCTAATCTGAACGTGATTTTCCACAAAAAAAAATATATATATATATAAGAGGGGTACAAGCAGCTATGAAAATCAGAGGATTGGAGGAAGATCGATGGATGGACAGAGAGTAATGGCGTTTGGTTTCCGGAAGTCGGCCGCAGCTGCCATGATACCGGATGATATATATATATATATATATATATATATATATATATATATATCCATCCATAGTAATTCTGCCCGACGACAGGTTTGTCACTGCAATCATAGCATTTTCATTCTATGCTTTCCATCTTTACTAGGGAATTGTAGGTGTGGTAGCTTCCCGTTGCTTTCCACACCGGTGAAGGATGATGATGATAATGATAATGATAAGGATGATGATGGTGATGATGGCCATGATTTCGGGGACCGTTAAAGTTTTCCTCACATTTGTCTTACAGATGAGAAAAAAACACCGATTAAAACATCACCCAGAAAAACTGCCCCGACCAGGGATCGAACCAGGGCCCGCTGAATGACAAGGCGGCACGCTACCTCGAGACCACAGCGATGGACGATATATATATATATATATATATATGTGTGTGTGTGTGTGTGTGGTCTCAAGGTATATATATATAGTAGTAGTAGGACTTTATTAGACAAAAAGTAAGATATTTACAATATTATTTACAAATATGGGTCGCACGGGCAGTAAGCTGTACGTGCTGTTGACAGTCCGTTACAATAAAGTAATAATTGGTACTAGTGTAAAGAAAAATAAACAACAAAAACAGCAACAACATTACAATTACATAAAGAAAACACAATAATATTAAAATTAAGTAATAACACAATAGCATTATACACTAAAAAAACATTAACATTACAATTACATAAAGAAAATACATTAATATTACAATTAAATAATAACACAATAGCATTATACACTAATTAATTTATATATAATTGTTAATATTTAATGGTATTGCATTTTGATAACATATATTTATTCATGAATGAGTGTTGTCCTTATTTTTCGCGTTTTGTCCAGAAATTTACCGAGGTTTATCCAATTTTCTGGATTTACCAATAACTCGCAGCATGCCAATCTTTCCCGATTTGAATTTAGAAATCTTTCCGGTAATCACCGACGTCTCCAATATTCTAAATCATTACATTTTCCTAATATATGTATCTCATCTTCAAACTTCCCGCACATTGGACATATTCGCATATCGTGATCGTCGTTAATTTTTAGAAATTTCCATGCCCCTAGCCTAAACCAAGCAAGCCCTGATCTCTCCTTAAATCCTAGGTTGAGTAGGTATATATATATAACATAGATGTGGTCTCGAGGTAGCGTGCTGCCTTGTCACGCAGCGGGCCCGGGTTCGATCCCCGGTCAGGGCAGTTTTTCTTGATGAGGTTATTATCGGGGTTTTCCCTCACCTTTAAGACAAATGTCAGGTAAACGTTAAGGCTCAACCGGTCCCCGAAATCATATGTCCATTATCATCATCATCATCATCATCATTATCATTATCATCATCATCATCATCCTTCATCGGTGTGGAAAGCTACCACACCTACAATTCCCTAGTAAAGCTGCAAGCATAGCATGAAAATGCTATGATTGCAGTGAAGAACCTACCTTCGGGCAGAATTACTATGGATGGATATATGTATATATATATATATATATATATATATATATCTGTGAAATAGTAATATCCGAGACAGCTGTTAAATATGAAATATGTACGTCAGATAATAATACAGGTATTCCAGAAAGTCTTGCTACCAAAACAATGTAACTTAGGTCGTAAACAATTAGAGATAGAGACATGCAGTTCTTTGCAACATATTCTACATCTCTCAAAGTTTTGTTTACATTTGTTGCAGTTGTGATTAAACGACAATGACAAAACCATGGGAAAAGGCCGATAATATTCCGGTATGCTGTGCTGGTAAATCATCAATACCCCTATATCATAACGTTATGGCGGTTAACATGTCCAGACACTTAGAATGTCGCTTCATCACTGAACATCACTCTCTGCAGGTACTCAATGTTTCGTCAATTGCGTTCAGCATTGATACAGCAAATTATGCACGTCGAAGGAAGTGAGATGGTAGCAACGCTTGCGTAATTTGCACTTCATAGGCCTGAAGATGTAGTCGCTATGGAGGACTTTCAGAATGATTGATTTTGGTAAATACAGTTCCCGTGAAGCACGACGAACCGATGTTTGAGGTCTAGGTTGAAATGCAAGTTCCACATTGTCGATAATTTCTTGGCTCACACCTGGTGGTGTACTCCGTGGCAAGTTCATTACACTGCCAGTCGCTAGAAATTTCTCGGCCCATTTAATTATGGATGATTTGGATGGAGGATCTATTCCATATTGTCGACAGAAATTTTGCTGGACAGTTACTGGTGAATTTCCAGACTATGCATACCACCATACACATTGGGCATTTTCCTGAGGTGTCGTAATTGTCGTTTAAATCACAAGTTGCTACAAATGTAAACAAAACGTTGAGAGGTGTAGAATACGTTGCAAAACACCGCATGTTTCTATCTTAAATAGTTTACGAGCTAAGTTACATTGTTTCGGTAGCAGGACTTTGTGGACATCTGTATAATACCGCAGATATATATAATTTTAAACAAAAAGGTACTTTCTTTTTTAAACGAAATTTTGCTAAAGTGTCATAGTGAATGACAAAAGAACTCACAGAAATATAAAATATGGAGAAATACCAGGTATGCCTTTTTTCGTAATTACCAAGGCATTTAATAATGAATTGTTAATAAATATTCCTGATATGTATACTATGCTTCTACTAATATGAAAATAACATGGACATATTTCATTTTATCTGAAATATCGAACAAATTAATCTAGGCAGAATGACGTAAAAATGATCATAAGCAATGCTACGAGTGATTTCCTATTTATGTAGAGGATTTGGAAATCAAGAGCGTCATTTGTTAGGAGTATTGATCTAATGAAATTAAACAGTTTACTCAATAATCTCGATTAAATATATTAGCGGAATTTTAAAATATTAATACATCTAATATTAACGGCAATGTTCGAAAACAAATCAGATGTGCGTGGATACGTTTATTCACTGCAACTTGATCCTATTATTTATTGCCAAATAGGATCCCAATACTAATAAAATTCATATCAAATTCCGTTGAGGTGAATATTCATAAGATAAAAGTTAAAAATTAAAATGTACCTGTTGGCTGGCGCCGTCGTCCTCAACTTTGTTAAAATGGGTATATAAAATTAACTGGAGCGCTTTCAGAAGTTAACTTCCACCATCAGCAGGTTAAGTTTCTGCTAATCGTTGCTGTTGTTTACTATGATGTATACTCCAAACATTTGTAGTTATTGCTACAAACAGTTGGAGTATACATCTTCTTGTATCTTGTAAGCCACGTTTCCCTTAACAGAGATTTAGGCGCTCTCCTCCTACAGGGAAGAATTTGAACCATACTAATTTTGTTACACTTGTTTTCGTACAGATGACATTTGAGTGGTCCGTGGTCAGCGTTCCAACTCATACTGACATCTAGGAAACCAAGGTAGTACTAGGACGGGAAAATTCGGTAAATTTTGCATAAAGGCCTTTTCATTCAGGCTTAAGGATCTTTTACGATCCTGAAAATCTTCAGACTCGGGACCCACGGCATAAAGTCCCTCCCGGAGGACTTGCCCCTTGGATTTTCCATCCTAAAAATCCATCGACCCCGGCCGGGTTTGAACCCGCGACCCTCGCGACCAGAGGAAAGGAGCATAACCACCAGTCCACCGCGGCCGATTGGAGTATACATAATCGTAGACACAACAATGAGTAGCAAATGCTTAACCTGCTGATGGTGGAAGTTAAATTCCGAAAGCGCTCCAGTTAATTTTATATGCACCATTTTAACAAAATTGAGGACGACGGCACCTGCCAACAGGTAAATTTTAATTTTTAACTTTTATCTTATAAATAGGATACCAACCAGCGACTATCCACTAAGATCGCAATATTGTAAGAATGCACCCTAGTGGAGAAAAAATGAAACGTATCAAACTATATATTATAACCAACATTATACGGAGGTTATTAATTAATTTTGTTAGGAAACAACACATTAAAATCATTGCTAAAAATACAATTGTTGAACACACAATTATCGAATGTGTACTTTGGAGGAATCTGTTCATTATTTGCTATATTCAAAGTATTTTTTGGAGAGTCGGTCACTGCAAAATAACGCTGTGGTCTTTTCAGAATATTAAAAAGAGGGGGTTCTTTATTTGGGTAAACAGAATTCGAAAAATAGTGTGGTGAAACACGCCTGTTATTAGTTGTAAAACAAAATTCATTGAAACGTGATTGGTCATTGACTCTCGTTCGGGACATGAGTTAAGTAGTCATAATGTTTTTACACAAGAAGATAACTGATTTAATTTATTGTAATTGAAATGTTTAAATGCATTATTTAGAATAGATTTATTTATTTTGCCGGGTGGATTTAAGGCCATGTGACCTTCTCTTCCACTCACCAGGACAAACATATGTTACATATAAATACAAAAAATAAAATATAATACATACTAAACAATTAATTATCTGTCTAATTGAATAACAATGAAAATAATGTCTATGATATAATAATATTAAATACAATTAAAATTAAATTAATGATAGACTGTATATAGAAAGGAATAACAGCTCGAATCTGTTATACATAAAAAGAAAAGAAAAGAAAAAATACATAGAAAATAATAAACTATAATGAATTAATCTATCGCTTATTATACAAGGCATTAGGTAAATATATTAACAAATCTTAAAACTATTTTTATTAAATAAAAAAATATTAATTTTTAAAAAGTAAAATTAGTGAGTTGTTTCTGTTAATAATCTTATATTTGATTTGTATCTGAAATATGGTAAAGTTTGCTAGTCTCTGACATAGGGTGGAAGAGAATTCCATGTTCTAGCAAGAGAAACTGTAAAAGATTTCGAATAATAGGTAGTGAGTGTGATGAGGGGGGATATAAAGGAAACTGCACAAGGGATCGGGTATCTAATTTATGTGTATCAGAGAGTGTAGTGAAGCGGTGTGATAAATTGTAAGGTAATGATGTGTGTAATATTTTATAGAGAAGGCATAGGGAACGGATGGTTCTACGATTTTGTAGACGAAGCCATGACAATTGTTCCAGGCATGGTGTAACGTGATCAAATCTGCGTATACCACAAATAAAACGTATGCAAGAACTATGAACACGTTGAAGTCTTTGGGTAAGAACAGTATTTAGGTCAGTAAAAAAATTATCACAATAATCGAAATGGGGCATTACAAGTGTTTCTACTAACATTTTCCTTAGAGCAAATGGTAAACAATTTCTTATACGATTTAATGAGTGTATTATTGAGAAGATTGTTTTGAAAATATTATTTATTTGTTTATTCCAAATTAAATTTTTATCCATAAATACTCCTAGATTTTTTATTGTCTCACTATAAGGGATCTGAACCTTATTAAGTGACACATAATTGACACTGCATTTGTGTTAATTGAGGATAATAGTCTCTGATGGCCCATTATGATTGCTTGTGTCTTTCTAGGATTCAATTGAAGTCCATATTTCTCTGTCCATGCCATTAGCGAGTCAAGGTCCTCATTAATTTTGATTACCGCGTTATTTAAAGAATATTTGTCTAAGTGAAAGTAGATCCGCATGTCGTCCGCAAATAAATGATGTTTGCAATGTTTTAGGGAGTCAGATATGCCATTTATATAGATTGAAAGAAGCAATAGGCCGAGCATCCAACTCTGTGGAACTCCAGCATTACGGTAGGTCCAAGAAGAGCGTAATGTAGAATTTCCTACAACATATTGCTGGCGCTCACGAAGGTAGGAGTTGAACCATTGCGTGACACTGTCAGAAAGTGAGAGGTTTTTTAGTTTAAGCAACAATAAGTCCAAGTCTACCGTGTCAAATGCTTTACTAAAGTCAAGTAGTGTAAGAAGAGTAAGTTTTCGATTATCGGATGCTTTGCGTATGTCTTCACATATACTCCGTATTTAGTAGAGCAGTATTTGTATTGTGTCCTGTCCTGAAGCCTGATTGGTATTGATCTAAATGGTCGTGTTCAGTTAGGTAGTCAGTCAGTTGTTTATGGACTAATCGTTCCAAAGCTTTTGAAAGGGTAGGTAAAATACTAATGGGTCGAAAATCGTTAGGAGTTAAGGGAGTGTTTACTTTCGGGAGTGGGCGTACAATTGCTTGCTTCCATGATGTAGGATATATAGAGGTTTGTAGTGAGGAATTAAAAACATGAGTTATGGTAGGTAGTATAACGTCGATTATTTTGTTTAGTAGAGTGATATTTATACGGGAGTACCTTCTTCTTTTGTTTTTATTCGTTTGAGAGTTTTCTTTACGGTCATTGTCTGTAAGATATGAGAAATATAAATGTTCTCTTTATGTAGGATTTGTCAGTAGTAGTTCACTTATTGTCTGTGTTTTGTCTTTAGGAGTAAAGAATGTGCTTTAAAATGGTCATTGCGTGTGTCCAGGGAAACAGGTAGTTTTTCTGCACGTGTGTCTTTCCTTCCTACACCCATTTTATTCAGATTTTTCCAATTAATGATTATTTCAACATTTATATAAGTTATTAAGTTTAATGCATAAGATGATAACTGCAAGCGCATTAAACACGCGCTTAAATTTGCATTGCTTGATATTGAGGTTCAAAGTAGCAAATTACGATACATGATTTGCTTAATGGAGATAGGCCGACAATAATTGTGATAAAATGATAAATATGTATTCGTAATGATTAATATTCACGAAATAGGTGAATAACGGATGTGCCCTGAGGCCCACGATTTATACACTTTTGTACTAAGATAATTATTAAGCGTAAATCGTGAGAATATATGGGAATCTGAGTTGATATGGGAATAAACTATTTTATATATTGAAAATAATATAAGCTGATAGGCGATTATAGAGATCTATACATACATAATAACTACTAGGGGATCTACACTTGAAAACCTGAACACTTCGAGAAATAATATTCATAGTGAGTATTGAACCGTAACATTTCATTCTCAGTATGAGATTATTAAATATAATACATTCGCTATATATTATTCGTAATTATGAATAAAACATAAAAACAGAACGCAGATTAAACAATCAGATTGAATGAAATACTATAAAAAGTACATTCAGTTATTATCTTATGCATTATACTTAATAATTTATATAAATGTTGGAATAATCATTTGAACAAAAGGATCAATAAAATAAATCGCAATGCAGTATAGCTATTATAATTTTAAAGTTATTAGACGATCAGTAACGGCTGCTAATGTCATATTCTTTACTAACAAAAAATTTAAAAAAATATTTCAATTTAATATAAACAAATACCATATTTATTAAGTGAAAATACGATACGAAAGGCGAAAATTTCAGCTTTAATAAAATAATAGCAAAATCAGTGAATAAATAAGATAATATAAATAAGTCGTAGTGATGAGGGTGGGTCCTTATATACAAAGAAATAATGTCCTATATAATAAACTTGTCCACCGCTGTGGTCTCGAGGTAGCGTGCTGCCTTGTCACGCAGCGGACCAGCGTTCGATTCCCGGTCGGGACAGGCTCCTGGGTGAGGTTTTTTCGGGTTTTTTCCTAACCTGTAAGACAAATGTCAGGAAACGTAGTGCCCAACGGTCCCCAAAAATCATTCGGCCATCATTATCATCCTTATCATTATCATCATCATCATCATCCTTCACCAGTGTGGAAAGCAACGGGAAACTACGACACCTATAATTCCCTAGTAAAGCTGCAAAACATAGCATGCAAATGCTATGATTGCAGTCATATATCCGCCCTCGGGCAGAATTACTATGGATGGATGGATGGATGGATGGAGGGATAATAAACTTAACTTTTAATTTTAGGAATCACGGTTCATAAGAATGGGTTATGTAAAGGTATGTTGAATGATATCGTATGACATAGTGATTTCGATAAAACAATACATAAATTGATTAGTGAGATAAAATAAATATTTTATACGGACACTTGGTTTAATGTCTACAGTGATAACGATATAATAGTGAATGTGGACGCTATTACGGAATTTTACATTTCCAGAAAATTACATGATTCTTATTAGTGAGTATTATTTGTTTGATTGTCAAGGGTTTAATGTAAGAATTTCAATGTCAATAATTTATTGCCAATTCAAAAATGAATAATTAAGTTAGGTATTATATTGCCTCGAGTTACAAGTAAAATGAAATATGCAAATAAAACGCTTCGAGTCTAAAATTGAAAAGGAAGTCGGCTCACAATGTAAAACTTCAATCCAAAGCTAGGATATTAATTTATTTACAAGGAGAAAGTCCTAAATTATTGATAAAATTTGCCAAACTGTCAATTTTCTCATTACGTCATAGGGTATATGTTACAAGAATTATAAAGCCCACATACATATACAAAACATAGACACAAATCATACAACATAATAAATGTATAATATCTGGTCTCTAATTATAGGAAAACTCGTGTAGATTAATAATACTAACTAACTCACTGGCTGTATAGAACCCGTAGTTTCATGGCCGCGCGGACATAAGCTCTCCAAAAATCTCTATCCTGAGCCAATATTTTCAAATAATCCATTGTATAATCTACTTCCCTCAATTCATGGTTAATGTTATTCTCCCATCACATTCTTGGTCTACCTAGTTTAAAAAATAAATGCTATAACAACAAGTTTTCAAGTTTGACTAAGGCATTCAGGGTCGGATTCCAATGAGACAAGTTACTCTGAACGTGTGTGATATTTCTTTATTCGACGCGACGTTTCGTCGCCTGCTGTGAATAACTTCTTCACGAGTAGTCGTTGCGGTATCTTACAATGCAATCACAGCCCGTAGTTATTTTATATTATCAGTACTTCGAGCAAAAGACAAATCCCGCATTAATAGTTCACAAATGAGATTCTTCCGATCACTAACAGGAGTAACTTTCAGGGATAGAATGAAGAGTGATGAGATAAGGATGTAGTGGAATAGTAGGGAAATGGTGGAACATATTCACAATTATCAGATTAAATGGTTCCAACACGTCCAGAGAATGTCAAATTCCCGTTTAACAAAGATGATTTACTACCTCAAACCTAAAGGCAAAATAGACCTCGGACGACCCTTCAACCGATGGAAAGATCAGTTTTTGTAGTCGCAGAACGGGCATCATCACCCAATACTGCAAACGGAAGAAGAAGAAGAAGTATTTTTTAAATTATTGATATTCCCTACGAGAAGAAATCAGAGGCTTTCAGATATTGTCTTCTTATTAGATTCCTCTAAAATAGATTAACTTCTCGCCTCATAGGTACTTTTACGTGCCACATGTCACCCAGGCCTTACAGTGACAGGAACTGTCGGGAGAGCTATTTCTTAACCATGGAACACATACATAATTTTTGACCACACAAGGACATGGAGGGCCTTCCCCGAATTAACAATCAGCTCAGTGCCAGGCCCTCCTCCGAAACAACATAACATTAAGACAAAACACACCATTCACACAAACATTTAGGAAAGGTAAATAGAGACTAATTGATATAGACAGACAGTACATAGAGGTAGAGCGTAGCCAGAAATTTTCGCTCACCCTGCAGTCGGAACTGAAACATTCGTGGGGAAGGCAGAAGTATTTTGACTCTTTGGATGGTGACGATGGAAATGCTACTTCATGGTTTCATTTTGGGGGATGGATGACCCAAAATTTAAGAAACTAAAAAGGCATTAAATTATGTCCTCTGTACAATGACCGGGTAAACTGGCAACACATTATATAATTTTGTAGAGAGACAGAGCAACTTAGATTATAGTTGCTGCCCGATATATTTCTCAGTCGGATCGAAGGAAAGTGGCGGGTCGAGAGTGAAGTGAAAACATACACATTTTTGGGCAATCTAAAAAAATTGAAGGATAGCAAATTGGAGATCAATGACGAAATATGTATTATCAGTAATAACAACTTCAATATGATATTGGTTTCCCATTTTCAATTCTATTAAATAATAGGTAGTCTTAGTTGAATAGCCTGCTAGTGTATTTGCTGTCTGCAGGGGTGGGGATGACATGTGTGTGTGTGTGTGTGTGTGTGTGTGTGTGCGTGTGTGGGTATATGTGTGTATGTGGTTTTTGTTTTCTTTAATCTGTTTTGTGGCAAATTTTTATTATTGCACAGAATGAGAGACTATTTTTGTCTATACAAAATGTATTTTTATATATGTGTGTACATGTGTGCTATTGTGTATGTATGGTAGACTTACAAATATTCATTTTTTGTGTCTTATTGATGTATGACACCAGGTTGGACTAGCTTTTTATGAAAAAATAAACATTTCCTTCATAATTGGTGGTTCCTGTTATGTTATGTTCTCTAACCATGTAACTGACTCTATGGAACCCGTATGGCTTCGATGCGGACAACAATGACAATGACTTGTTTTAAACATTTTTTCTTCCATGTTCTCAAATGTTTCAGAATTTATAACAGTCAGTTGCATTTAATTTAACCATGGCACCGTTTGCGTCTTCGTTGTCTTCAAAGCTAAAAACGTGGTTTTCTGTTGACAGTGCATTAATCACTGATGGTAAAACAGTCCTCTGCCAAACTTGTGATAAACGTATTGGGTGTACGATGAAATCTCAAATTGAACGAAATTTACGAAGCAATTTGCATATTATAAATATACAACGAGTTTCTTCAAAGAAACAGGTACTACTTACACAGTTGCAGAGACAGCCTACAATAGTGAATTTTACAAAGGACTGTGTATGGCGTTGTTTGTAGGGAACATACCCAGGAACAAACTTCAGGTACCTGAATTTAAACATTTCTTACAAAAATACTGCAACCGCAACATTCCCGACGACTCCACTCTCAGGAAGAATTACTTGGATTCTTGTTATGTTGACATATTAGAAAAAATCAGGATTGACTTAGGCAACTTACCTATATGGATCTCTGCTGATGAGACGACGGATGCTGCAGGCCGTTTCATCGCTAATCAAATTGTGGGCAAGACGGACTCTGAAGCTGCATAAAAACCCTACTTCATTTATTGTAAGCCTTTGGAGGTAACAAATAGTTCAACAATTGCTAGATTCATTAATGATGGACTTAAGGTACTATGGCTAGATGGCGTAAATGGAGAGTGGGTCCTACTGATTGTACACAGACGCAGCTCCATACATGTTAAAAGCGGGGAAATCGCTTACTGTATTTCATCCAAACTTAGTGCATGTTATATGCACGGCTAATGCATTGCAACGAGTGGCAGAGACAGTTAGACATGGATTCCCAGAAGTAAATATACCGATATCAGCAACGAAGAAGATTTTCTTAAAATGTCATTTTCGTGTATTACGATACAAGGAGCAGCTACCTGATGTACCTCTTGCTCCAGAGCCAGTGATAACAAGGTGGTCAACATGGATCGAAGCTGTAATTTTCTACAGTAAGCACTTCGAAGCTATAAAGCCAGTGATTGAGAACTTTTCTTCTGATCCTGCACTGTGTGTAAGTGAATCCTTGTTAGCATTCAATAGTTCTAAAGTGCTCAGTTCAGTTTCATACATCGCAAATCACTTCAGTTGTCTACCCAACAGTATCAAGAGACTGGAAACTTTAGGTTATGCCTCTCCAAGAAGCTGTGGAAATAATGGAAGATGCAGTTCAAAAGGTCAATGTTGTACCATGCGAAGTGGGTGTTGTACTTTCCACTAAACTGCAGTCTGTGCTAAACAAGAACCATGGATACCCAACTCTTGTTACACTTTCTTGCTTATTTATGGTGAAAATGTAGAATCCTCTGAGAATATTATTCCTAGCACAATCCCTCTCTATAAATATGCACCGTTGACTTCTTGCAAAGTTGAGCGATATTTTTCAATTTACAAATACATATTATCAGACAGAAGACTGCATGACAACAGAACATTTGGAAAAGTACATTATAATTAATTTTGGACACTGATCCCATGTGGCTTTAATGTTTGAATGGTTGGCACTAGTACTTCAGTACTGTACTTTGTAGCAGATGGGAATTGATTAAAAATTAATATAGAGAATTCACTATGTGGATTTCTTTTTTATAGCAAAGAAATAACATTTTGAATATTACATATAATTGCTTTATTACATATTTGTTTATATATTTCACAATATTTGGTTACATATTTATGTACGTATTTCTTAATTTGATATTACGTAAAATCCGGGCCCTAGTGATTAGTGCAAACAAAATGTAGAACTAAGTTAAATATTACATTAATAAGCATGACATTCTATAACGTTTAATATTAAAGCAAGTATGTTAAAATTTGCTCAAAACATTACTCATATATATTGTTTAAAGTGGTGGTCATAAAGTACCCCCATTCTTAGTATAATTTCTGTAATATGGGTTTGTATTGCTAGGGTTACTTATAAAATGTTCTTAGGACAATTTTTGGATCCAAGTGAAACGAAAAGAGAGTGAATAATGAAAACTACACAACAGAGAGCTACAAGAGCTTCATGGGAAACCGGATGTAACAAACATTTTTAAGTCTCGTAGACTGCGATGGGAAGACATCGCACAAATGCGAAAAGATAGAAGGGCATTGAAACTTCTTATGGGAAACCAGAGGGAAAGTGCCTTCTAGGTATGCAAATAATGAGATGGGTGAATAACATTAACTTGATTTGAGGGAGGAAACTTTTGCACTGAATGATTGGAAAGCCTTAGCTCAGACTGGGGGATGTGTGGAGTGCTGATATCCGTGCTGCCATGTACATCCCTAATCGATAGTGCCTGTGAGTTAGATTTAATAATTAATAATGATGACGATACTATAATAATAATAATAATAATAATAATAATAATAATAATAAAGTAATAAACGGCATATCGCCAGTATACATTCTACATATAAATACGTATCCCGGGATTATAATTTACAACAGTAATTTAAGGATTGTACGTATTCTATTTTCTTAAGATGTCCAAATGTCTTGTGTTGAAGTCTCCATTGGGATATGAAAACAAACACCAGTAGAAAATTGAAGTTTAAATATTTAAAGAAGGACTTCTTTTAGAAACAAATTTAGCAGTAAATTGGAGGACATATGCTCATCTCTCTGAATTGAAACAAGTGTTGCAAAAGAAGAAAAAAGTATATAGTGAAATAGGAGAGGTAAAAGAGAGGGGAACGATTTCTTTGTGAATAGTTGAATTCCGCATGTAAAACACAAATAAGGACTGCTGAAACGGTGTCAGAACACAACTGTCGCCTCATGTTGTTTTGCCTTGGAAATTCGTTCACCATTGTCCTGTCACTTCTTGGAAGCCATTTTTCCTTCTGTCTTCGCGACGATGGTTCCAAATCACGAACTTACAAACATATCAGTGCTGTTTCCTTTTAAAAATACCATAGGTCTAAATTAGCTTCCTACTAAAAAATTTATTATCGCTAGATATTCGCAAACTAACATTTCACATAATAACCAAACTTAATTTTTTTTTGAAAACAAAATATTTTAAGACTATATGGTGCTAGGTAAATTTTGAAGAAGTCACAGAATTCGAACAACTAAGAACAAAAAGTACAAACAAGAATGAATCGCAGACAGAAAAGAAATATATATAAGCTGAACTCTGGAAACGCTTGGTACTTTCCATGGACATTTTTCATCCCAACCTCCCTACAATAAAAATAAACCAAGAACATGTAGCCTAGAGCTGTTATTATTACTTTTATACTCTATGGTTGTGAAACATTATCTCTTACTTCAAGAGATGAGAAAATATTACGATTATTTGAGAATAACGAGTTAAGAAAAAATTAACCAAAGAGATACGAACACAGGTGAATGGAAAAAACTATATAACCAGACACAATAAGAACATTTAAGTGGGGTCGACATTTGGCACTTGCGAGATGTAAAATAACATCTTGTAGGAATGCGCATAATGTCTAGACCAAGAAAAAGCTGGCAGAATAATATTAGCCATGATTTGAGGGAGGCAAAGCATACAGGGAATGATTGGAAATCAATAACTCAGGATAGGGATTTATGGAGAACTTACATCCGAGTGGTCATGATCTTCCGTGCTCGATATTGCCTGTGAATATAGTTATTTGTTCATACACTTGGCAATGAATATTGACTAATTTAGTTTACAGTCGTTTGTTTTTATGAACCAATTACGGCCGACCATCACTATTATATTTTCGAATTGAAATTGTCAGACGTGCAGCACAGTTGTTTGAAAACTTTCGAAACAGTTTCGTAAATGTTTCTGATTTATAATTTACTGACTACAGAAAACCGTTCTACTAAAACATCGTTACACAATAAATTCACTTAAATAATATTATAACAAAAACATGTAGACTTAATGTTTTCTTCCATTTCATTAATATTATTAATTGAAAATGTAATTAACTAAATAGTAATTACATTTATTTTATTAAAATGACCTTTTACTTGAGAATTATGTTCTTAGAAATATTTTTGGATCAAAGTAAGAAGAACAGAAAGGTCAATGCGGAGTAAAATACCAATGAGCTTCATCGTCTTTATGGGAAACAACATATAATAACAGTTTAGTCCCATGGACTAGGTGGATAGGGCATGTGGCACGAATGGGGAATTAAAGAGGGCCATGGAAACTTCTTGTAGGAATACTAGAGGGAAAAGGCCCAGAATGTAGACAAAAAGTGAGCTGAGAGTGTAACATTTACCATGATGTGAGGTAAATTGATTATACAGGAGTTGATTGTAAAACATTAGCTCAGGATATGAATGTATGGAGAGCTTATTTCCGCTCGGCTATGAGCCTATGGATTCAATAGTGCCAGTGAGTTATCTAGTTGAGTTAGTTAAACAGTATTTAAGTGCCTCTCGATTTTTCGTCTCTCTGTTAAATTCAGTCCCGACGCTACTCTCAACTTGTGAATTATCAATAACATGATAATTGTTAACTCTTGTGGTATTTTCCATGATAATACATTTAATCTCGCGTCAATAATTACTTTTGAAATAAAAATATAACATGTGGATCGTGGCCTACTGAAGTGCTGTGCAGCCGGTTTTGATGGACTAGTGGTTAACATGCTTGCATCTGGTACCGAGGTTAGCCGTTCAAACCGGCTGAGTTTGAAGTATTTTTATTGCGTAAAAGTGCAAATATTTTGTTTATTTCAATCGATAATTTGTAAGCACTAAACTCAGTAAAGAATATTTTAATAACAGCTAAAGCGTAATCGTGACGATAACTATTTAACAATAATTGATACAAAAATATAGTTGAACTTACGTCTGAGGATTAAAATCAATTATTTGCTGATCATATAAAATATTATATCCAAGTAAAACAATACAAAATAACAGACCTAATGGACATGCATTGTTCAATAAATAAATTATAGGGAAAGAGAATAACAAATCTACTAATACTTAAAAAAAAATAAGTCGATATACTGTACGCATATTGACATAAGGGAAGTTATAATGAATGTTAATATAAAATTATATATTCACACATACATTTAAATTGGGGACACACCATGCCGTAGTTACTTAAAGTAATACGCTAAAAGCCAGATGTCGGTGGTCCGAATCCCGGTGGGGCTCAGGATTTTTAAACTGTCTAAACCTTTAAGCAGCACCATGGCTCTGGGTAGAAGTAGACTCTAAAGGAAATGAGTATCTGACGCTTGTTCTATGGATAAATGCGGCCGTCACGCATAACTGACATCTCATGCCGATTATCTAAAGTAGTGGTACCCTTATCCACTTACTATACTAGGGTCTCCTGAGGCCTGCAGTACTAACATTCATTTCCAAATAAAAGGAGACTGTTTTTCTTCAATATTTCTCGCAGTCCGCCCATGTGTCGACCGGTAATGTCGTATCCTCGGATATACCAAATGAGAGCTCCATCCCCGGTCGAGACAACTTTTGTGTGACGTTATTTCAATAGTTTTTCCTTATATCTAAGACAAAGTCAGGAAAGGTTAAGATCCAAATAGTCGCTAATACTATCTAGTCATCATAACAATTCCATATAACATTCACCATATTTAGAAAACACATTACAAATGCACAATAAAAACAGATAAATGTTTACACGTAGAGTTCCTAAGACACAATATAACTTTGAAATTAATGTCTCTATAAATAAGTTGAAAAAAGATATTTAACATATACACAGGTAAGTCCAAACTAAAACGTAATATTTCAATTAAAATAAACCTTTTAGAGACTTAGATCTGCTGAAATGAGATATCTTCGGAGGACTGCAGGATACACACTACTAGATCACAAAAAAAAAATGAAGACATCTTAGAAGAATTACACATGGAATCTTTAGAAAACAAAATTTCTGATTATAAGTCAAGATTGATACAACATGTTCATCGAATGGAATATCACAGAATACCCAAACTAATGTTAAGATATCAACCTGCAGGAAGAAGAAGACCAGGACGTCCACTCAAAAGACTTCTAGATAGTGTTTCTCTTGAGGCCGAAACAGGTCAACAAATGGCCTAAATTCGTGAATGTACTATGATGATGATGATATATTTACGAAAAATAAAGTCTTCGTTTTTTCGTAGAAAGAGGATCACTCATATGATATTATATTAACAAAAAAAAAAACAATTAGGCCTATTTGAAAGAAAAATGTAAGGAGACTATTTGAGATGAAGTTTTGAGTGCAGGAACAATTTCCTTCTTAGCATAATTATTAAACTCCTGACCTATTTGTTTTCTTCACTATAGAACCAATACCATTTATTATGTTTATTTCTCCTTCTGTATGTCAAATCATTCTCTTGATTATAACATTCCACGGTTCTTCAAATTGCACTGTCAACACGAGAAAAAATGAAGTGGAAACTATATATTGCAAGACATTTCCTTCCTACTATTTTTCTGTAAAAATATAATAAAACAATAATATACATTTTGAGACACGCTATATGTAGGATTTTACAGGACCAAAAAAATACTTTTAGGTCTTACAGCGAGAGTCATGTTTTGTTAAGGAACATATACTCCCAAACAAATTGTATGCTCTGGTGTAGCTGTATGCTACGCTACATAATTAACTCCAAGTTTTTTTTTCTTTTTCTTTTTTAGAGGGGTAATGTCGAAAATATGAAGTATGAAACTCGAATTGCCACCGAGCTCAGCTGATTGCCCAAATCAGTTTTGTGTTTTAAAAAACTGTAATGCTCGATGAAGTAGAAAGGTCGTTGCAGCGAATGTATTAAGAATGGATTCTGGTAGAAGACAGACTGTTTGTAAACTGTGAAGACATGCCTTTCAATAAAAATGCATTTACCTAGAATAGTTTTTATTCAATTCCTATCAGTACGAGCAAGAGCCATGAACAATACACATAACTCAATAATAATGTGTTTGACAGTGCAGCTGCTTCTTTATTTTAAAAGGGGACTTGTGCCGATTTGGCTATTTTTTCTGATTTCAAGAAGGTAAACAAGTTTAAAATTTTCCACTGAATCTATGTACTCCAGAAATGCAATTGTGACGAACAAAACTGATGTCTTCGAGAAAGCTGCGAATTACTTATCACAACACCAGAATTTGTTGGCAAGAGATACAAACTGAATCATAATGGTCATCACGTTCACTCAAATAGGAAACAAATTGATTTTTGCCACTTTTTTCCCTGAATTTTGATATGAAACGAATTGTTTTTAAGTTTCATTGCATTTAATTTAATTTTAATTCGATTTAATTGAATTATAAAAAAATAGTTTACTTGGATAAAATTTAATTTAAATTTTATTTCACTTTTATAATTTTAAGGACCACATGTTTCATACTCTTTGCTAATAAAAAAGTGACTTCCACAAAAATGCAATTTTAATACCTAACTAACTAAATAACTAACTAAGTCACTGGCACTATCGAACCCGTAGGTTCAAGGACGCTCGGACATAAGCTCTCCATACATCCCTATACTGAGCTAATATTTTCCAATAATCCCGTGTATAATCTACTTCCCTCAAATCATAGTTAATGTTATTCTCCCACCTCATTCTCGGTCTACCAACTGGGCGTTTTCCCTCTGGTTTTCCTACAAGAAGCTTCCATACACGCCTTTCATTCCCCATTCGTGTCACATGTCCTGCCCATCGCTGTTTACGAGCCTTAACTGTTTTTATTATATCTGATTTCCTATAAAGACCATGAGGTTCATTGTTAAGTAGTCTTCTCCATTCACCTGTCTGCTCATCTCTCTTTGGTCGAAAAAATTTCCTAAGATCTTCATTCTCAAATACTCGTAATCTCCTTTCCGCCCTTAAAGTAAGAGTTCACGTTTCGCATGTATGTAATATAACTGGTAGAATAATAGTTTATATATTTTCAGTTTAATGCTTTTTTGAAAGGAGTTGGGACGTCAATAGTCTCTGTAATGCATAATATCACAAATTTCCAGAATCAAGCCTATGTTTAATTTCTTTGTGCATCTTATTCCTAATTGTGATTATTGTCCCTAGGTATTTGAATTCAGCCACTTCCTCAAAATTTCCCTCATTTGTCATTAACTGTCCATTTCTATTATAAAATGAATTTGTATGTGTGACCATATATTTAGTTTTATTTATATTTACTTCCAGTCCTAATTTCTTAGTGTTACTCAATACTGTCTGCGTATTGGCCTTTAGTGGACTGTCGAAGGTGATAAGCATGGAACTCACTTCCTAGTCATGTCAGGGACTGTCAATCGCTATCATTATTTAAATCCAAATTAACTGATACCTTAAGTTCGACACAATGAAAACATTAACTGCATAACGTCTATATAGAGCATTCCATTAATAGTCATCTAGGAAGCTACATACTTTATTTTACATAATTTAAATTTTATTATATTCCATGTTTTTGTTAGTATTGGCTAGTATTAGATCACATCATCTTTGTATTTTGTTTAGTCTGTATTTTAATATCTTAAAATTGTAATATATATGTAATTTTTTTTTAATTTTACTATTCGCTGGTTGAGTGGAAGAGAAGGCCTTATGGCCATAACTCTGCCAGCTAAAATAAAGCATTATTATTATTATTATTATTATTATTATTATTATTATTATTATTATTATTATTATTATTATTATAAGCCAGACGAAAAAAATTACCTTGTCGAAAGAGTGACGATCTTTCAACGTTAAAATACAACCGTCAAGAAATGCGGACATGAGTTCACCTGGAGTAAAAGAGTTCCCCATTCGGTTCTCCGGGCGGGGACTACTTCAGGAAACCAATGCCAAAGGCTCAAACATGGGAACATTTTCCTAGGACATACCAAATTAATTAAAGTAAATACTTTTGTCATTCGTCCTTAAATTCACTTTTATGAATTATATGGGATATATTTTTGACTCTAATTTGAATCCTGTTCATCTCGCGTTGTTTTTCTATTCTTCCCATGTAAAATTTCAAGTTTATCAGAAGTCCTTTTGAAAATCAAGGAGTTCATATGTTCCTTAACAAAAATGAATTCTCTTCTTATAACCTATAGTTCATAAAAGTATATTGATAAGGTTTCGTAACACTCGGTAGTTGTTGGCAGTCGGAAAAGATCTCAAGAAAACTAACATTCGAGAAAAATATTGTAAAGTATATAAATGCAGTTCAACTTGGTGAGAACTTCGGCAGCTCTTCGGTGAAGAAAGAATCTATAAGAAGAGTTGTAAAACTCAAAAAAATGTCTATTGTTTACAATAATGAACTAGTTCCTTTTTAAAAAGTTGTCATTTAACGATCAACTAGCACCCATCTGTTCCAGATCAAGTTTTTATATTTAATCAAGAAACCTGTTTTACTTCGCTACCCTCTCTCCTCTCTACGATTTGGTATCAGTTCTTTCAAGCGTTAAAATATTTGTTTAAATATAACTCTCAATGATTTATAATTTGAAACTCCACAAAATTATAAATAATTGTTGTATGGTATAAAAGTTTTTTATGTATGGCAATATTTTTTTTACAATTACAATAATCATTATTTCATAAACGTTCTTATATCCGTTAACTTTTGAGTAAAATAAATAAAAATAAAATATTTCAAAGTTATGTTAATTTTATATTTACGTTTAATTACTTTTCTGTTCTTATTTATTGGTACGTAGGCCTGTCCATAACTGTGGTATCGGGGTTACGTCGAGGTCCCCTCACATGTAATTCAAATCCCGGGAAACTTTAATGCCAAAGCAATCTCAGAACACCTTCAGGTCATCAGAATCATCCATATCATATTCACATTATTTTGAATGAATTGAATTGAATAAGGACGTAGGGAGTTATTATTATGAATTGGAAAATGGGAGTTATATATTCGGGACAAATATATGTTTCTGGAATATTTTTAAATCCGGAATGTCCTGATAGAAAACTCATCTATTTCGTTGTATTTTCTTCCTCGATGATTTTCGAGCCCCTCATCTTTATCTTTATCCACTTTATTCTGCGGTAGAGCGAATGAGATTCTTCAGGGGTGGCAAACACTAATTAATCACATAACAATTTATAAATAAAATATTAATTTAACACTAAGTTTAATTTCAAGGAGGTCACTTTAAAATGTTCTATATTTATATACGTACGAAAATGTACATTAAGTAAGGTAACACGAATAAAAATAAACATCATTTATAACATTTAAAATCGTTAAATTTCGGGGATCAATATTTCCCGTACCTTCCGGAGAAGTAATTCTGTCCGTGACTTGGAGTCTTGAAAATTCTGATTGATTGAATGAGAGCGTGGGCTCGGTATTCACCTCACTATATAGGGTACAAACCAACGCTCAGACAGGTACTATATTTTTAAGGGAAGGTTTAGAAATAGTTGGGAAATATTTTTATTCGATGATTTTGAAATATTGGTACATCTTCTCCAGTCGCATCTTTGGGATGAAGCCAAATATAACACACACATATATATATATATATATATATATATATATATATATATATATATATACATATATACATATATATATGAGTATATTAAGTAACCCTAATTATATGCTCTATCAATGGTCTTACAATATAATGCAATTATAAACGTAAACTCTTATTTACTAATTAGTTTGAAGAGGGGACCCACGGCTTAATGTCCCCCCGGAGGACTTGCTCCTTGGATTTTTCCATCCTAAAGAATCCATCGACCCCTGCGGGTTTGAACCCGCGACCTTCGGGACCAGAGGCAAGGAGCATAACCACTGGTCCACCGCGGCCGACACGAAGGATTAATACTAAGGTAAAGAGAGAGAAATATGTCTCCACATTAAGCAAAGCACGCATACACACATACAAACATACACCTACCCACATGCATGCATGTATGCATACACAAACATACATACTTACATGCGTACACACATACATACTCTGCTCAAAACAATTAGAGGAACACTTGTAATAAATTGAATAAGTAATTGTTTTTTAAAGCTGTGATGCTGAAAGTTGGACAATATGTAAATTGAATTATTAATTTTATCATTGGATACAAATTTTAAAGATCCATGGCCTAAATACAGAGAAATTACCTCAAATAACAAATATAGAGAATTTTTTTATTTTGGAAGGCACTGGCCACTTCTAATTGGTGGGCTTCCTGATGGTGACGAATGTTGATTATTGCCTTTTTATTGAAGTCTCTGACAAAATGAGGCATTTAAATGAGTTTGAAGTGTATCATACTCTACATCTTTTACGACAAGGTCAATCTCTACGACAAGTGACTAGAGAGCTTGGGGTTTCCCCTTTCGTTGTGTCCAGGTTACGCAACAGACACATGGAGACAGGTCAGTATTGTAGAAGACGTGGCCAGGACCGTAAATTTAAAACAAGTCCCCAGGAAGACAGATACGTTGTTCTTTCTGCTCTCCGACAGCGTACAAAACTGCAAAATACATGCAGAATGACCTTCATATGGCTTCCGGAATCCGAGTTTCAGACCAAACCATAAGGAACAGATTAAGGAAAGAGAATATTCGTCCAAAAAGGCCCGTTAAAAAACCACGCTTAACAAATGGGCATAAGACAGCAAGACGTACGTATGTTGAAAACCATGGAGATTGGAACCTGAACCAGTGGGAGTCTGTGCTCTTATCGGACGAATCCAGATATCGTCTTACACGTTGTGATGGTCGATTGAGGGTGTGGGGACGGCCAGGAGAAAGATTTTATGCAGAGGCTGTAAAGAAAATTGATAGATTCGGAGGAGGTTCCATAATGGTGTGGGTCGGAGTTATGTACAACAATCGTACGGACCCTGTACTTGTTCCCCAGCGACTGAATGCTGTCCGGTATATCGAAAACGTTCTGGAAAAACATGTAATACCTGCTGCCATTGGAATAGGCCCTGGATTTCAGTTTATGCAGGATAATGCCAGGGCACATTCTACGGCTGTGACCTGGGAGTTCCTGAGGAGGAATGAAATTGAGGTAATGGAGTGGCCAGCGGTCAGCCCAGACCTCAACCCTATTGAACACTTGTGGGGTCTTCTAGACAGGAAGGTCAGGAACCGACATCAAGCTCCACAAACTCTGCAGCAACTTGGAGATGCTCTGAAGGAGGAATGGGAGAATATCCCGCAAGAGGAAATCCAGAATCTTATTGGGAGCATGCCACGAAGGTGCCAAACTGTCATCGAATGTCGTGGAGGCCATACACGATACTAACTCTATATAACGAGTGTTTAACTTTGAAAAATAAGATTCATTTTCTTACATAGCGGAATTATTTGGAAAGTTAATTGTCAGCGTTATTCATTTGCTTTTACTGACATGAGCAATAAATACATAAATGAATAACCACAAATAATGTACTTTATTAATATCATGTTAGTACCTTCATCCAATGAAAAAATATTTGTATATTTCATAGTGTTCCTCTAATTGTTTTGAGCAGTGTATATACATACAACAATATTACAAACTTACAGACAGAACATGTACGTGCACATGAATTCAGTATTTTCCTTAACTAGGATAAATGTACAGGAGGCCGTGAATGTTGGATTACACTTTACACTTTGAATTACGTACACTTGGTGAAATGAAAAATAATTAAATCAATTTTATTTCATTATTTAAACAATTAGTGGACTTGGGGTCGGCAAGAGACAAAATTATTACTTTTTTAATTAATTTACAATGAATACACTTTTAAAGAATTTTCTCTACATTACAGTAGTTATCCTTGTATTTTGACCGCCACAGATATCTATCCTCAGCATCTTCTTCTTTGAGGTCTCTGCTGATCATGTTTCATCTTACTTTATCTATCCACTGTTCCCTAAGTTTCCCCCTCCTCCTCCTGCTTTCAGCAATATAATCGAGCATCATTCTTGGGATGCTATTATTCTCCATACTGTTCAGATGTCCATACTATTTCTCTTCTATTACCTCTATCATATTATATTTAACATTAATAATTTCTCTAATTTTCTGGTTCCGAGTTTTCTCCTTTCTGATTTTCTTGAGGCCCTTCGCCAAAAATGTATCTCTGTTGTCAATAGGCCCTAATGATTTTGCTTGCTGTCTACATAAAGTCCAGGTCTCTGCACCATACAACAAAACACTTTGTACTAATAATTTAAATATAAAAGTCTTGGTTTTATTTGTAATATTTTTACTCCATATCATTGAATGTAACATTCCTATTACTTCTATTTCTTCACTAATTCTTTTCTCAATTTCACTATAACTTTTTCCAGCTGATTCTAAAATTAATCCTAAATATTTGAATTTTTTTATTTTCTTAATTTCAACATTTTAACATTCTAATTTTTTCATTCTATAGTTCTCTCGTGAGATATTCGGTCTTGTTAATATTTGTATTTATTCCCCAATTTTTATATTCCGCAATTCATTTCCTTGTCATGTATAATACACCTTCCGTGTCATGAATAATCACTACTTGGTAGTCTGTAAATAGTAGATTGTGTAACACATACTGTTGATTAATTGGCATTCCCATTGGTTTATATTGACTATTTAACTCGTGCCCCAAATGGGAGTCCATGACCAATCACGTTTCAATGATTTCTGTTTTACAACCAATCAGAGTCGTGTTTCACGAAATATTTATCAGTGTTATAATTACCATATTAAAGAAAGCTCCTCCTTTTTAATATTCTGAACAGGTCTGACCATTATTTTGCAGTGACTGAGCCTGTGAGAAATACGGCTACCAGATTGTATATATTGTGCATGAATGTCAACACATGCCGCATGCGAGAGTTAATATATAAACATTTGTAGCAATTGATTATACCACCAAAAAAAGAAACCACTGTTTCCACTTTCTTAAATGAATTTTTCGAAGGTAACAATCCAGAAAAATATAATTGTCATATTTATATCATACGACATCAGAAATGAATTAATATACAGTTTGATGTGTTTCATTTTTTCTCCACTAGAGAGCATTCTTACAATATTGCGTTCCTTTGGCAATAAATAGTATGATCTGGTTGCAGTGATAAACAAAAGAAGCAGATGAAGCGTACCTATCGTTTCTCATTTGTTTTCAAACATCGCCATTTACATTAAATATATAACTATTTTAAAATAACTATAGTTGATTAATGATTTGTGAGTAAATAGCTTAATTTTATTCGTTAAATAGTCCTAACAAATGCCACTCTTGATTTCCAAATTCTCACTTCGTGAGTCGTGAATTTATCGATAATTTGGAAATCACTCGTGGCGTTACTTATGAATACATTATGAAAATGTAGTGCTGAAATATGCAATGAATAATGTGGCACGGTGCAATTTTTTATGCCAGGTCCTGTTTAAACTGATTCATTTTTACTCCGACAGTACTTTGCTACATCATTTAGCAAATTGAATAACTTATTACTTACTCACTGGCAATATCAAACCCGTAGGTTCATGGCCGCGCAGATATGTGCTTTCCGATCATTCCCTGTATAATTTACTTTCTTCAAATCATAGTTAATATAATTATCCTACCTCATTCTTCGTCCACCAACTGGGCGTTTTCCCTCTGGCAATCCTACAAGAAGCTTCCATGTATGCCTATCAATCCCCATACGTGCCACATGTCCTGCCCATCGCAGTCTACGAGACTTAACTATTCTTATTATATTTTGCTTCTTATAAAGACCATTTAGTTCATTTTTATGTAGTCTTAAATCGAATAACTGCTAAATTAATTACATAAATTTTATAGTATTATTTTTAATTCTCAATTATAACATATAACGCCGTCTTGGCCGCGACGTTCAAAGATGGACTTTCTTAGAATAAAAAACAGTGATGGTACACTGCTCAAAACAATTAGAGGAACACTATGAAATATACAAATATTTTTTCATTGGATAAAGGTACAAACATGAAATTAATAAAGTACATTATTTGTGGTTATTTATTTACTTATTTATTGCTCATATCAGTAAAAACAAATGAATAACGCTGACCATTAACTTTTCAAATAATTCCGCTATGTAAGCAATTTAATCTTGTGCTTATTTTTATAAGTTAAACACTCGTTATATAGAGTTAGTATCGAGTATGGCCTCCACGACATTCGATGACAGAATGGCACCTTCGTGGCATGCTCCCAATAAGATTCTGGATTTCCTCTTGCGGGATATTCTCCCATTCCTCATTCAGAGCATCTCCAAGTTTCTGCAGAGTTTGTGGAGTTTGATGTCGGTTCCTGACCTTCCGGTCTAGAAGATCCCACAAGTGTTCAATAAGGTTGAGGTCTGGGCTGACCGCTGGCCAGTCAATTGCCTCAATTTCATTCCTCCTCAGGAAATCCCTGGTGACAGCCGCAGAATATGCCCTGGTATTATCCTGCATAAACAGAAATCCAGGGTCTACTCCAATGGCAGCAGGTACTACATGCTCTTCCAGAACGTGCTCGATATACCGGACAGCATTCAGTCGCTGGGGAACAAGTACAAGGTCCGTACGATTGTTGTACATAACTCCGGCCCACACCATTATGGAACCTCCTCCGAATCTATCAATTTCCTGTACGGCCTCTGCAGAAAATCTTTCTCCTGGCCGTCCCCACACCCTCAATCGACCATCACAACGTGTAAGACGATACCTGGATTCGTCCGAGAAGAGCACAGACTCCCACTGGTTCAGGTTCCAATCACCATGTTTTTCAACATACGTTCGTCTTGCTGCCTTATGCCCATTTGTTAAGCGTGGTTTTTTAACGGGCCTTTTTGGACGAATATTCTCTTTCCTTAATCTGTTCCTTATGGTTTGGTCTGAAACTCGGATTCCGGAAGCCATATGAAGGTCATTCTGCAGGTCTTTTGCAGTTTTTGTACGCTGTCGAAGAGCAGAAAGAACAACGTATCTGTCATCCTGGGGGGCTTGTTTTAAATTTACGGCCCTGGCCACATCTTCTACAATACTGACCTGCCTCTCTGTGCCTGTTGCGTAACCTGGACACCACGGAAGGAGAAACCCCAAGCTCTCTAGCCACTTGTCGCAGAGATTGACCTTGTCGTAAAAGATGTAGAGCATGATACACTTCAAACTCATTTAAATGCCTCATTTTGTCAGAGACTTCAATAAACAAGGCAATAATCAACATTCGTCACTATAGCAACATCAGGAACCTAACCAATTAGAAGTGGCCAGTCCCTTCCAAAATAAAAAAATCTCTATATTTGTTATTTGAGGTAATTTCTCTGTATTTAGGCCATGGATCTTTAAAATTTGTATCAAATGATAAAATTAATAATTCAATTTACATATTGTCCAACTTTTAGCATCGAAGCTTTAAAAAACAATTACTTATTCAATTTATTACAAGTGTTCCTCTAATTGTTTTGAGCAGTGTATAAAATTGCCAAATACAATTTATTTGCTTCACCAAAGTACATTTATTATTATTCACAAACAAATTGCTGGCAATAATTATTCTTACTTGACAATTTTAATACCACACAATCCTTTCCAGTCACTAACACTATGATCTAGATCGTTTAATTCCCTCTTGGAATTGCTTCACTGGTCCATAGTCTACACAGAACCGGCTATCACATCCGCACAACTGTTTATGTATGCTAGGGTAGGAACATTCTCTGCTCCCAATCGAAACTTTACTACAGTAGAAGTCTCGGGAATCGAACTTTCCGGACATGGATGTATAGACGTGTTGAATAATATCTCGCGGGATTTCCAACTCGCGGGTCGACAGATCACAAGTCCGATTATTACCGTACAAGGCAAGACCCGGACTCTCGCCACTGACCGCTAAATTCAAAATCTAGCCCAACAATGCGTCACAATATATATATATATATATATATATATATATGTGTGTGTGTGTGTGTGTGTGTGTGTGTGTGTATCTGTATGTGTGCATCCAAGGCGAACTCTGTTAGCTTAATAGTGTAAGATTAATATTAAAGCCAAATTTATTCACATTTATCATTGGTTGTAGTTTAACCTGTTGGTTTGGAAACACTGCACTGACGTCACATCTTCAATCAACATGGATTAGATACTAATTATTTATCAAATAAAATACATTTATGAATTTGGATATTCCATTCCATTCCATTAACTCATTTTAACCTCTCACCTTATAGACACTTTTTGCATGTCACACGCCACCCGGCCTTTGTTCTTTTCGGGAGAGGGATACTAAACTATAGATCACACACATGCCTTATTGACCACCACACAAAGAGAAGGAGAGCCTCCACGAATGAGTGATCAGCTCAATCTGAGGGTTTCCTCCGAGACAACAAACAATAAGACGAAACACATTATTGACACACACATTCATACTAAGCATGGCTAATATGATCCGTCCATAGCAATTCTGCCAGAGGGCAGGTCTTTCACTGCAATTATAGCATTTCCATGCAATGCTTCTCAGCTTTACTAGGGAATAATAGGTGTGGTAGCTTCCCGTTGCTTTCCACACCGCTGAAGGATGATGATGACCATTTAACTCATGCCCCAAATGGGAGTCAATGACCAATCACATTTCAATGATTTCTGTTTTACAACCAATCAGAGTCGTGTTTCACCAAATATTTATCAGTGTTATAATTACCATATTAAAGAAAGCTCCTCCTTACAATATTGCGTTCCACTTGCAATAAATAGTATGATCTGGTTGCAGTGATAAACAAAAGAAGCAGTAGAAGCGTACCTATCGTTTCTCATTTGTTTTGAAACATCGCCGTTTACATTAAATATATAAATATTTTAAAATAACTATAGTTAAATAATGATTTGTGAGTAAACAGCTTAATTTTATTCGTAAAATAGTCCTAACAAATGCCACTCTTGATTTCCAAATTCTCTAGATAAATTGGAAATCACTCGTGGTATTACTTATGATAATGATAAGGATGACGATGGCCGGATGATTTTCGGGGACCGTTGGGACCAAGCGTCCTGACAATTGTCTTACAGGTGAGGAAAACCCCCGAAAAAACCTCACCCAGGAGCCTGTCCCGATCGGGAAACGAACCCGGGCCCGCTGCGTGACAAGCCAGCAGGCTACCTCGGGCTAATATGATAATGATTCTCATTAGATACTAAAGGAAGAAATTAATGCAAATTAATTTCAGTTGTGTATTTAATAGAATATGGTGTTTTGAGTGAAATTTTAAATTTAATTTTGTAGCTATTTAATTGTATTGTGTAGATGTGAAATCTCTGTGTGTTTTAGAACCTGTAATATAATAATTTTATGTTGTTCGGCTAATACGGAAAATCACTTGTCAGTAAGAAAAATAAAACACATAGCTGAAATCTGTTTATATACATTTTGTAGAATGTATAAGCATTTATAGATTCCTAATATTAACAGACAAAATTTTAACAGCTCATAATAGATAATAATTAAGGCCATCGTTCCTAGTGTCAGACTTCGATGAATTTATCTTAATAGGTCTATACACGAATATAAAGGTCCTTCACGCAAAAACTGCGTAATTTATGCAAATTTTTCTGTAAGTCGTACTTATGATTCAATTATGCTGGTTTACAGAACATATCTTATTTTTTACATTAAATAATTTACGTACAGTTACATAGCGTGAAAACGAATAAGACGGCCCCTAGAGCGATTTACAAGTTACGAGTTTCAGGTAAATTCACACTCAAAATGGTCATATTTCGCTGATACTTCTGGAATGGATTTTCGTTTTATTTAAGTAGTATCTACCGAGTTTCGATATGTAAAATAAACAATTGTGGATGGTAGAATGATTTTTAAAATTTCGCTTCAGGAGCGTCTAAACACTTAATGACTCGATTTAGCTGGTTAACCAACCCGACTTCATTATTTTTACACGCTTTATATTAGCTTTACCTGTATCTATCTATGTAACAGAATTTTTAACGCGATTTACACCCACTTAAAATCATTGGATCGACTTGAAACTTTGTATAGTTGTAAAGGACCAATGACAATACAATAATTTCATAATTTGTATCTAAACTCCTGGCCAGAATCATCAGAAAATAAAAATGTGTAATTATGCAACGGAATATTTCAATACGATTTTCACCCACTTAAAATCATTGGATCGTCTTGAAACATGTATACTTCTAAAGGACCAATGACAATAGAATAATTTCACATTTTTTTAAAATCATGGCCAGAATCATCAGAAAATCAAAAAAAGTGTCTGTAATTATGTAACGGAATCTTTCAATACGATTTTCACCCACTTAAAGTCATTGGATCGACTTGAAACTTTGAATACTTGTAAAGGACCAACGCCAATACAATCATTTCGTAAATGTTTTCTTAAAATCCTGGTCAGATTAATCAGAAAATCGAATAAATAAAAACCGGTATAATAGGTTGCGGACTTATCAACTTTACAGTCAATCGTTATAAGTGGTCAGTTTGTAGAGCGGTAGACTGTAGTGGAATATAATTTCAGTAATCCATAGGTCGCTGGTTCAAATCCGGCCCGGAGTGTTTTTAGAAGAGTATTACTTTTAGCTCATACTACAATATTATCGAATTTAAAGATATTTACATTTTTAATCTTATTCTGAAAATATTAAAACTAAAAAATATAAAAATAAATAACAGTTTAAGAAACTAAAACAACACGCTTTATTAGAAAACCGAACTAAAATGAAAAATAATTTTAATTTCGAACACGCTTGAGATAAAATTAAAGTGGCCAACAAAAAATCATCTCCAACACATTTAGAATAAAACTATAGTTATCTACAAAAAATTACCATCAAACGCTTGGGGTGCTCTATATCAATTAATATATTTGATAATAAACAGATATTGGTAAAAGTAAAGTCTCTAAGAAGAAGATGTAAAAACCATAAAAAGCACACCACGCTTTTGATGGTAAAATTATTTTTTTTGTAGATAGCTATAGTTTTATTCTAAATGTGAGGAGATGATTTTTTTTTTGTTGACCACTTCAATTTTATCCCAAGCGTGTTGGAAATTAAAATTATTTTTCATGTTTTAGTTCGGTTTTCTATTAAAGAGTGTTGTTTTAGATTTTTAAACTATTATTTTTTTAATTAAATTTTACATGCCAGGTTTGATTTCCGAAAAATGAAACAAAATTTGCAATAAATAGAAAGTTAAGATGATATATTAAATATAAAATGTTTGTCGTGGTTTTTTCGGAGTTTACTAAATAGGCTCGTCGAAGATTTGTTCAAAAACATATTCTTAGAACAATTCCTTCGGATTTCACTAAAAACAGAAGATATGATATACGGTGCACAGTGAATAATTTGAATAAACAAAGCATTTGAATAAGATGCTACAATAAGAATTAACTTTGCACACGTAAACCTTTGAAAGTAATCATCCTTACTTCCAAAGTTCTTTATATAAAAATGCATCTCAACGATCTTTATTTATCGACATTGGCTGGTCTAAGAGTTAAGTTCTTCACATCTAGACCCGATGGTCGCGAGGTCAATACTGATCGGGGTGGAGTTTTTTTTTTGTATTTTGAAAAAAAGGAGTATCCGTCAGTGAGGACTTTAACAACCTGTGGGTGCTGAGTCCGAAGATCTTTGAGCTCGTTAAAGAACCTCAAACCTAAATTATAGTCTCTGAGTAAAATTTATTCGGTCCTTCCCATCAAATTAATATCTTAGAGTCTACTTGTAAACTTTTCTTCTCTCTTAAAGTAAGAAACTGTATTTCGCATCCATATAATAAAAGTGAGAGAATACAAAATTGTATATCATTAGTTATTTTTTTTAGAGAAACGACAATTAGAAAAAATACACTCTTATTCTTATTATTTTCAATACCTTCTCAATGTCCTTATGGCAGAAATATACAGTGCAGGCGTACACAAATATACAGTGCAGGCGTACACAAATACAGTGCAGGCGTACACAAATATACAGTGCAGCGTACACAAATATACAGTGCAGGCGTACACAAATATACAGTGCAGGCGTACACAAATATACAGTGCAGGCGTACACAAATATACAGTGTAGGCGTACACAAATATACAGTGCAGGCGTACACAAATATACAGTGCAGGCGTACACAAATATACAGTGCAGGCGTACACAAATATGGTATAAAAATTCTGCAACGTTGTATTAATTACACAAATTTATAATTATTGATTAATGACATTTCAATTCAAACCTCCTAACGGTTTATCCATACAAAATGCGTAAAATGTGGTTGTTAATGAAAAAACAAAGCCATTTTTTGGAAGTCTGAAAAATATGAGATCTCTACATTAAAATTAATTTTATGATAAATACTTAGTTTCACTATTAAAAAGTGATGAATTTGTAAAGAAAGAAATTATTATTTAGCTGTAAATAATTTTTATCTTCTTAGCACTATGCGTTAATCGATTTTAACAGCGGGTTTTAAAATTTACCTCATTCGAAATTTACTTGCATATTTGCATGTAGCGATAACAGAGTTGAGCTAATGGTCTCCTGCATGTTGAAATTCTTTCTAATTTTATTGTTAACACCGATTGATCAGATAAAATAGTCACATGTTTATTCACTGCGTTTACACTGCGCCAAAAGTTTAGACTTCTGAACAAAAATACTTCAAATACCACATTTAGAGTCATTTTGCCAATCCTCACTGAAGCATTACTTTTATGATATACGTCAATAAACACCATGTGTCGGAAAAGAGTACGAAAATCTAAGAGATATTTAAATCAGAGAAGTGACTTTGGTGCTGAGAAAACTTGACAAAAAGCGACTAAGTGATATTGAAAGCATCTTTAAATAATTGGCCCTGATATATATAAAAATGGCGATCAAGATAAAATACAACCATATTAACTTATCATATAAAACTGATATAAATGAATCCGGCTTATGATGGGCAGATCATGTTCAGAGAATAAATAAAAATGTTGTTGCTACTTATCAGAGATTCTTCTAAACCTTGTCCAAGTGGTTATTACATCTGCAGGTTAATTCCAGAAAACCCTTGCTGAACTGTTGATGCATTGGAGAATATGTTGTGACGATCTTCCTTTCATATTACACTTTGAGCAGATCGACTCCGTCTATTATTTTGATAATTCTAAGATGTCCTGTTTTAAGCCTTGCTATAGCTGTATGTCCTTTTCTTTATGAATAGCAGTAAGATTGTCTGCACGGTAATGGATAGTAAACCTGAAGGAGGAGGTATCTTGGTGATCAAGTCTCGAATGTATTAATGGATGGATGGATAGATGGTTCAATGAATGAGTGTATGTATGTAGTAAAAAATGACATGAAACTATTAAAAATTAAGACGGCAATATTATATCAGATGTTCCTGGTTAAGTGGGAAGACTAAATATATGTTAGAAGGATCAAATGCAAAAAGGAATTAAACATTATAAATTAAGAAATTATTTGATAGTAAATTATATTAGATTAGATTTATTTAGCCTGGTGGAGTTAAGGCCATGTGGCCTTCTCTTCCACTCACCAGGACAAACATATATTACATCAGAATATAACAATCTTAATTAACTCTAATATTAAACACTAAGTAAAAATTTGATCAAAAGATAATATCTAATATACATACATTACGATCTATAATACAACAAGTTAATATTAGTTAAAATTAAGACTAAAACTAATAATAAAATGTATACAAGCAAGTCATATTAAATTGTCCCTCTCTAGTGAATATAAAAAACAGGAAAATAATGAGATATAGAAAACTAATTTTACGATTATACAATATTTAAAACAAAACAAATAAAAATATTTGTTATTCTTAATATTATTTACATAAATAATTAAATATATTAATATTGCTAAAAGAATACTATCAGTGAGGTGTATAAGTTAGTTTGTTATTAAATAATTCTTTAGTTTGTTTTTGAAGGATGTTATAGTTTGACAGTCTCTGACATAGGGCGGAAGGGAATTCCATGTTTTGGTAAGTGACACCGTAAAAGATAATGAATAATATACAGAGTGATGAGGCGGGATATAAAGGACAATGTGGTGATGGGATCGAGTGTCAAGATTATGTGTGTCGGATAGCCTGATGAAGCGGCGTGATAAATAATTAGGCGATGATGTGTGAAGTATTTTATAGAGAAGGGATAGGGAATGGACAGTTCTACGATCTCTTAGACGAAGCCACGATAATTGTCCCAGGGACTGTGTAACATGGTCAAATTTGCGAATACCACAAATAAAACGTGCGCAAGAATTATGAACACGTTGAAGTCTTTGAGTGGAAATAATATTTAAGTCTGTAAAAAGAGTGTCACAATAATCAAAATGGGGCATTGCAAGTGTTTCTACTAACATTTTCCTAAGGGCGAATGGCAAACAATTTCGTACACGATTTAATGAATGTATTATTGAGAAGACTGTTTTGCATGTATGGTTTATTTGTGTATTCCAATTTAAGTTTTTGTCAATAAATACTCCTAGAATTTTTACTGTCTCACTATAAGGGATTTGAACTCCATTTAGTGACACATGCGAAACTGTGTTTAGGTTAATTGTAGATAATAGTCTCTGATGACCCATAATGATTGATTGTGACTTTCTAGAATTTAATTGCAGTCCATATTTAACTATCCAAGTCAGTAGTGAGTCAAGATCCTCGTTAATTTTGGCAACAGCGTCATTTAGTGAATATTTGTCTGTTGGAAAAATCATCTGAGAAGAATGGCAAGAAATAGACTTCCAAAATTGGCATTCCAATATACCCCAACTGGACATAGGGACCAAGGAAGACCAAAACATCGGTGGAAAGATCAAGACCATCTTCGCTAGGTTTACCGTACAGGTCACATGGCCTAAAACGAATTTGTTCATGATGATGATGATGATTGTCTGTGTGGATGTAGATTTGCATGTCGTCTGCAAATAAATTATGTTTGCAATGCTTTAGGGAGTTAGATATGTCATTTATGTAGATTGAAAAAAGCAAAGGTCCAAGTACCGAAACCTGTGGAACCCCAGCTTTACGGAAGGACCAAGAAGAACATAATGTATGATTTTCTATAACAGATTGCTGGCGCTCATGAAGGTAGGAATTGAACCATTTCGTGGCACTATCAGAGAGTAAGAGGTTTTTAAGTTTATGCAACAATAATTCCAAGTCTACCGTGTCGAATGCTTTACTAAAGTCCAGTAATGTAAGAATGGCAAGTTTTCGATTATCAGCAGCTTCGCGTATGTCTTGGAAATATTTAGTAGAGCAGTATTTGTATTGTGTCCTGTCCTGAAGCCTGACTGAGATTGATCTAGAAGGTTGTATTCATTTAGGTATTCAGTCAGTTGTTTATGGACTAATCGTTCCAGAGCTTTTGAAAGGGTAGGTAAAATGCTAATGGGTCGAAAGTCGTTCGGGGTTGAGGGCGTTTTAACTTTAGGCAGTGGGCGTACGAGGGCTTGTCTCCACAATGAGGGATATGTAGAAGTTTGTAGTGAGGAGTTAAAAATATGAGTTATAGTAGGTAGTATAGCTTCGATTATTTTATTCAGTAAAGTAATATTTATACGGTCAGTTCCTTCTGCTTTGGTTTTTATTCGCATTATGGCTTTTTTACGTCGTAGTCTGTAACATATGAGAAGTGGAAATGTTCTCTGTCGAGTTGATTTGTCAGTGATAATTCATTTATTGTTTGTTCTTTATCCTTTGGAGTAGTAGTTATACCTGTGAAGTGATTATTGAGTGTGTCCAGGGAAACAGGTAATTTGTCTACCTGTGTGTCTTTTCTCCCAATTCCCATTCTATTCAAGTTTTTCCAGATTTCTGAACTATTGGTATCTGATAGGTTGTATAAATGTCTAAGTTTGGCGTTTCTTATAGCTTGATTTGTCTTGTTACGTAACTGTTTATATTGAGTGAGATTTGTGTATGTTTTGTCGAGTCTATATTTCTTATGTGCTGCGTCTCTATCAGTCATCAAGTTACGAATTGAAAGAGTCATCCAGGGTGCAGGGCGTCGTTTCACGAGTTTAGTTTTTAGTGGGGTGTGTCTGTTGTATAATTGTAGTATAAAGTCATTTAGTGTCTCAACTTTTTCATCTACAGAATGTAGCGTCCATATTGAATGCCACGGCATCTGCATAGCTTCTTCAATTAGGGCTGCATTGTCTATATGTTTAAGTCTCTATACGTAATAGTCTTCCGAGTCGGTTTAGGGCACTGCAGTGAATATGCTAAGAATATAATATCATGTGCTGATATTCCCGGGGCTGGCAGTTGCCCGTGAGCAAGTACTCTGTCTGGATTATTAGTTGCAATTAAGTCAAGTAACGTCTCAGTGTGATGAGTGTGATGTTTAGGCCGTAGGGGTAGGAGAGTCATATCACAAGCCTGGAACGTAGCCATGAGTTGTTGTGTATGTCTGTTATCAGTGTCTAGTATATTTATATTAAAGTCGCCCATAACAATAACGTGTTCATATTGTATTCGCGCGTTTTGTAAAGTGGACTCAATTTCAGCGATGGCTTTTATTTTAGGAGGTTGGTATACTACACAGAGAAGACATTTTTTGAAACTGACAAATATTTCTATGAACATAATTTCGGCAGATGGTTCGTTATTAGATAGATACACAATTTTAGGAGTAAGGTCCGTTCTAACGAAGGCTCCAATACCGCCCCCGCGACTGTAAACACGATCGTGTCTAAGAAAAGTATAACCATCCATGGTAATTAAAGAAGAGGTAATGGTGGTATTTAGCCACGTTTCAGATATGAGAAGAGCATGAATATTTAAAGAGAAGAAAATTGTTCTGATTTCATCTATATGTGCAGTAATACTTTGAGCATTGAATGGGCTACCTGCAAGGAAGTAGGGTATGTGGATAAAGCTATTTCTAAAGCATTCCTTGAAGTAGTGGGGTCGAGAAGGGGTGTGGGAAGGTTATTGTCCTGTATCCTGTCAAAGACTGTCAAAGGAAAATCATCATTTAAACGAAAAATGGTCGTAAAATATTTCAACAAACTTACAAACTAAACTTGGTATCACGTCACTAAGAATATCTTAATTTTATGTACTATTAATAAAATGTTAAAAGTAATAACTGTCGGTTATTCACTGGCCGTGTTCGCACTAATTATATTTTCTGAGGCCCGGAGAATGATGCGTTTGTTATCTCCTTCTTTAACATGGATTGCTCCGTCAATTGTCCACACATTTGTTACACCATATTTGGAGATGCATTCTTTTAATAGCTTATACCTCATTTGAGTTAAGTCTTCCCTAATTGTAACACCACTCCCTTTCAGTTGTTTTTTGTTCTGGAAAACCTCTCTCCTTTTCCTATAGCTTACGAATTTGACGATAACCGGCCGTGGCCGGTCCGCCTTTCTCCCCACACGATGACTCCACTCTATATCACATGTTTCTAATTTAATACCTATTTTAGTCGCCACATCGATAGCTATTTTGTCTGTATCCTCAGCGTCCATCTCAGGGATGCCAAAGATACGTAAGCATTGGCGGCGTTGGTACTGTTCAAGGAATCAGTTTTTTCGCACAACAGTTCTAGTTTCATTATTTTAGCATCCCTTTCCTGTAACGACAACTCCAACTCTTTAATGACCTCAGTGTTCCGATATATTGTTGTTTTCTACTCACTCACTATCGCCTCACGCACCGAGTCCTTTAGCAGCTGCAACATGGCAGGCTCCCTCAAACATTCCTGCATCACACGCTTTGTCATTTCTTCTTTATTCTCGTCGGAATTCTTTGTTTTGCGTGGTGCCAATATTACAGAATAAATGTACACACAAATCAATTCAAAATATCCGATACTACCTGTAAAACACAAACAATCACCTGCTGAAAACTGTGCAAAAACACGAGCGACCAGTATATTCACTACTCACTGTCCGCCATGACAAGGAAGAAGATGAGATAAAGGCTGTCTTCGATTGATGGATCAATGGTGTACAGAAAATTAAGAATTGATGGACAATTTTCCAGGAATAAAGAGGCCTGTAGAAGAATTCTAAGGGAGACCATGATCCACTTTTGATTTGTTAAGACATACAAAAAGGTTAAAATTGCATAGAATCATAATAATAATAATAATAATAATAATAATAATAATAATAATAGTAATATTAATAATAATAATAATAGTAATAACACAGTAATCATTTATTACCTTAAATATGAAACGTATTTATAAGACTAATTACACTGAACAACAAAACGTAAACTTTTTTCTCAGAAAGAAAAATATGTGATTCTGATAATATTTTGTCTCCTGAATTCAAATCTGATATCGGTTTTTCTCCATCACGCAAGGTTTCCGAGAGACATTAATTTATAATTTCACACACTTTAATATTTACTACATTTGTAACTACACAATATTCGAACATTGGGACTCACCTAGAAAGTAAGAAATGACGATTTTCTGCTATATTTCGCCTGTGGAGCATCCCTCTTGATGGTCCTACAATAATCGGCCAGCATATTAGGATTCCATTTGCGTTGATATATCTTTTCCATAGCTGATATACCCTGAGTTAGCTCATTTGGTTTTATTTTACAATGGAAAAATGGACGAAAAAACGTTTATTTAAATTAATTGATTGAAATTGAAATAAAAAGCAGTGGGTGATGGAGAAATTCCGAATACATATTTGAAAACACGATAAAAAACTACATTAATTACAACTATTGGTACTCTTGAGACAAAAATCATTTTGGCCAGTGTAATTGTAAATTTATCTAATCCAATTGCTTGGTAGTCTAAACCATAAAATCTGAACTGTGCCAAGTAATACAAAGCTATTTCTTGTAAAATAATAACGATAATAATAATAATAATAATGATAATAATAATAATAATAATAACAGTACATTTATTATTACTATTATCACTATTATTTTAATTACTAATATTAGGTACTTTTATTACTATTATTACCATACAATTGTCAATTTATTATTGTTATTTAATAACAATAATTAATTCTTAAACTGTCAGACTTAATAATATTTTATTTATTCTGGTAGAGTTAAGGCCATAAGGCCTCCACTCAACCAGCACAAATACAAATAAATATTTGACAAATATAGATATAGACTATACTAATTTAAAAATATATTAAATGTTGAAATGTAAATTTAATGCACAAACATTTTATACGATAATAACAATAATACTTATGATGATAATAATAATAATAATAATAATAATAATAGTATAAATAATAGTAATAATAATAATAATAGTATAAGTATGATAACTTATACGAGAAACGCCAATTAATTAAGATTTAAGACCTTAAGACAACTTATATTTCACTAAAACAATACAATGTGTTAGGCATACAAAAATAATTATGGACAGTAAATAAATCTAATAATTACTAATATAAAATGAAATAAATATACAGTAATTTTAGATTATCACAGTAGTTATAAATACCATTCCAATAATGTTGATTAATGTTCCGACTTATGGGTACTTATACGTGCCAAATGCCAGGCGGACCTTACAGTGATACGACTAGTTGGGAGAGGGATTTCAACTATGGATCACATACATACTTTTTTGCTCACACAATAACATTGAGAGCCTTAATGAGTGGTCAGTTTAACCTTAGGATCTCCTGACGAGACTACAACAATAAAAAGAAACATACACACACAATCATACTAATCATGGAGAATGTGAAAATGATGACGGCCGGATTATATTCAGGGACCATTTTGTTCTTAAAGTTTCCCTACAGTCTTATATGTGAAGAAAACCCCCGTTAGAAACCTAACCCAGGTAACTTGTCCCGACCGGGAATCGAAATCCGGCCCGGTGCGTACGGGGCAGCGACACACCCCCAAACCATAGCGGTGAGCAATTACAAATACATATATGAATAATTTGTAATGTATGAAATACTCATGATATTACAATAATAATTGACATTTCATTAAATCTTTCAGAAATGTTGTTAATTTTTGTCTGGTAAACGCTATTGAGCAACAGTTGTCAATTGATATTGAATTTCAATTACGGAAAAAGTGGCTGTGAACGAAGAGTAATAATTAATTCTTAGTTAAATTTAATTTTTCATTAACCTGCGAACTAGCTTTGGCGTTATAAAGTATCCTAAATGATGAAAGACAACTGACAGATGATTGAGGTTGGATAAGTGAATAATCTGGTATAGCAAAGAAATAAAATGAGTTTCACTTGACCTGCGGCCGATAGCGGGAAAAGTGACTGCTAGCATTGAGTCATCAGCTCGCGCTGCCCACACAGATTTCCATGCTAGTGGCTGCAAATCGAGTAAAACTCACTGTAGAACTCAATGTTGTTCTGTTATCAGCCAGAACCAGGAGAGTGTTCCAGTAGATGACGAAATGTATCGATTCTTTTCATTATTCAGTATTATACAGTGTGAGATAGCCATGTCTGCCTCACCCGTTATACCTGTATTTCTTAGATTTAGTTACGGTGTTGTCGAATCAAATTAGGAATTCAAGAAAACGTCATATATCGGACTATGGATTTTATACGCTTGGGTACAGAACTTACAAGGAATTGGAATTTATAATCAGATATCACGGAACAAACAAAGCAGAAAAGAGTGCGGGATCATTGAACGACATAATTTGGAAGAATAAATATCTAAGAACGTAAACTAAAGTACCAATTTGTAAATCGGTAGACGACCTGTTTTACGTATGCTTCTGAAACGAGGACCGAAATATCCAAAACAGAACAAATGTTAGAACACAAACAATAATTACACTTAGAGAAAAATGTAAGGAAAACAATACATTACATTATCAGGAACGTATATGTTCGGAAAAAAAAAGTAAAATTCAGACAGTAAATGAATGGTTATCAAGAAGGAGACTAGAATGGAATAACCATGCATCAAGATTGAGTGATAACAGGTTATCAACAATCGTAAGAGTTAACATTCCAATTTGTAAAAGATCCCCCGGAAGACCACAAAAATTATACATAAAATTGCCTCCCAACACTCTGTAGCCTAAAATTAAGAAGGATATAAGGAAAGTTATAGTAGACATGCCTGTAGATTTTGACACCAGCTTCGGGTTGTGAACTTCACTAACTACAGACTGGCGTCACTTTTACACCACTAAAGGCATACCTAATAAACTATTGAAGACAGGATTGAAGTACAGAATCTCACTTCAAGCGATTTTCTAATTTCCATTTTTTTTTCTTGAGGTGTACACTCAGAGATATTAGACGTTATATAGGATCTGATATTACTGAAAACTTGTAAACATGGAGGAAAGCGGGTGAGTTATACAAGCTATTCTATGAGATTATTTTTCATCTTGTACAGGTTTTTAGTTCAACACGAGCTAAAAATCAAGACTCCATCGAATTATACGAGATTTACCTGTTATTTCGTCTGTGTTGTACGGGTCATGAGTGTAGAACCTGATATGTTGGACTTGGAAAACGACCTACAACTTCGGAACACCATATAGTAGACTTCCATACCACTAATCTCCAATACACTGGGATAGCGCAATATATCTTTCAGTTCGTGATGCTAGGACCGCCTGCCCTCCCTCTCTGAGGGCATATCAAAACACATATATGTTTTCCCCACAAGAATAATGCAGCTTTCTGATATGAAATATCCTCCCTTCACCTAAATTTCGCCTGTTTTGATCCAAGAAATGTTCCTAACGCTGAATTCTGGAATATTTGCAGTATTAGAAGTAGAACTTTATTATAGTCAAGATATAGCACTAAAGTAATTATTTGCAAATATACGGTATCGCACGGACAGCAATCCAACGTGCTTTTGATAGTCGGTATCGTTACATCAATAATTATTAACATAAAAGAAAACAAAAATAAACAATTACATTTAAAATACAAATAACATACATAAACTAAGTACTAACGTTGCAATAATAACTATATTATTTATATTTTATTTATTCACGAATTACTTTTTTTTTTTTATTTTCCACGTCTTATCAGAAACCTATCCAGGTTTTAATCAATTTTCTGGATTTCCCAAAATTCCAATATATCGTTACTTTGACATATTGTTGATTCGTAATTCAAATGACAATCTTTGACTATCGCTAGTAGCGGCAAGATTCAAATTCCGTCTTATTAGCACAAGGGATTCGGAGTTGCAAATCATGAGTCGTGTATAAAACTCGCAGCGATACTTGTATATTGTCAGGTCTGCCTCGAAACGTCTAGGCGTTTTAGCCGCTTATATATGGCGGTATGGAGACTCCAATAAGTCAGGCATGGTTTGAAAGTCGTCCCGTGAAGTGAATTGAATTCCAGTGTGTGAAGGTCGGTGTATTGAACAAGAACTTATTACAACTGCACTATAGAGAAAAGAAAATGAGTGTTATGTGTATGTAAATAGGCACGCCGTAGCGTAGTGGTTAAGGCACTGCGCTACAAGCCGGAAGGTCGAGGGTTCGAGTCCCGGTGGGTCAGGCTTTTAAACTGACCCAAACCTTCTGGCGGCAATATGACTCTTGGGTCGACTCAGCCTCTAACGAAAATGAGTACCAGACGCTTGTTCTGGGGGTAACGACGGCCGTCACGCAGGACTGACAACCCAGCTGACATCAAGTGCCGACTATCCAGAAAAGTGGGAGCCTTAACCTCCTACTACCCCAAGGGCCTCCTGAGGACTGTAGTGGGATACCTTTACCTTTTTGTATATGTAAATGACTTAGAAAAGGAAGCATCATTATTGATGGCGAAATATATTAATGTGAAATAAATAAAGGAATATGGAAATGTTTGTGTAAAATCGGTAGAAGTTTTTAAGTAAATTCTACCAGTTCCAAACGTCAACGCAACTAGTGACAATGTCATAATTTGGAAACCTTTCCGACAACTAATGACGCCTACCTAATATTCCAAATAATTACAATTTCCTAGAATATGTATTTCGGATTCAACTCATAAAATAAGAGGTCACATGTCGCAGCAATATAAATGGAATAATCATGCATAATGTACTAATTGCAGAAACATCCATAAAAAAGTATTTGTAAACTACAATAATTATTTGGAATTGATCACTTTTAAAGAAGAGGACCAAATGCGTAACCAGTTCGTTTATAATTAGGAACGATAAATGAATCCATCGCGGTGGCGTAGTCTGTATAGTACTAATCTTCTATTCCGACGGCACGGGTTCGATTCCCGGCAGAATAAAGTATTTTAAAACTCTACTTTTAGTCTGGATGTATGAAGGAAAGGGGGAAACGTAAAGAAAGATAAACAATGTAAAAAAGGAACATTGAAACCAAGAAATATGAAAATGCATAAAGTAGGCTAGTGGTACATAAAAATAAGCCTATACAAAGAAACTGTGCAAATGCTTTGGCAAGGATCTGGGGTTGTTCTAATCAGGAATTCCTGGATAACCGAAGGTATAGCTCACAACTGATCATACAGTTGGCAGCCGCAGGGATTTTCCCAATCAGTTATGATTCACGGAATATAAACAAAATCATCGTACAATACACAGAACACATTGCCAACCTTGCAATTTGTACGAGACTGGACATTTGTATATATATTTAGATTAGATTAGATTAGATTTATTTAGCCTGGTGGAGTTAAGGCCATGTGGCCTTCTCTTCCACTCACCAGGACAAACATATATTACATAAGAATATAACAATCTTAATTAACTCTAATATTAAACACTAAGTAAAAATTTGATCAAAAGATAATATCTAATATACGTATTACGATCTATATTGCAACCAGTTAATGTTAGTTAAAATTAAGACTAAAACTAATAACAAAATGTATACAAGCAAAACATATTAAATTGTCCCTGTCTAATGTATATAAAAAAACAAAGAAAAATAATGTGATATAGAAAACTAATTTTACGATTATACAATATTTAAAAACAAAGCAAAAGGAAATATTTGTTATATCTTAATATTATTTTCATAAATAATTGAATTTATTAATGGTGCTAAAGGAATACTATCAGTGAGGTGTATAAGTTAGTTTGTTATTAAATAATTCTTTAGTTTGTTTTTGAAGGATGTTATAGTTTGACAGTCTCTGACATAGGGCGGAAGGGAATTCCATGTTTTGGCAAGTGAGACTGTAAAAAATAATGAATAATATACAGTGTGATGAGGAGGGGTATAAAGGACAATGTGCTGATGGGATTGAGTGTCAAGATTATGTGTGTCGGATAGTCTGATGAAGCGGCGTGATAAATAATTAGGCGATGATGTGTGAAGTATTTTATAGAGAAGGGATACGGAATGGACAGTTCTACGATCTCTTAGACGAAGCCACGATAATTGTTCCAGGGACGGTGTTGTAACATGGTCAAATTTGCAAATACCACAAATAAAACGTGCGCAAGAATTATGAACACGTTGAAGTCTTTGAGTGAAAATAATATTTAAGTCTGTAAAAAGAGTGTCACAATAATCAAAATGGGGCATTGCAAGTGTTTCTACTAACATTTTCCTAAGGGCGAATGGCAAACAATTTCGTACACGATTTAATGAATGTATTATTGAGAAGACTGTTTTGCATGTATGGTTTATTTGTGTATTCCAATTTAAGTTATTGTCAATAAATACTCCTAGAATTTTTACAGTCTCACTATAAGGGATTTGAACTCCATTTAGTGACACATCATGTCTAATTGTAATTGTTTAAGTAGGAACTTCACAACACTAAAACTATTAAGGTAGATTGTTATAAGCAAGCATTGCTCTAAATGCGGAGCACTAATAGAATTGTGGTAACGACTTAAGAGTATGTAACTACCTCGAAATGAAACATCAAAATACAATAAACTTGGAAAACCATAACATGCATACAGAATTTCGTATGCGGTTACATCTGAAGTGGAGCAAATTTAGATGAAAGCAAACGCTATTATGATCGTATATAGGCGAATCAGGTCAGTGTGTGGATGCGTGGGATAATGTGGTTGCCACAAACAGATAACAAGTGTAAGTGCTGGACATTATGTTGGCAGTGTTACTATGAATTACATAAAACTATATATTCATTCTAAAACTTAAATTAAAAATATCGCACGATAATATGCCTGATTCATATTATTACTTATTCCGTAAGTGCATTAACAACAAAGCCATAATGTCTCTTATTATGCAAAAACTGATAGTGTATTGTTTCATAAAATGTCTTAGTTTCTTTCTTTACCATAACCACTACCTTTCGTAGGTATTTTATACACCCCGCTTCACACTGGCCTTAAAAGACCTGTCGGGAGAGATGTTTAAATTGTGCAACAAACACGTACGTTCTGACCACATAATGACATGGAGAGCCTCCCTGTATTAGTGATCAGCTGAATTCCATGACAATCTCCTAGCTATATGAACATTTAAGAAAAGACACGGTATTCACCCACGCATTCATTCATACTAAACAAGGCGAATGTCATATATATTATTGCCTCCTCCTCCTTCTTCTTCTTATTCATATTTATAAGATTTTCAACCTGTTAATTTCCAAAATCGCTCCTCGGATGAAGACGTAATGGAAGTGCATCCACTGTCTATCCATCTCTTTTCCTCTTCTCCCGTCGATTGTTCCATCTTCTTTAGCTCTTTTTGCAAGTCGGTTTTCTTCCATTCTTTCTATATGACCTTTCAAATATTTTCGTCTACCTATAATAAATTTGACCTAAATATGACATTTGTCCCTAATTTCTGTATTGTGTTTCTTACCAAATAATATAGTTCTTAAGATCTGATTTTCACATTGCTTATTAATTGTTTAGTTTTCTGTTGTTTCAGCCCTAGTGTCTGCTCCATATATGATAACGGGTCGAACTATCGTTTTGTATATGCGGATTTTGCTTTCTATTGACATGTGTTTGTTGTGCCAAAGTAAATATTTCATATATCCTGATATTTCTGCTGCTTTATCAGCTTGTTTCTTTACTTTTCTTACTAAATTGAACGTATTTTTGTGATCGTCGTATAATGTTCGGGGAATAATTGGGCCTTAAAATTTTCTGACATTTATTTTATAGGCGAGGAAAACCCCTAAAACCCTCACCAAGGAAACGGATCAAATCCAAGACCTCAGCTTCTGAGAAAACGACCTTACCGCTAGAACATTGCGGTGGACTCTTTCATTAATAAGCTGGCACTATCGAACCCGGAGGTTCATATTCGCATGGGAATATTTTCTTCATAGATCCCTATCCTGATTTCATGCTTTCCGACCATTCCTAGTATAATTCAGCTCCCTCAAATAATGGCTAATATTTACCTCCCAGACCATCCTTGACTTACCCACTTGAATTGTTTCCTTTGTCTTCGTTACAAGAGATTTAGATGCACCTCTATCATTCCCCATTAATGCCAACTGTTATGTTCATCGCAGTCTATGAAAATTCAATGTTGCTTAGTACATTTATTTTCCAATAAAGGTAATTTAAATCATATAGTTATCTCTGTTCACTTGTCAGTTCGTTTCTTTTTGGTCCAAAAATGTAGCTATAAAATTTACCTCTAATATTAATAAAATTTTCTTATATTTTAAAGTAAGAGACCAAGGAAAAGTTATAAGTTTTATCAGCAGTTTTTCGATCTTGTCGTAGCCCAAGTACTCATTACATATAGGCCTCTAGATATTTCCAAGGTGAATTAAATACATTGATAGTTTGCAAACGTTCCCCTAACTCTCATTCAAATAATGCGCTGAACAAAAAAAAAATATCAACCCCAAATTGTTAACTAACGCCATAGCTTATGGAACCCATGGGTTCAATTCTGTATTAATTTGGATTCTCCACAGGTCAATATGACCATCCAACTGGACACAATTCTTATTTGGGATATCCATATCCCTAAGATCCATCCGAATATTAGCCTCTCATATATGCCTCATCTATTCCTGATGATCTTTTCCCCAAGATTTCCCAATAAAAAATTTAATACTGTTACTATTAGCCATTCGAGCTACATGATCTGCCCACTTCAATATTCTAATTTCATAATGTCAGTATAGCGATTTATTTATGCAGACTATTTAACTCACGCCCCATATGGGAGTCAATGACCAATCACATTTCAATGATTATTTACTTACAATCAATCACAGTCGTGTTTCGTGTCGAATTTATCAACCGGAGTTTATCATAATAAAAAAACTCATACTTTTTAACATTCTGAATTGGTCATAGCATTATTTTTCAGTGACTGACACTAAGAAATACGGCTACCAGATTGTATATATAGTGCATGAATGTCAGCAGATAGCGCATGTGGGAGATACTATAAAAACACTTGTAGCAAATGATTATACCACAAGAAAAAACAGAAACCACAGTTTGCACTTTCTTAAACAGATTATTTACCAGGAAATGACGTTGCAGAAAAATGTAATTGATATATTTACATCATAGGACATCAGAAATTAATTAATACCTATAATGTTGGTTATAAATTTCTCCACTAGGGTGGCTTCTTACAATATTGCGATCCTTTGGCAAAAAATAATATGATATAGTTGCAGTGATGAACAAAAGGAGCAAATGAAGCGTACCAATCATTTCTCATTTGTTTTGAAGCATCGCCGTTCACATTAAATATACATATATTTTAAAATGACAATAGTTAAATAATGACTTGTGAGTAAACAGCTCAATTTTACCCGTTAAATATTCCTAACAAATGCCACTCTTCATTTCCAAATTATCATAAGTAATGCCACGAGTGATTTCCAAATTATCGATAAATTCACGACTCACCAAGAGAGGAGTGAATTTATCTAGAGAATTTGGAAATCAAGAGTGGCATTTGTTAGGACTATTTAACGAATAAAATTAAGCTGTTTACTCACAAATCATTATTTAACTATAGTTATTTAAAAATATTTATATATTTAATGTAAACGGCGATGTTTGAAAACAAATGCTTCATCTGCTTCTTTTGTTTATCACTGCAACCAGATCATACTATTTATTGCCAAAGGAACGCAATATTGTAAGAATGCTCTCTAGTGGAGAAAAAATGAAACACATCAAACTGTATATTAATTCATTTCTGATGTCGTATGATGTATATATGACATTTATATTTTTCTGGATTGTTATCTGGGAAAAAAAACATTTAAGAAAGTGCAAACAGTGGTTTCTTTTTTTGGTGGTATAATAAATTGCTACAAATGTTTTTATATTAACTCCCGCATGCGGCATGTGTTGACATTCATGCAGTATATATAGAATCTGGTAGCCGTATTTCTCACAGGCTCAGTCACTCCAAAATAATGGTCAGACCTGTTCAGAATATTAAAAAGGAGGAGCTTTCTTTAATATGGTAATTATAACACTGATAAATATTTCGTGAAACACGACCCTGATTGGTTGTAAAACAGAAATCATTGAAACGTGATTGGTCATTGAGTCCCATTTGGGGCATGAGTTAAATAGTCTAGATAAATTCACTCCTCACTTCGTGAGTCATGAATTTATCGATAATTTGGAAATCACTCGTGGCATTACTTATGACTATTTAACTCATGCCCCAAATGGGACTCAATGGCCAATCACGTTTCAATGATTTCTGTTTTACAACCAATCAAAGTCGTGTTTCACGAAATATTTATCAGTGTTATAATTACCATATTAAAGAAGGCTCCTCCTTTTTAATATTCTGAACAGGTCTGACCATTATTTTGCTGTGACTGAGCCAGTGAGAAATACGGCTACCAGATTGTATATATTGTGCATGAATGTCAACACATGCCGCATGCGAAAGTTAATATAAAAACATTTGTAGCAATTGATTATAGCACCATGAAAAGAAACCACTTTTCCACTTTCTTAAATGTATTTTTTCCCAGGTAACATTCCAGAAAAATATAATTGTCATATTTACATCATACGACATCAGAAACGAATTAATATACAGTTTGATGTGTTTCATTTTTTCTCCACTAGAGAGCATTCTTACAATATTGCGTTCCTTTGGCAATAAATAGTATGATCTAGTTGCAGTGATAAACAAAAGAAGCAGATGAAGCGTACCAATCGCTTCTCATTTGTTTTCAAACATCGCCGTTTACTTAAATATATAAATATTTTAAAATAACTATAGTTAAATAATGATTTGTGAGTAAACAGCTTAATTTTGTTCGTTAAAAAGTCCTAACAAATGCCATTCTTGATTTCCAAATTCTCTAGAAAAATTCACTCCTCACTTCGTGAGTTGTGAATTTATCGATAATTTGGAAATCACTCGTGGCATTACTTATGATAATGATTATGAAGCTTCCTCCATTATCCATTCTTATCTTTTATGAGATATAATAATCATCTAAGGATAGTATGTTCCATACTTATGCTCGTCTTTATTTTTCCTTATTGTAATATACCATTAAAATATATATGTAGTCAATATGCCCATTTCACCAATTAATGTTCGGTCAGGGATTTCAAATTCCTTAACGTCCTTGAAAGTTTGGAAATTTATAAAAATAAGGATAAAATAATGAATAAAGACAAGGGCCCTATTCCGTACAGCGCCCTCTTTTCTCTACTTGAAACAAAAGAGGATTAGTTTTAGTATGTTTTATTGTTCACTTATGAATGATTGCGTCATGTGACGTAGTTTGTTTTTAACTGAATTTGTTTCTTTACTTATTATCAATTCTGTCTTCAGTCAATATCTGGTCTTGAGAATGACAGCTTGGCTGTAGAAACTTGTTGACCATTTTAAAACATTAATTGGTGAAATGGGCATATTGACTACATATATATTTTAATATTATATCACCAAGAAGATCACTTGTGTATTAAAGTAATATACCATGTTGCTTACCTACAGAGTACAAAAAAATAATAGTTTTATAAATTGAAATCTTATGTAACCAGTTACGTTGTATGAAAACCGAGAAAATAAACCGCTAGAGCCAATGTCAAATTATGGTTTTCATGTAAACGCCCACTTCTCACGGCCGGATTTTGCTGATTTTTTAACTATATTTCTCGTTCCTTTTAAATAGCATAAGCCGAGTTTCGTTGCTAAAGATCAAGCATTATTGTCCCGAGAGTGATTTCTTAATTTTCACTTCTTGTTTATTGCGATCCTAATGGTCCGAATTTGTTTTTGACAAACTAACTCAACATTTCCTAATTGGTTGTTATATATCGAGTTTTATTTCGAAAAAAATACATATATATATATACTTACTTACTTACTCACTGGCACTATCGAACCCGTAGGTTCAGGGCCGCGCAGACATAAGCTCTCCATACATCCCTATCCTGAGCTAATGCTTTCCAATCATATATATATATATACATATACTGAAAAATATGATATCATCCAATAAATTATTAGGAGTTTTAAAAACTGCGTTCAACAAACTTTTTAATGGAGGAGATTATTCGGAAGCCTGGGCGACAGATGTAATCCAACCGCTATACAAAGGAAAAGGTGGGACGCAGGTACCAGAAAGTTATAGGGGAATTTGCCTCTTGTCAGTGTTTGGAAAAATAAATTGTAAAGTACTTTACCAACGAATGAGACAATGGGCTAAAGACAACAATAGGGTTTCAGAATATCAGGCACGTTTTAGAGAAGGGTACTCCACAGTGGACAATGTATTTGTTCTGAGAACATTTATTGATGATAATCTGAAAATGAAGAGGGGTAAATTATTTTGTACATTCATTGATTTTAAGATGGCATTTGATACTGTGGACCGAAACGCACTATGGGAAAAATTAAATCAGAAAGGATTGTCTCATAAAATAATACATGCTTTAATGTCAATTCATAAATATGTTAAATTTTGTATAAAAGTAGACCAAGAGAGCAGTGAAGCCAATCGGGGTGTGAGACAAGGTTGCATTTAATCTATTCGTTGATGATATTGTAGACGTAATGCTAGAAGGAGAAATTGAGGCTCCGGAGATAAGAAATGTTAAAGTCCAAGTCCTGTTGTATGCAGATGATTTAATCGTCTGATCGAAGACAATCAAGGGATTCCAAAGAGGTCTGGACCGACTGGAAATTACTGTAGGAATTGGGGATAGACTGTAAATGTTAGTAAGACAAAAACATCGACATTAAAAAATGGGATAGTTTATAGTAGAGTAGACGAATGGAAATACAGAGATCAAGTACTTCAAAACGTGAAACATTTTGAATATCTTGGTATGACGTTGAAAATAAACGGAAAGTGGAAGAAACATATTGATATAGCCTTATTTAAAGGGAGGGGACAACTTACAGTTCACTCGGTATTCAAGGTTGAGTGCCTGATATTCCAGTCAGCATATTAGAAAAAAATTATGGAGCAATGGTGAGGCCAGTAATGCACTATGGTAGTTTTCAAAGAACGGAAATACAATATAAGGTATATACGCATTTTCTAAAATATGTTACTGGACTTAGTAAGGCCGTTTCTAACTGTGGAATTTTATATGGATTTGGGTCATTCCAGGACGACATAAACTGCAAAATTCTTGTATTCAAATACTGGTTGCGGGTAATTCAAGGTGAACAAACAATGCTCAGAGCAATTTTTACGACCACCAAATTAGAAACGTAGGTATGAAATTCTGTGCAGACGAGGTTAGGAGAAAGCTCCAAAAGATTGGGATGGGTTCGGTATGGGAAAAAGGGACTGAAAATCACAAGAATGTGTGGAGAAAAATAAGGAGGAGGTACTTAGATATAAACCAACAAGATATTTTCGCCGAATGCACGGGAAAACGCTCATTGTTTTTACATAGAGAAATTGGGGAAAATAATCTTACATACTAAACCTAGGATTTAAAGAGAGATCAGGTCTTGCTTGGTTTAGGCTAGGGAATAGAAATTTCTAATAATTAGCGACGATTGCGATATGCGAATATGTCCAATGTGCGGGAGCTTTGAAGACGAGATACATATATTAGGAAAATGTAACTATTTAGAATATTGGAGGCGTCAGTTACTACCGGAATGATTTCTAAATTCAAATCATGGAAGATTGGCATGCTACGAGATAATGGTAAATCCAGAAAATTGGATAAACGTGGGTAAATTTCTGGACAAAACTCGGAAAATAAGAAGAACACTCAATCATGAATAAATGCACATTATCAAAATGCAATACCATTAATTCTTAATAATTCACCATAATTTAATTAATGTATAATGTTATTCTATATTATGTAATTGCAATATTATTGTTTTCTACGTGTAATTGTAATATTATTGTTTTCTCTTTGTTTTTCTGTATACTATGACCAAATATTACTTTATTGTAACAAACTGTCGACAGCACGTACGGCTTACTCCCGTGCAACCCTTATTTGTAAATACCATTGTATATATCTTACTTGAGACGAATATGATACGGCCCTAATAGTGATTAATGAATATAAGAAATGAATAAATAATGAAGGAATAGAATATAGTTAAAAATAAATTAAGTCTCATGTTGGTAAATAGTTCTCACAAGAAGCGGTTGAAACCCTAAGTAAAAGAGGTCATAAACATGTAACTCCTCAAATTAGACCTGAAATGTTTAAGCTGGGTCTAGCTTCAAAACTCACGTTTGGGAGAAATGTCAATCTCCAAATTTACAATCGCGTTAAGCCCAAGCTGGCAAACACGGTCCCTAGCCGTGAGAATAAAATCAAAAGGTAGGTGGTGGTTTAAATAAAATAGTTACGCCCTTGGAGGACATGTGATTAAATATTCTAACCAAACAAAATGAGAGTTAGGGTAAAGACCATATATGGGAATAATTGGTCCTGACTTCGATACGGAACTCATGAGGACAAAATTTAATACACTGACACTTATACTCGACACTTAGAAGGAAGAAGATCTTGAATGTATAGTAAAAAAAATACCTTGTCACAACGATTATGGACTTAGGGAAAATCTCCCGAACTCATAAGTCATTTGCTAGTCCTCATTAGCGAAATATCGAAGGTCAGGGACAGAATTGTGAGACGAATATGATACGGCCCTAATAGTGATTAATGAATATAAGAAATGAATAAATAATGAAGGAATAGAATATAGTTAAAAATAAATTAAGTCTCATGTTGGTAAATAGTTCTCACAAGAAGCGGTTGAAACCCTAAGTAAAAGAGGTCATAAACATGTAACTCCTCAAATTAGACCTGAAATGTTTAAGCTGGGTCTAGCTTCAAAACTCACGTTTGGGAGAAATGTCAATCTCCAAATTTACAATCGCGTTAAGCCCAAGCTGGCAAACACGGTCCCTAGCCGTGAGAATAAAATCAAAAGGTAGGTGGTGGTTTAAATAAAATAGTTTCGCCCTTGGAGGACATGTGATTAAATATTCTAACCAATCAAAATGAGAGTTAGGGTAAAGACCATATATGGGAATAATTGGTCCTGACTTCGATACGGAACTCATGAGGACAAAATTTAATACACTGACACTTATACTCGACACTTAGAAGGAAGAAGATCTTGAATGTATAGTAAAAAAAAATACCTTGTCACAACGATTATGGACTTAGGGAAAATCTCCCGAACTCATAAGTCATTTGCTAGTCCTCATTAGCGAAATATCGAAGGCCAGGGACACAAAAGTTTTATTTTTACTGTGTAACGTTCATTTAAATTGGCAGAGATTAATTAAATAAAATAATTCAAACAATTAGTGATTGTCTGTTCCCACGCAATTCTCCTTCCGAACCCTATATAGATAGGAGTCTCAGCGCTCACCCTGAAACAGGAACCGACTAGCTACCGAGGAGGGCAAGTAAATTCACAATTAAAATCAAAGTGAAACTCCAGTGACTTTGAACAGACACCCCTCCAAAATACTGCCCCAAAGTGTCGCCCAACGAAAGGGTCCTTTTACTGTGACAAAGTTTTTTTTCAACGTGAGTGCATTCGAAATAAGAGTGACTTACGAAAGTTGTGGACTGAACATCATGATCCAGCAACAGTGTGGAAGACAACATTCTAACCACGAGATGGAAGGAGCAGCCAGGAGTGGACAACAATCCAGGAGCAGATCAACCTAGATAACCGATGGCGGATCTCTACAAACCTGACGTAAGACAAACAAATAGCCAAATATACCAAGGTAAAGTGACAGATTTGTTAAAAAAATTAAATAATGTGTTAGGAAGTCAAATTTAGAATATACGAAAGTAACAATACATTGTTGTGTTAAGAAAGTAAATAGCAATAAATTCAAGGGAAAATAGAAACAAGATCCGATTCTTCCTTCTGGTAGGTGGCACGCAATATTGTGCAAATATCTAACTTATAAAAAAAAAATTAATGATCCTCAGGAGTGGAAGAATAACTAAAGAAATTAATAAGAACAAAGACAGTCGGAAAATGGAGGGAAATAGTGTAAATTTTATAGAAGGGCAAGCTTCGTCAGAAAGTAGGCCTAATGATGAAGTAGAAGTAGGGACAGAGCATAACGATAGCCCGAACGCCCCCTTAAATGCAAATGATTCAAAGAAAACTAATAAGTCCCAGAACGACTTTGAATATTTCATGAGGCAAATGTTAATGTCAATGAGGGAAGATATAAATAAAAATAGTAAAACATTGGAAGATATGAATAAAAGTAATAAAGAATTGAGGGAAGATATGAATAAAAGTAATAAAGAATTGAGGGAAGAAATAAATAAATCAAACGAATCCATAAAGTCCTTGAAAGTAGAGATAAAACACAGTCATGACTCTCTAAAGCTAGAACTCCAGGGGACAATAGAAAATTTGACCTCAAATTTAGAAAAAAAAGTTGAGTCAGTAGAAAACCAAGTTGTTGAAATTAATTGTGAAATTAGTAATGTAAGGTCGATGCAAGAAGCGTTTAAATCTATGGTGATGTCCGAGACGAAAGAACAGGGAATAAAAATAACAGAAATTAGAGAAGAAATTCGTTCTGACATGAATAGCCAAAACGAAAAGATTAGAGAAATCGAAGAATCGCAGAAACAAGCCGCGATTACTGTAGTACAACAGATTAGCGAGATTAATTAAATAAAATAATTCAAACAATTAGTGATTGTCTGTTCCCACGCAATTCTCCTTCCGAACCCTATATAGATAGGAGTCTCAGCGCTCACCCTGAAACAGGAACCGACTAGCTACCGAGGAAGGGCAAGTAAATTCACAATTAAAATCAAAGTGAAACCCTAGTGATATTTAACAGTCACTCCAAAATACTGCCCCATACTTTTCGTGTAATAAAGTCCAATTACTACTACTATATATAAATGCATGTTCGTTTGTTCGTATTTTATGCGCTGCCAAACCGTTCATTCGATTGTGATGGGGCTTTTTGCAAAATGTTCAGGAGATTCCGGGAATAAACATAGGCTATAACAGAGTTGTGATTCTCAACTTCTACACCCTTACAAATCACCCTTTTTAGTGGAAAACGTGAAGTAGCTCTTTGGACGCTTAAATGGCATACGCTGCCTAAACCATAACAAATAAACAAAAGTAATGTACACAGAATTGAATATCTCAAAAATATCTACGAAAACGTCCAAGACAGTATATATTTATCCCTTACAGATAACTCACAATAAACATTTATGTATTTCTTTGATGCCAAGAGGATCGGGAGAAGTACGTAAATTCCTGTGCAAATATAGCAGGTTTTGGCGGGTATTATTTTACGGATAATTCCAAATAACAAATTTTATCTTTTAGCTTATTTATGCCAAAAAAGATTGGGATAAGTAGATTCCCGGGCAACATCGGGTAATCAGCACGAGGAATCTTAAAATATTAAATATATACATTTATAATTATTTTTCCATTTACTTATTAAACTAAACATATGATGTGCATTAATTTTTGTCCTTCAGCTGATTTATGCCAAGAAATTCGGCATAAATAGATTCCCAGACAATGCCGAGTAAACAGCACGGGGTATCTAAAAAGTAATTACGATGTATATTTGTCCCTTTACTTATTTAATTAAACATAAAAGCACATTAATTTTCTTATTTCATCTCATTTATTTCAAGAAGATCGAGATAAGTAGATTCCCGGGCAATGACAGGCAATCAGCACGGGGTATGAAAAAATATAAATTTATAATTATTCTTTGTTTTACTTATTCAACTAAACATAAAAACACATTAATTTAATTTATTTAAGCGTAGCACAGCTCGACGGGTTTTAGCTAGTATAGTGCGACCCACTTTTTTAAATAACATTGTATATATCTTACTTTTAGTCTAATAATGTTCTATACTAATATATATATATATATATATATATGATATGATATGAAAGGGAAAATGAATGCATGAGTCGGGATTTAAACCGAGTCTCTAAATTCTGCAGGTTTAGCGCTCTAACCAACTGAGCTACTTAACTATTACAAAACAAACATACATGTTTCTTATATATGTAGTATTCTCAATTCACACAAGAAGTAGCGGGAAGTCGTCGTCCCTGATATCCAGTAGCCACCATAAGAGGTAAGCAACTTTTGAATGAGAATATTTACTTTGTCCACCGCTGTGGTCTCGAGGTAGCATGCTGCCTTTTCACGCAGCGGGCCCGGGTTCGATCCACGGTCGGGACAGTTTTTCTGGGTGAGGTTTTTATCTGGGTTTTCCTCACCTGTAAGACAAAGGTCAGGAAAGCTTTAAGGCCCAAACGATCTCCGAAATCATATTGCCATCATTATCATCATCACCCTTATCATCATCATCATCATCCTTCACCGGTGTGGAAAGCAACGGGAAGCTACCACAACTACAATTCCCTAGTAAACCCGCAAGCATAGCATGAAAATGCTATGGTTGCAGTGAAGGACCTGCTTTCGGGCAGAATTACTATGGATATTTAATTTATAGCAGTAACGCTTGAATATTTAGATGTTATAACTATATTTTTGACATTTGGCAATGAAGGCAAATATGATACATGAAAAGAAAAATGAATGCTTGAGTCGGGATTAGAACCCGAGTCTCTAAACTGTGTACTTTTAACGCTCTAACCAACTGAGCTACTTAAGTATTTCAACACAAACATACATTTTTCTCATATATATGTAGTATTCTCAATTCACAGAAGAGGTAGCGGGAAGTCGTTTCTCCCTGAAATGTAGTGGCCACCATAAAAGGTAAGCAAATTTTTAAAGAGAATATTTACTTTACAGCAGTAACGCTTGTATATTTAGTGCTATAACTATATTTTTGACATTTGGCAGTGAAGGAATATATATATACACATACATAGCCTACATATATACACTTTTTGGTTCGTGATAATATCCTTAATAGCTACGTTTATTCTTAAATCGCTAAATAGTGCAATAGTGTGTCGGGATTTAATCAATAGCTTTTGTTAAACGTGACTATTTATTTTTCTGACCTCAAAATTTCCATGGACATTGGTCTGGAACGAGCTCGCAAAATATATAACACAAAGGACCATCCATCTTAAGACCTCGAAGCTAACACGTCAAATTTAACAATTAATATCTCGGATATTTTTATATTTTAGGCTTATTTCACCTCTACTCTTACCAAGCACAAATGCCTTCGGTTTAATTATTTTTCACTCCGTATAAATTGATAGGCCTAGTTTGCGTCAGTTAATGGACAACAACTATCTTCCTGAAAGCTGTGAAGGAAAAGACTTTACATATAAGCGTATAAGTAGAGATCTTTGATCCTTCAGAAAAATGAAGTGAGGGCTATTTCCAAATATAGGTTGCGTTATCAGTAGCACTATCCATCCATCCATAGTAATTATGCCCGAAGGCAGGTCTTTCACTGCAATTATAGCATTTTTATGCTATGATTGCAGCTTTACTAGGGAATTGTAGGTGTGGTAGCTTCCCGTTACTTTCCACACCGGTGAAGGATGGTGATGAAGATGATGATGATAATGATAAGGATGATGATGACGATGATGGCCATATGATTTCGGGGACCTTTTGGACCTTAAAGTTTTCCTGACATTTGTCTTACAGGTGAGGAAAAACCCCGATAAAAACCTCACTCAGAAAGTCTGCCCCGACCGGAGTTCGAACCCGGGCCCGCTGCGTGTCAAGGCAGCACACTACCTCGAGACCACAGCGGTGGACAGTAGCACTATATTGGTGCATTAAACTGAGAAAGTTTCATAACGCGTTCAGTAATTGTGTTTATATTTGCTTCCCTATTAAACGAGCTGCTTCACTTTTTTATACCAGTGCATTAATAAATTCAAAATGAACGCAAATTCAATGAACACATTATAACAGAATTTTAATTAACTTTCGAAATACTACTAAAACATTGTAATCAAAACCTTTTAAATGTTAATACAGAGAATTAAACATTTCAAATGAAATGTATAACGAAAATATGATTTTGACGAATTAGTTGTGAAAATTCACAGAATATAGAAGGATTTTATATAATAGGGATGATAGATAATGCTTATTGGAATGTATACAATTTTACCTACAAGCCGAAATTACGTATAGCTCATTATCAATCCTAAACGCTCGCTAAATAACTTAAAAGTAGAATTTTAATACGTTATGCATACATATAGCCTTGCCACGTACAAACCTCGTGAAATAACTCATGGTCGCATATTAAAAGCTTATTATTACCCGACTAATTATTGTTCAAACTCATCTATGGCAGAGTTCCAAACACACTGGCATGTTTAGGAGCAACCATGCCCTAATGGAAAATTCGTTCATAGAAGTAGCCTGCCATTTATTTAATACTCTCCTACTAAACTTTATAATGTACCACAAAATTAGATCTTGCTTTATGTTAACTCGAAAAACAAAAATACAATACCGTCGTTACAGGTTATATTGATGGATTTTTACTTTGAAATTGTTGAGTAGCTTTTTATATAATGAACATTCTAACAAACGAAACAAAACTAGTTTCTACCATTCGCATTACACAACGAATGAAATAATTCTGTTGATTAATATTTCTGAAAAAAGTAATAAACATGTTATAAAAGTTACATTGTTACCTGGTCTAATGTGATATCACCAGTATTTCTAGTCAGATTACTGCATTAACTCCTTGTATGTGTTATACAGATTTTCATAGCTAATTCTAAACTCCTCAGATGCTGCCAAAATTAACAGCCTACCTTGACATATATTTCCAAAGTCAATATTGAGTGGGTTAAACAAGGTAGGCCTAATTCTTATAGTGGGAAATAATAAAAAGCGCTGCATATCACAAAGCATACACTGAAAAACGAAGAGTCAATTAGAAGGGGAAAAAATAATGGGCGTACTCTTGATCTCGAATATTTTAATTTTTAAACGCGCGATTCACACGAGTAAACAAATTACACAATAGAGTTGCAATACGTTTCCATTCCTTCAATAAAGAGCATTACTTTATGGGCGGCAATCCTGAGAACGCTAAGCACAGTATGGCCTTTTTCGTATGCAAGAGGTCACATGTTCGTTTTCCAAAGAAATAATGTTTTTAATTGTAAAGATTATTTCTATTTTATTCTATCTGTCCACTCTTAAAGAAAAAGTCAAGTAACTATTGTGAAGTATTATTATTATTATTATTATTATTATTATTATTATTGTTATTATTATTATTATTATTATTATTATTATTATTATTATTATTATTATTATTATTATTATTATTATTATTGTCGGCCGCGGTGGACTAGTGGTTATGCTCTTTGCCTCTGGTCCCGAGGGTTGCGGGTTCAAACATGGCCGGGGTCGGTGGATTATTTTAGGATGGAAAAATCCAAGGAGCAAGTCCTCAGGGAGGGACTTTAAGCCGTGGGTCCCAAGTCTGAAGATTTTGAGGCTCGTAAAAGATCCTTAAGCCTGAATGAAAAGGCCTCAAAGCAAAATTTACCGAATTTTCCCGTCTTATTACTATCTTGGTTTCTAGATGTCAGCATGAGGCGGAACGCTGACCACGGACCACTCAAATGACATCTGTACGAAAACAAGTGTAACTAAATTAGTATGGTTCAAATTCTTCTCTGTAGGGGGTGAGCGTCTAAATCTCTGTTAAGGAAAACATGGGCTTACAAGGTTACAATATTATTATTATTATTATTATTATTATTATTATTACTACTATTACCTGGACGCTGCTTTTTGAAAATACAGAGACAAAAGTGATACGAATTTAAGACAAAACAATACCTGTACAATACATTAAGAAACAAAACTAATCAAATTTTTAGGATCGCTAAGTTGCGGTATGCACATAGTCTCATTTATCCAAACACTAATGCAAGCGATATGAGAAAACGCATTAGATCAATTGGTCTATGGCAGCCGACAACTAAAGGAGAGAGTATTAACATATTGCTGCAATCCTATTATAAATAAAATAAAAGAGAATATGTTAATTGAAAGCGAAATAGCAATTGATAAATTACAATCTAATAATAACGAATATGCCAGATACATAACTGCCAAAATTATTCAAGAAATGTCACCCACAATAGATAAAGAAGAAAAGAAGAACTTAAAATATTTATATACACTAAAATCTAAACTTAAAAACAACGATATTATACATAAAAAAAGCAGATAAAGGAAACACAACAGTACTGAGCAAAAAAGATGACTACATTCTAAAAACAAAACAATTTATAGATGAACATAAATTTAAGAAAATAGATAAAGATCCTACAGCAAAATTCAATAGAACTTTGAAGGAAATAACAAAATCATGCTCTATGATAATTAACAAGAATGAATCTAACAAATATAATAATATGTATATAAACAATAATCCAACAATTCCGTTAATGAAAACTCTACTCAAAATACATGAGGAATATATTCCAATACGGCCAATAGTCAATTGCATCAACGCTCCCAATTATAAACATTCCAAATTAATTGCACACAAATTCAAGAAAGATATTAACTTAGAGAATAAATACACAATTCAAATTCCTACGAAATAGCAAACAAACTCATAGACATCGAGGTGAATAATAATACAAAAATGGCAACTTTTGATATAAAAAATCTATATACAAATATTCCAATAGAAGAAACACCAAATATAATTTTAAAAAATTAGAAACTAACAATTTGAATCCAAACTACATAAATCAAATACATAATATCACAAAAACCATAATAACACGAATTACTTTTAATTTAATAATTATATATATATATATATATATATATATATATATATATATATATATATACACATACAAGAAGATGGATTCCCTATGGGATCTCCAACCTCAGGGATATTATCAGAAATATCCATACAACATTTAGAAAACATACACTACGAAAGATTAACACAAAAATACAACATAAAATTAATCGCCAGGTACGTAGATCACATTATAATAATTTATGAAAGTACAGACAGAAAAGTAGAAGAAATTCTATCAGAATTAAACAATATGCACAATAAATTGGAATTCACAGAAGAAATTGAACAAAACAACAAAATCAATTTTTTTGATCTTAACATAGTTAAAAACACGAAAAAAAATTGAAATATATACAGAAAACCAACAACTACTATGATTACAATCAACAACAAATCACGACATCCGTAGCAACAAAAAAACCAGCGCATTCAAGAGCCTAATTAATAGAATGTTAAAATTGCCATTAAACAGAATTAATTACAATAAGGAATTACGGTATATCAAAAACATGGCTAGAAGCAATGGATACAACAGCAAAATTATAGATAAACTTGTAAGAAAACAAAAGAGGAAAACCGATATAATTAAAATAACGAAACTGGAAAGAGAAACAGATATTAATAATACATGGACTACACTAACATACACAGGCCACGAAATCATACAAGTGGCAAAAACACTGAGAAAAATTAACAACAATTTAAACATAGCCTACAAAACTAATAATAGACTAAATAATGTAATAAGTAGCAAGATAGAAAAACATAATAAATTTAATAGCAAGGGAGTATATAAATTAACATGCAAAGACTGTGACAAGTTCTATATAGTTAGAACGAAAAGAAGCTTCAACATAAGGTTTAAAGAACATCGTAACGATTTCGTATACGCATATGAAAAGTCTAATTACGCTAAGCACATAATAAACGCCGGTCATATAAGGAACTCAATAGAAGACACCCTTACAAAAGTACACAAAGAGGGGAATCCAACAAAAATCAACATATTGGAAGACCTGGAAATTATCAAGGAAATAGACAACAAGCTGTTAATAAATGAAAGCACTCCCAGATTAAACAACCCACTGTACGATATCGCCAGGGAGAAGCTTTAGTCACGACAACGCCACATTAGGACCAGCAGCATCAACCATCGTATCAAATAATGTAGCGAAGAAAGAGCTGCTGAAGATGGAAAGGATGTTCTGAAAGGCCTACAGACATAAAGAATACATATTTTTTAAGTTTTGGGACGACGGATCTTACCTAAGAAGGTATATTTTAACTTATTTTATTTTATGCACGATCTAAATCAGCATTTTACATCATACGCCTCACTTAGCGTAAACACTATGACCTAACGACAAACTAAAGACGAGCTCCTATCCACACCTACTCCTTCCCGAGGAAAATTCTTACTTTCCTGTATAATGCCAATTCACGTAAAACTATCACTGAACCGTATTAGAAATAAGACACAAGGCATATACAATATAATTATCGACTTAAAAAAGTACTCGAGGAAATACTCCTAACTGTGACTCACATTTTGTTTAATACCTCAATCATGACTTCAACTTACCCCGAACTTCTGAAAAAAGCTATAGTTAGACCAATCCCTAAAATTATATCATCTACAACACCAAACGACTTCAGACCTACCAGCATCCTCTCTGTCCTTTCTAAGGCCTTGGAGCGAACATTACAGCAACCGCTCTTCTTAAAGTAACCTAAGATGCGCGGAGAGCAATGGACAATGGCCACATGACAATACAAACACTCTTGGACTTCAGTAAAGTCTTCCACACGGTGGTCATTGTCATACTAATAGCAAAATTACACGCTATAAATCTCTCGGATAATGCTCCTATCTGACTCGGATCCTTAGTTCATGATTGCCAGTAATATGTATCAAATGCAGATCATTCCTCATCATGGCTACCTCTGAAGGTTGGGGTCCAACAAGGATCAGCATTAGGACCACTACTGTTTTCTATCTATATTAACGTCATGTCCACTAGTCTTACTTACTGTAGACATTACCTGTAGGCTAACGATGTGCAAATTTACATTCACTCCATTCCGACGATGTACTAGACAAATTAAATATTGACTTATTTTCAATTTCCCAATGGTCGACGAAAAATGGTCTTTATTTTAAAGTTGACAGGACACAGATTATAATTATAGAGCACCGACTAATGCAAATCATTAAAAATTACGGAAATATACCTACCAATCCCCTAAATGACAAATACACCACTTTCAGCTCAATAGTAAAAATCTGGGTATCTACGTGGACCTGCACCTGGACTGGAAATTCCAGGTGAATAATACCTGCAGGAAAGTGTTCTCAATTCTTCACTCCCTAAATAGGTTGAGAAACGTCTTTCCCACGAAATTGGAGCAAATACTTGTACAGACTGTTTTAATGCTGCACTTAAATTACTGCGACATATTACTGACTAATCAGACAACTGATACATCTCGCACACTGCAGCGTGCTGATAATACGTGCATTCGATTTGTATTCAATATCCCTGGTTACGAACATGTGTCTCCTTCATTTCAGGCACTATCATGGTTACGTCTAAATGACAGAAGAACTCTACGTTCATATGTTTTACTATTCCAAATTTTGCACCCATATTTACCAAGTTATTTACCAACGCGTTTTCAAAGTTTATCGGCTCACCACAACTTAGGAACAATATCACAAGATACTTCTTTACTGTCTATAGTTTTATACCATAGCACAGAACATGTCTATGCTCTGAATCTTACAAAATATCTACGACTAGAACATAAGTGCAAGTGATATGTGGAAGCGTATTAGATCAATGGGTCTACGGCAGCCGACAACCAATGGAGAGAGCATTAACATATCACTGGACGATCTAAACCAACATTTCACATCATATGCCACACTTAACATAAACACTACGACCAAACAACAAACTATAGATGAGCTCCTATCCACACCTACTCCTTCCCGAGAAAAATTCTTCTTTTCCTATATAATGCCAATCGACGTTAAACTATCCCTGGACCGCATTAGAACTAAAACACAAGGTATAGACAATATAAGTATCGACTTTTTAAAGAAAATACTCCATGTCATACTCCCAACTGTAACCCATATATTCAATGCCTCAATTATGACCTCAACTTACCCCGAACTCTGGAAAAAAGCTATAGTCAGACCAATCCCTAAAATTAAATTACCTGTAACACCAAACGACTTTAGACCAATCAGCATCCTCCCAGTCCTATCTAAGGCCTTGGAGCGCATTGTTCATGAACAATTAACTGATTACCTTAACACTCATAACATACTCGACCCATACCAATCAGGTTTTAGGACAGGCCATAGTACGGCAACCGCACTTCTTAAAGTTACCGAAGATACGCGTGAAGCAATGGACAGTGGCCACATGACAATATTTACACTCTTGGACTTCAGCAAAGCTTTCGACACTGTTGACACTGACATATTAATAGCAAAATTACGCGCTCTGAATCTTTCTGACAATGCTGTTAACTGGCTTGGATCCTATCTTCATGGTCGCCAGCAATGTGTATCCAATGCAGAACTTTCCTCATCCTGGCTATCACTGAAGGGTGGCGTCCAACAAGTTTCAGTGTTAGGACCACTTCTATTCTCTATCTATATTAACGATTTATCCGCTAGACGTACCTATTGTCGATATCACCTATACGCTGACGATTTGCAAATTTACATTCACTCCCATCCTGACGATGTACATGACACACTAGACAAATTGAATAGTGACCTAGACTCAATTTCCCAATGGTCGAAGAAACATGGACTTAATCTAAATACTGACAAGACACAGTGCATAATTATAGGACATCGGCGAATCCAAAGCATTATAAATTACGAAAATATCCCTACCATTCTCCTAAATGACAAAAATATCCCCTACAGCTCAGTAGTAAAAAATCTGGGTATCTATATGGACCAACACCTAGACTGGAAAATCCAGGTGAATAATACCTGCAAGAAAGTGTTCTCAATTCTTCACTCCCTAAATAGTTTTAAAAACTTCCTTCCTACAAAATTAAAACAAATACTTGTACAGACTCTTATAATGCCACACTTCGACTACTGCGACATATTACTGACTAATCTTACAACTGATCTATCTGACAGACTACAGCGTGCTCATAATGCGTGCATTCGATTTATATTCAATCTCCGTCGTTATGACCACGTGTCTCCTTCATTTCAGGCCTTATCATGGCTACGCCTAAATGACAGAAGAACTTTACATTCGCATACCTTACTATTCCAAATTCTGCACACATATTTACCAACTTATTTAACAACACGTTTTCAACATTTATCGGCTCATCACAATTTAGGAACAAGATCACAAGACTCTTCTTTACTTTTGATACCACAACACAGGACCTGTCTGTACTCTGAATCTTACACAATATCTATGGCTAGAGCATGGAACTCACTTCCCAGTCATGTCAGGGACTGTCAATCGCTATCATTATTTAAATCCAAATTAACTGATATCTTAAGTTCGACACAATGAAAACATTAACTACATAACAACTAAATAGAGCATTCTATTAATAATCATGTAGGAAGCTACTTACTTTATTTTATATCATTTTAAATTTATTATATTCTATGTTTTTGTTAGCATTAGCTAGTATTAGATTCATCATCATTTTATTTTGTTTAGTCTGTATTTTAATATCTTAAAATTGTAATATGTACGTAATTTTTGTATAATTTTAATATTCGCTGGTTGAGTGGAAGAGAAGGCCTTATGGCCTTAACTCTGCCAGCTAAAATAAATCATTGTTATTATTATTATTATTATAAAACTCACTTCCAAGTCATTGTCAGGGACTGTCAATCACTATCATTATATAAATCCAAATTAACTGATACTTTAATATCCATACAATGACAATATTAACTGCATAACAACTACATTCAGCATTTTGTATATACCTATAAATATTCAACCATGAAGCTTCACTTACTTTATTTTATTATTTGTATTACTTTATTTTATTATGTTCCATGTTTTGTTAGTATTAGCTGATATTAGATTACATTCCCCTTGTCTTCTGTGTACTCTTTATTTTAATATCTTTATAAAAAATTGTAAAACAGTATGTAATTTTTGTATGATTTTATTATTCCTTGGTTGAATGGAAGAGAAGGCTTTATAACATTAACCCTGCCAGCTTAAATAAAGCTTTATTATTATTATTATTATTATTATTATTATTATTATTATTATTATTATTATTATTATTATTATATCCCTCCTCATGACACTATGTATTATTGACTATCGTTTACAGTTTCACTTGCCAGAACATGAAATTCCTTTCCACCCTATGTCAGAGACTGTCAAACTGTAATTTTTTTTCAAAAAACACCACGAAGAGTTATTTAATAACAAACTTGTACATGCCACTGTTAGTATTCTTTTTACAATTAATAATTTAATTTATTTTATGAAAATAGTATTAAGATTAAGTAATACTTTCATTTCTTTTTTTTTAATATTGTATAACAGACTTATTAGTTTATATTATCTCGTCATTTACTGTTTTATGTACATTAGATAGGTCAGTCTACCAAACAATTTTAATTTATCTTACTTGTGCATATTTTATTATTAATTTTAGTTTTAATATTAATTATCATTAATATTATATCATCGATCTTAATCTTATATATATTGTCTAATTGATAAAATTTTACTTTAATATTTAATATTACAGTCAATTGTGATTGTAATATTCTAATGTAACGTACGATTGTCGTGATGAGTGGAAGAGAAGGCCACATGAGCTTAACTCCAGCAGGCTAAATAAACAAATAAGTAAATAAAACATATTAAATAAAGAAAGTAATGAGACACCTTGTAGTAGCCGAAATCAGTTTTATCTCCACTCTTACAGATTAGTAAAACTATTTATCTCATAGATCGATTATTTTGCTTCTTCCTGTAGATAAAATTGCCTCTTCCTGTTCGTAATGAGATATATCTCCGTAAACTAACTTCTCTGACGGATACCGATTCAACAATGTACGAAAGATTAGGTACAGCAAGAAATGCCAAAAGAAAAAACATCAGAATAAAAAAAAAAGTTAGTTCTGTTCCTCTAAAAATTGTATTAAATGTTGTGTAATGAATCTGCAATATCGTTAATAGTTATTTCTCATACAATCGTCTGTTATAGATTTTTCCCAAGCCCAAACAGATTTAACAGTAAAGATATGCTATTTATAACTATACAGCTGGCTTAGAAATCGCTCGGAAGTAAGATCGGATTGCATAACCTCACATTCGTAAAGTATTAAATATTATACTTATTTTTAGCTTCTGATGTTCTATTATTATCTAAATAGTCACTCCAAATCCAACGCTAAGTTATGTTTTTCATTAGGCAAAGTCACTCGCGACATTGTCGCTTGTGATTTTTTAGAATACCACAACCTGTTGTTAGATTACTGTTGATAACACGGTTCTGAATTTTAAAACTATTTTTTTTTCTAAATGTGTTAGGGGATTCTACACGCATTTTTTGTGCTGAATTCGAACATGAACTCCATTTTCTCCCATCACGTCAGGTTTTCAAAATATTCATGAATAACTATAAATCACATTATAACTCTGTAAAACGTAATAAAAATTACTTTCAACAAGAATTTTGTGTGAAAAACTGGGGCAGAATTTGTTATTTACCACTAATTAATCATTATTTAATAATAGTGATTAATAATTATAAGCATTCCAGGCATACTTCGCTTTTTGACTTATAGTAATCTCGAACTGACCTCCATCTTCAGTTTTCGAATTTGTGAGCCAACGATTACAACAGCTTTAATTTTTTCATAGGATAATGAAGAAAATGTAGCGCAAAGGTATTTAAAGCACTCACAGTCTTTATCTAGAGTTTTAACGAACTGTTTCATTGAACCTAATTTTACATGGAGAGGTGGAAACAATATTTTTGAGGATCAATAAGAGGTTCATTTGAATATTTTTTTCGTCATCATCATCATCATAGTACATTCACGAATTTAGGCCATTTGTTGACCTGTTTCGGCCTCAAGAGAAACACCATCCAGAAGTCTTTTGAGTGGACGTCCTGGTATATTTCAATTCCTTCTGGCTTTTTTCGTGTTGAGACTTGAAAGTAGTTTTGAAGTTCCTTAGGACAGGTTACTGGCCCGACGCTAAGTAGTCCAGTGGTAGGGCTGCTACCTTTTAGTCTCTGGACAGACATTAGGATACCGCATTTACTCAGTACCTGATGGAACGGTTATACCGCCGTGACTCGGTCCTCAGAGCCTCGTTTGTGAAAACAGGTTGTACCACGAGAAGGTGAGGATGAGAATTGGGTAGGAGAGGTTATACACACGTCACTACCCCTTACAACCCTATTTTTTTCGTCCGGTATTAAATTAGTCCTACGTGGCTACTGTTCCCTTCCCCAGTGTTCTGATCTAGCTCTGCTATCCCATTCACATACGAAACAAGGGTATTTTGTGAAACCAGCTTGTTGACCAACTAATATTGTCCAATAATCATGAAATCTCCACAGACTAGCATAGAAGGTTTTCGTACTGCAGATTTTGTAACAAGAAATTTACGTTTTCAAATGTCTCCTTTAAAACAAAAGAGTGGGCCACAGGAATGGAAGGATGAATGTTTCCATTAAGAAGCAAAACACCTTTGAGACTTTTTTCAGAAGAATCTATGAAAAACCTCCACTCCATGGAATTATAGATTATGTTATAAAATTTTAAGAGAACATGGATGTCTTGGCAATACACTAAATTTTCCTCTTCAGCAAAAAAAGGGACACTTTCCGTTTCACGATGCCTGTAACATGAAAAATATGTACTCTCAGTCAATACTTTCTTTACTTTTAACCTAGAGTCTAAGGGCCGAATTCTTGAAACCAACTCCCCTCATGAATCGAGCATCTCCGCCTCTCGTGTCGTAGAGAGCATGCATGAAACTAACTCTCGTCTCTCGTCTCAAGTTTTGGTCACGCCTTACTCACTTTTATCTGTCAGATCGTAAGTCGGCAGTATTCCCGTCTTTCCCTTTGTTCTCCACCTCAGTAAAAATGGCGGAATTCCAAAAGTGAATAATCTTTTGGCTATGGAGGCACAGAAATTAATAGAAGATGTGGAAATTGAACAAAATCTACGGGATCAAGCGAACCGCCGTCGCCGCCTGTACTTTCAGGATATTCCCCGATATACAGGTAAGTCATGTAATATATGCTGTATGATTCATTACATTCTAACTTCTTCAATATGCATTGTGAGAATTTTCTTAAAATCTAGTGTTGTTTATTACAAACGTATATGGAAATACTCTATAAACCGATTACAAATAATTCATGTAGAGAAATAAAATATCACTCTCGTGTATAATTATTAACAAGATCGTTTTTTTTTTTTTTGTATATTACACGCAAAAAAGTGAAATTTATATTAACTCCGGTCACATAACAAACAAAATTGGATAATAATTAGTCATTCAATAGTACGATATATATATATATATATATATATATATTATATAAGGAAAATGCAAATAATGAAACATCTTCATTCAAAGTACTGTAGTATAAATTAATAAAACAATATATCTATTAATTTTTTAATACTTAACATTATTCTTACTTAATTTCAAGAAATTAACTTCATTTCGTGTGTTTTTGTTGGGACAAGTTAGTATACGTATGATTAGTTTATAGTTTATTGAATAATATGCAAGCAATTTATTTTGTTAGGTTAGGAAGAGTGTAATTGGTGTATGTCAATTTCTCATAAACTGTTTGGGAATTTATTAAGAAGGTTGGTTATTTCGATTTCACATTATATCCTGCCACCTGGTGAAGGTTACGTTAAACATTCGTGCATGTGCAGTGCGATTCTGTAGAACTTATTCATTGAATAGATGAGAGTCAAATACTAAAGTTTACCCACAATTTGCTTCACTCTGTAAATTATGTACATGAAAGATTATCTGATAATGCTTCATTTAATTTTATGCTAAACTCCTCGATTCAGGAACAAATACTTAATCAAGGTGTGGTAAGACAAATATTAAATTTATTATGGCATAAATATTGTGTCATACCAATTGTGACTTTATTCAATTTGTTCATTAATTCTATTCACAGGAAGTATGCAGCTTGTAGTGTCAGACCTCCCTGGCATCAGCCAAAGTACTGTGTCACCTGTCATCAGAAAAGCATCCACCTCTATTGCAGAATTGAAACTACAATTTATAACATTCCCTAATGGAGATGAGGTTTGTCATCTCCATTATGAATTTCATAGAATTGCTTGTTTCCGTGGTGTAGTTGGATTCATCGATGGCACGCATATAAAAATAAGGAATCCTGGAGGAGAATATCCTGAAATCTTCAGAAATAGCTTGGGCGTATTCTCCTTCAACTGTCAGGTATGTACAAAAACTAGTTAAGCAAGTATTTTATGTGTTATTATTATTATTATTTGTTTCACTCCCTCTCTCCAAGCGCGACAGGCCTAGGAGGCCCTTATACTCTTTAATTGACATCATTAGAGTTGTAATTCAAAACTGATAATGAAAGGACCAACTAATTTTTTTAGCAGCTTCATTTTTAGAATTCAGGTTCTTCTACGTGTTGTAAATCTACGACATGTGATCCATGGCTTAAGTTGCCTTGATCAGTGTTGTAAGAAAATTGAAATAAAGCCATTAGTGCACTGTCTTAAATATATAGCACATAAAAGCAGACCTCCAAGCAGCATCTGTGAACCATTTTAGGCGAATACTTGATTTATGATGCTTATTACCTGAATAATTTGTGCCAAGTAGGAGATTTTGTAGACCAATATCAGTGAGAAACATTTTGAAAATGTATTGTGTTAATATTGTTCTAGATTACTACCTCATACCATTTATCAAATGACATAACATAGATTTTTGCATAAATAACAAATAAAATATAACCATATTTTAATTTATTTAATGTTTTTATTAAATTTACACTTTCCAAACCTTAATTTTTCTTCCTTAATTAATCTAGGTTGGAAAGTGTTAATTTAATAAAAACTTCAAAGCATGAAGCTTTACCGTTCAAAAGTAATGTATAAATTCCCAATAAAAGTACTTCTGAATAAAAGATTCCAATTGGCATGTTGGTATTGATGGTCTTCGGACGAACGAGAATTGTATAAGTAGAAAGAAATGTTGACATTCTTATCGGTGCTCAGATGGTGTAAGTGGTATTGTACTAATGTACAGAAAACAGAGAACCAGGGTTCAAGTCACAATTCAAGCATTATTTTTTCTTTCTTTATTAAGGTACAAGTAAATTTACGGAAAAACTGCACTTAAACTAGCATGAAATATTTTCAAAGTCTTATAGAATAACAGTGTGCATGCGCCAGAGTATGAGATCCACCAATAACCCACAATGGAACCATATTGATTATCATCCTCGATTACTATCCATCGCTATGAAATTTAAATGACCAATATTTGCAATAAATCCCCAAATCTATGTTAAAAAGATATATTAATAATATTAAAATTACCAAACGTTTATTAAAAATGGGTGTACACTTACTTATCGCTCCCTAATGCTGATCCAACCAGCGATAACCCAAAACAGCGATAGAAAAATCATAGACTAAGTAATATACTCTATGAAGAAAATAGCAGTTAGCATCACAATATTTCTAACAGTGTCATAAAATTGTGATTTGCACATTTAAATAAATACTTCAAAACTGTCTAATAATATTATAAAAATTGTTTGAAAAAGTTTAAAATATTAAATAATGTTAGTAAATACAAAATAAGTGCTATAGTTTACAATAATATAACTGAAAAATCAAGCGCTAGTAAAAGTGCAGTTGAGCCAAATTTACTTCCAATAAAACAATTGACGAAACCATCAAAGTTTTAACGCAATGACAAAACTGAAGTGCTTGTAATGGCTATGAATAAAAAATGAATAGTTTTTCGTCAGGAACGGCATAGTTTATAGTAAGAATTTTGAATATGAAAAATTGATATATATATATAATCAATTGAGTTGGTGTTTACTTGATGAAAATCCATATTAATTAATTAAATAAAAATAAAACTTAGTTTCATTCAATTTTCATATTTATTAAGATATAATTCAGTGACAGCTGTTTCGGTACATGTCTGAAGAAGGTACAGTGTACCGAAACAGCTGTCACTGAATTATATCTTAATAAATATGAAAATCGAATAAAACTAAGTTTTACTTTTATTTAATTAATATGTATATATATATATATATATTTATTTATTTATTGCATTGAGAGTAGCTTTTTATATCTTGGATTTTTTTTTAATTTTCAGGCCATTGTGAATTTCACTATGGAATTCATAAACATCGTTACAGGCTGGCCTGGATCTGCACACGACAGTCGTATGTTCAAAAGTAGCATGATCTGTGGCCAATTTGAAGAAGGAGAAGTGTCTGGCATTCTCCTGGGAGACAGTGGGTATGCGTGCCATCATATTTTAATGACACCTCTCCTCAACCCACAAACACAAGCTGATTTCAATTATAACTCAAACTTGAAACGACGATGACTGTTATAGTTGCAACAACTGTGTTACACACATATAGCGAGGAGGGCAAACAATGCCGAAGTAGACGATCTGCCAGCAATAATGCTATTCCAGTTGTGAATGATGTTTATGATTTGCCAAATGGATTGACAGCCAGAAGGGCTCATAACAGATGCCCACTTTTAATAATAAGTAAGGTGAATACCGAGTCATCCTTCCTCATAACTGGTGTTCTATTTGAAGTAGTTTTGATATTTCACGTATACCATCGTCAGCTTTTCCAGACTGTTGAAATTTAAGTTGTCAGCTCTGGACATCGAGGGAACGACAATGTTAATTTCAACATTCTGGAAAAGCTGACGATAGTATACTTTATATACAGACACTAGTTCAAATAGAACACAACAAGTTATGAGGTAGAATAACTCCGGATTTACCTTATTTGTTATTAAGAAGGACCTAATAGAGTTACTTACTTTCCATTGTATTTTTACTTGTAATTTTAGGATTGTGATTGGACAAAATTATATGAACACTTTCTTTTCACTACATTAAGCATGTATTGTGCATTTTTTTTTGTCTTCTATACTTCCTCTGCTGTAAGGCTGTGAACATATTTGTGTTGTGTATATAGACCATTATGTGTTAAAAATGCAGATTTCCTCGTCTAAATTGTTGGTGCATCTGTAACACTATATCATTTTGTCTAATCTTAAATTTTATTTGTTCTAATATGTAATTTAAATAGGGCCCTATTCCATGTGACATATCAGCTATAAACTTTGTAATTGTCCTTTAAGTCACTGACGCTATCATTTATTGGATAACATAAGTTAAAATGCGTGCACATTTATTCACATTTCTGGTATAGCCTATTGTGAACATGTTTATTTAATTCAGTTTGTTTGTTTTATGTCCCGCACCATAGCTGAATGGTTAAGGCAAGATGCTTTGTCAGAGAGTTACCGGACTTGCGCTGGTTCGGGTCTCCATGGGGGAAAACATTTTTTCTTGTGATTTTGGCCAGTATTGGGCCATTGCTCACTCAGCATCATGAGGCATTTGGGTAGCTACAATAAGTAGCGGCTCCAAGTTCAGAAAATCAGCTATAATGACTGGGGGACCTGACATGCTGACCACATATCAATCCTACACTGGGTGAATGATCTTCTATCTCTGTGATCAACTCATGTGGAAGTGAGTCCAACAGCCAGCTAGTAGGCCAAGAGCCTTCTAGGCCTTTCAAGCCATAGGTTTTTTTATTATTTTATATTCCGTTAAGTGAGTAAAATAAGTTATTACATGTTACCTCATAAAACTCCGTGATCTTCACAGGACTGGTTTCTGAAGCTATTGCTTGTATCATCAGCCAAGATTCCATTAACTCTATAGTCTGAGTTCTGGTTGGCGATAGAGGAAATAACTTCAGAAACCGGTCCTGTGAGAATCACCCAGTTTTATGAGGTGAGATGTAATAATTTGACTTACTTAATTTATTTGCCTGATAATGTAAATTCCCATCATAAAATTTCATTAAAGTAATTTAGATTTGATTAAGTAGGTAGATCCTTGGCAAGCTTTATTGTTTTGTTATCTTTTTTTCCGTAAGTTGGGTATGGAAACTTAAAAGCCAAATGATCCATCCATCCATAGTAATTTCTGCCCAAGGGTAGGTATTTCACTGCAATCATAGCATTTTCATGCTATGATTTGCTAGGTAATTATAGGTGTGGTAGCTTCCCGTTGCTTTCTTTCCATCTTTCCACATCGGTGAAGGATGATGATGATGATGATGATGATGACCGGATGATATTTGGGGACTGTTGGTCCCTAAGCTTCCTGACATTTGTCATACAGGTGAGGAAAACCCCAAAAAAACCTCTCCCAGGAGCTTGTCCCGACCAAGAATTGGACCTACTGCATGACAAGGCAGCACGCTACCTCGAGACCACTGTGGTGGACACGATGAGGTATTATATTCTAAAAAATGTGTAAATAGTAATGTTTCACAATAATATATAAGGTATTAGTGTTACAAATTTGTGTGTTTATGTACATTGATAGCTGTGTAATGTTCGTGTATGTAAATCCATATTGATTCTTGTATATAAATGTTATGAGTAATTATGAATGCTGATAATAATAAAAAGCAATGTTTTCAAATGAAACATATTTTGTATTTACCTATTTCAGGTGTCATACATATTAATTCCACAATAAAATATAAGTATGGACTGTTCTTTAATTTCATTTTCCTGCATTGTCCAAGTACTAGAATTCACTTCTGTTTCTTTATCATGACATACAAAACTCATGTCCACCAAAAACAGATGTTTATTTCCAATATGCAGTTCCCTAAGATTCATCCAAATATCCTCCCATCTAAACCTTCCTAATGGTATTTTCTCAATAAAATAAATACATTTGTCGCTATAAGTTTTATAAGTTTGTTATGGGTTGATCATGTAGATTGAATAGACAGTAGAAGAAATTTTTTACTGGATTAAGTTCGTTGAGGAAAAGGTTCAGTGGAGGGCTTTAGTGAATGTGCCATTTATCTTATGTATTTCATAAAGCCCTAGAGCTTGCAATATAAGTAGTAAAACCAATCAGCTATTCAAGGGGACATATTTGAAAAAAATCATGTTGACGCAAGGATGAGGTAAAACTGTAAACTTAAATGAAGTTTCATGCAATGACCACATATTTTAAAGATGGTTGTTTATATAAATGCCCTTATAGGACTGTAGGGCAAAGTAAGTGGGCATATATATAATACATATAATGTCCCATTTTTGGTTTTGATATAAATTTTAGAATAACACTGATAGAGTATCAAAGTTTATAAATTATGACTATAGTCTTGTATCAGGAGAAGCATTAATGACCATAAGGAGAAGAGACAATACTAATAATTTACATAACATGGTGATGAAAGATTTGTGGTGAATTACAGCAATAATTAATACATAGTTACTTAACAGTGTTTCTATAAACGGAAAAACTGCACTTAAACTAGCGTGGAATATTTTCGAAGTCCAATAGAACAACAGTGCGCATGTGTCAGGTTTTATAGAGCCAGCGATAACCCACAATCTAACCACATATCGATTATCATCCTCGATTACTATCTGTCGCTGTGAAATTTAAATTACTAATATTTGCAATATTAAGAGAAAATAGCATATTGGAGAAAATAGCATCTTAATATTGTCTAACAGTGTCATAATATTGTGATTTGCATATTTAAATAAATACTTCAAAATTGTCTAATAATGTTATAAAAATTGTTTGAAAAAGTTTAAAGCATCAAATAATGTTAGTTAATACAGAAGAAGAGTTTACAACAATATAAATGAAAAATCAAGCGCTAGTAGAAGTGCAGTTGAGCCCTATACCATGATACGTATATGTTTTACCATAATCTCAACTTTTAGGTTAGGCAGACCTATAGTATTACGTGTTATGCATATGTGTATCTATTATCAAAGAAGGAAAATAAAATGCACCATCAAAAATGGATTAATAACTTTGTATTTATTTGATGTATTAACATAACGTGGTGATGGTAATTTCTTACCATGTTCTTAAAATATTATCTTCATAGTGTAATTTTGATAATGGTTTTCTGTTAACAATTACAACAATAAATTAATACATAGTTACCTATCAATGATTTTATAAACCATAATAATAAATTATTATTTTGCTACAATCTCGACTTTTAAGGTTAGGCCTACAAAATTATTAGGACCTATAGTATTACCTGTTATGCATAAATGTATACCTATTTTCCATAAAGATAACATAATAAAATAAAATAGACCATCTCAAATGGATTACTAATACTGTTTTTAATTTGATATTAAATAGATCACATATATTATATTAATTTGGTTTGTTGATATCCCTTAACGTACGCTTTTCTCAATCACAATACACAAGTATAAAATATAAAAGCTGTGGAATGTTACAATTTGACCTTTTATACTTTTCTTACTATATTTATAAATAATATAAGCCTATTCAGATAACTAATTTTACAAGGGATAACTGAGCAATTATATATTTTTTACTTTCATTGTTGGACATTTCTATATGTAGGAAATCCTAATTTTGCCATGAATACGTTTTGGTTACACACATATCTTTTATGTTTAACCTCAACCAGATTCTATTTCCTCATTTTTGTAACAAGTTTAATTTATTTTAGGCAAACAATCACATTCCCGTAACCTATAAAATTGCAGACGATTTTTAAAAGTCGCCATATTTCACAATATCATATGGATTATTTATCTATGCATTTTTAAAATCATTGGCAACATGCGCATTTTTCCATCTCGCCTCCATCTCGCCTGAGATAGAGACGAGATGGTTTCATGAATACCATCTCCGACTCATGTGCTCAGACTCAACTTACGAAAGTGAGAGAGGTGGGGGGAGGAGAGTATGGTTTCTGAATACCGGCCTAACAGTTGTGCTGATTCTTTAGGGAAATTTAAATCCCTCACTAAATCATTAAACTCACTTTGATTAAAACGTCAATCATGATCAGAATTATATCGTTCATCATCCACAGGAGATTCAGTTTCAGTGTTACTAGATGCAGACGTCAATATATCTGATTCAGGGTGTAAGGGAACCGGAATATTGTGACCATGAGGTACAGGCTGAATGGCAGAGGGAATGTTAGGATATACAATATCTTTCTTGGTTTTAGCATTATAACCTGATACCTTAACTGTGCAAAAATAACAATCGTCTCCACGATTTGTAGATTCTCTCCAAATCATAGGGATACCAAAGGGCAAATACTTCTGTTTTCCATTTTTTCAACTCCTCAACTCTGCAACAAAACTATGACACACTTTGTGAGGGCACCACGATTTATTCTGGTCTCCTAACTTAATAGCAAAGTATTGAAAGTAATTTTTTTACAAAAGCAGTTATATTCTTTGTTTTTCTAACGTATATGACCCATATATATATATATATATATATATATATATATACACACACATACAAAGCAAAACAGATTTGTATCATTTACATAACCATAAATTTTTGTACGGACATAGTAGATTTTATTAAATATAAACATAAATTAAATATAAACATATTAATATTTGTATTATTTCACATTTTAAGTAATAAGGTTGAAATTATAAACTGTTGGGCCTTTCTGACAAACGATATGCACACTGTAATATTACTACAGTACTTAGCCGACATTACGAAAAATATTCAAGACATAAAATTTTGAATTGTAAAACGTTTTGAACCATTCTGACGTGGTACGCGAAAACGGATTTCTTTTTTGCAACCAGTGTGAAATTGTGATTCAGAAACGCTAATTTATTTAAAAAAACAAAATCCATGCAGAACAGTGTAATCGATTATTTCAACAAATGCTTTAATTGTTTTTTTCTTCTCGCTTTCTCTTACCACTTAACAAATATAATATTTATTTATCTCTTGAATTTAAATTTCATAACAAAAAATTTCCATCACTCTTTTCAACCCCTGCCTTCAAAGAAAATGATTCAGATAGAAAAAATAAAAACTACTGACGAACGAACTGAGTAAATTAAGCGAATATCTTAGTATAACTTACAGTCCGATTTGTTGTTTTACGAATATATCTTTCTTCAGTTAATTGTATTGTTTATTCTCACTTTCGTTGCAAGAAAGCAAACATGTCGGCCAATAGAGCGATTTTTAGATGTCAACTGCTACAAACACCCACTCTTAATGGTCGTATTTCGCTACTTTTTGGAGAATGCCTATCTCGATTCATTACAGTGACATTACGGAGATTTGTTTTGGAAAAAAGAAATGTGTGGCTGCTAGAGGATTTTTAAAACTTCGCTTCAGAGTAACTCCACTCCTGAAGGTCCGATTATACTACTTAACGAACTAGAGCTACTTTTTCAATTGATTGTCACATGCTGAGTTTGGTTCCGAAAAATTGCAGTTCCTAGAATGTTACAACATTAACATACCCACACACACCATATATATATATATATATATATATATATATATATATATATTCATTTTGTTGTGGTCATTATCGATGACTAGTAAGTAGGATCCATAAAGGTTTGTAATTTTCTCTTCATGATTTCAATCTAATAGCTACATTATTTTGGAATATGTTAAAAATAATTACATGGTGATGCCCCACGATGCAAAAATATATTACGAGAGAATGACTAACTCACTGGCACTACTATCGAAGCCATAGGTCCACTCCCGCGCGGATATAAGCTCTTTATACATCCCTATCCGGACCTAATATTTTCCAATCATCCCCTATGTAATCTACTTCGCTCTAATCATTTTAATTTTATTTCTGACCTCTTTCTTGGCCTGCCTACCGGGCGCTTTCCCTCAGGTTTCCTACGAGGAGTTCTCATGCCTCTCTTTAAAGTCTAATTCCTGCACTTGTTCTGCTGAACGCAGTCTACGAGACTTAATTCTTCTTATTATTATCTGGTTTTCCAAAAATATCGTGTAGCTCACTGTTTAGTAGTCTTCTCCATTCACCTCCCTGTTCATCTGTCTTTGCTTCAAAAATCATTTATTTTCAAATATACGTAATATTTTCTGCGGGATTCATGTATGAATCCATATTTCGCATCCATATATAATACAACTGGATGAATAACAGTTTTAATTTTTTTTAGTTGAATGTGTTTTTGAGAAAAGTAGTGACAAGAGTATTTGTAACGTACATCATGCATTTCCAGAATTGATCAAATGTTTAAGGGGACTGGGTACGGTACTCTGAGATGACTGAAATTGACATTTTTCGGTTTTGGCATTAAAAACTTCTCTAGAGTTTGTAGTTTAAGAATATATACACATTTATAGTGTTATGTTCATTTTTAAGCATTTAAATTGGGTTTTAAGTACAGCACGCCCCTCTTTGATTTCTCCTGAACTCCCTCGTCTATCTTGCTTTCTATAAACGATAATAGTGTAAGGTAAGTTTTATTTTACGATCGTGAGTCCATTGACTACACTGTAGCAGTCTATGGAATCGTTTATCTTCTAATCTAACACGTTATAAGATTGAGAAGAAGAAAAGTTGTAGGGTGAAAAATAAATTGTTTTATTGAAAAAGTAAGTTTTCTTTCTATTAGAATTTGACAGTATTTTATCCAAAATGCCTAGAAGCACTAGGGCTTATCAAAGAAGTACATTTCATGGAAATCAGTATACAAAAAAAAAAGAAAAAAGAAAAGAGACCACTAACCTCGAAACACCACATGGACCTGCACATGAGTGTAAATTTGAGAATTCTTCAGAGAAGAAACTTTCTTTAAACAAGAGAATGATGTACATTTTGCGAATCGTTTTGATAATAGTTATATACATAATAGTGATAGTGATGTAAATAATGATAGTAATGTTATTGTTAGTCTAGATTTATTGTCCACCTTTGTGAACAGAAACACAATATGTAAAAATTGCAAATCAGAAGGGTCTCTACATATATCGGAAAATATTAGTGGTAGAAGGGCTCTGTTCAGAATTGGTAATAAAATGCACAACCTGTGATACAAATAACACAACAAGAATTTCAGAATGCACCAGACACAAATATTATGATGTGAATGTAAGGCTTGTTATGATTTTCGTTGCATTGGAAAGAGAAGAAAGGCGGAGACTTGTTTGTGTGGTATGTTGAACCTCCCTCCTCCACCTTTAAAATTCAGTGATTATACTGAATTTCATTTAAGAAATCTAAAAGCAGTGGCCATTGGCTCTATGATAATTGCTGCTATGGAGGCAAAAATTATAAATGAAGGTAATGGAGATATCACTGTAGTAGTCGATGCAACATTGTATCGAAGGGGACATTTATTATACCATGGTGTTGTTACTGGAACTTCCATTACAACAAGTATTCATGTGATAATGGGTTTATACCAGAATGTTGGTTTATACCAGAATGACCTGAAAAAAAATGAGAACAGCAGTGTGGGCTATGTTTTTTTCATAAAGTTTCCACCGATCTGAATCCTCAACATCAACTCTTCTCCTAGAGAACCGAATCATGGTGCGGCTACCAGAAGGCTGCAGCACTTGGGAAAATGTACCATCACACGAATTCCCTTCGCAGTGTAGTGATGGATGCCATAAAGCCAATTTTCAGGGAGCTGAGTAGCCCAGAGCTTCTAAAAAATGTTTACATGGGTACACGCAGAACCAAAACGAGGGTTTTAATAGTTGCGTATGTGTCTAAAACTGTGTTTGTTGGATATGATATCATATGTTTGTGTGAGTTTTACAATGCAGTGTTAACAACCAACAATGGGGCTGCACGTAGACTGCTGGTCTTCAAAGCAATAAGGCTCAAACCAGAGTAAATAGTGAGAAGGCATTACGTCACATCAATAATGATCGGCTTAATCATGCACATAGAGGAACCCTGGCATGAACTAAGGAAGCCAGGACAAAGAGGAGACAAGAAAGGATGCAGAAAGAGTGCACAAATGAAAAACCAGAAGATTATGACCTCGAAATGTATTGATGGAAGTCAGCATGAAGTTGTCTTTTTTTGAGATCCGTTTTCTCCACTTTACATTTTTTCATCAGAAAATGTTAGAGATAAAAAGCTCAAATTTTGCACACTCCTATTTGATGTAATAATGGATTTTAATTACCACTTCCAGGATGTTCCATTTAAAACTACAGATTTTAGAGTAAAAAATATATGAAAAATTTACAAGATTTTCATAACAATAATTTTCACAATTTAAAAAAAAAACATATTTCTGATTAACTGTTACAGATATCGTAATGATTCTGGTCAACACAGTTGCTAATTATACTTTGAATGTGCATACAAAATTATGATTCTTTACTGTAAGTAGTTCCGTACGAAAAGGTACCTAAAATCACCTATGTTTTAAGCAAGATTAGATTGAAACTTTTCTGTATAAAATATTTTTTTTAAAAGTCAAGTATCAGGGCTAGAATCATAAATTAAAAACTATAATAATTCGGGAGATGTTGTGTTCACGGTGTAAATGTTAGACGCAATTCTGATTGAAACTTTCTGAGAGAGAATACATTTATTTTATAGTTGTATAATATCCATACGCTCAGACTGCCCTGTCCTCTTAAGTTTTTCTGTACCTCATTCTTGTTTGTAAATAGTCTTCCTAAGTATATGAATTCAGCCACTTCTTCAAAATTTCCCTCACTAATTGTGTTTCTATTATATAACGTATTTTTATGTTGGAATATATGTTTAGTTTCACTTATGTTTACTTCTAGTCCCAATTTCTTAATGTTACTCAATAGAGTGTGGATGATGGCATTAAATATCCCCTCGCTGTTCCCTACATCAGCATAAACTGATATCATATTAATACCATTGATTTCTAGGCCTTCTTCAGTCTCAAAACATTTTATGCATGATATAGTGAAAAATTGAATAGTAGAGGAGATAGTGCATCTCCTTGCTTTAATCCATAGTGATTTTCAAAAATATCTGAAAACTGATTGTCAGTACGCACCCTACCCTTTGTGTTATTTAGACAATTCGAATAGGTCTAATTAGCTTTTTAAAATTTAGAATTCCATCATGATACTGTTTAACTTTTCCCTGATAATTTAATCGTATGTCTTCTTTAAAGTCTACATATAGTTGATGCAGAGTGTCGTTATATTCTCATTACTTTTCAAAAATCTGAGGATTACTACAAGTATTAATTATTATCAAATGGTGTAATTATTCTTGTATCTAGGAATGATATATTATGAGAAAATGTAGATAATCGGCTATAGTTCCACTGGAACTTAGTAAATATTAATCCATCCATAGTAATTCTGCCCGAGGGCAGGTCCTTCACTGCAATCATAGCATTTTCATGCTATGCTTGCAACTTTACTAGGGAATTGTAGGCGTGGTAGCTTCCCGTTGCTTTCCACACTGGTGAAGGTTGATAATAATGTTGTTGATGATAATTATTAGGATGATGATGACCATATGATTTAGAAGACCGTTTGGGCCTTAAAGTTTTCCTGACATTTGTCTTACAGGTGAGAAAAAAAACCCGATAGAAACCTCACCCATAGAAACTGCCCCGACCGGGGATCGAACCCGGGCCCGCTGCCTGACAAGGCAGCACGCTACCTCGAGACCACAGCGGTGGATTAAATATTAATAGACCACGAATATTATTAACGGGTTACATTCATAGATGTTAGAAAATTAAAAACCGACTAATTGCATAATTTGTCTTAATATTCTGGAATGAGCCACAGTAGGAATGCTTCCATAATTTTAATTGCAAAGTCCTTGAGGAAAAGGCCATTAGGAAGGAAATTGTACATCGAAGATATGAAACGGATTTAGTAGCTTGAGCATAAAGATCAGTGAAAGAGGTATAGAAACTCTAGGGACAATATGCTAAAGAGTTTGTCAGTTAATTAGTTAATCATTCTGTTTTACTGTTTAAGTTTACTCTTTTCAAATTAATATATATAATAATAAAGTTAAAACGTTAAAATAATAGAATATGCATTTGAGGTTACAGTCTAACTCAACCAATAATAACTTCACTTAAAAAATTCCGTAGGGCTCTCAGAATATGTTCCAACTTCCGCCGATGAAACGGTACAAACAGATGAAAATGGAACGTGTCGAGAATGTCCTACGATGTTTTTAATTTAGTTGTAATTAGTCTAGGACGATTGGTATTTCAGGTACATATTTTAGTAGTTTTACTTTTCATACACTTGCCTGATTACTTCTGGAAATATGGATAAATAAATAGGTTCTAACTTATAATTATTAAAGACTGGCGTACCCGGCAGACGATGTCCTGCCCGAACGTTCAATTCTCATGTCATGGGTGGACGATAAAAATATGTTACTTTTTTACCGTAAAATTCAGGAATTAGGACATAATTAGATATTAATAAATAATTTCGCAAGAAAACTTGTTAGAGCCTTCTGTTGTAGCTCAAGAAGTGTGAATGATGACGTCACATAGTCATGAACATTAGAATTGTACCCTCCTTTGCAGATAAGTTAAGAACCGTCATATAACAATTATATTAGAGTGAAAAAAAAGATAAATTGACGAGAGAGAGTCAAAACAGTTTTTTTCCCCGGCTCGTTTCAGCCGCAGAAGAAATAAAGAAATAATGATAACAATATAATGAAGAGAAAATAATGATATTTATTTTCTTCCTTTGTATTGGATGCATTTATTGAACTTGAGTGTAATATATGCAGAAGTTGCAATGATATTTACTTTATTTTGTTCACTTTGCTATTCAAGTGTTTTAGGGTAGACAATATTTTTGGTTTTTCCATCTTTAGCAAAAACAAATACATTTGTTGGCTTTCCGACTCGTGCGCATGCGACATACAGCTGGCCATGTGAAAAACATGGATTTTAAATCGCATACCTCAAGTGACTGACCTTGTGCCTTGTTGATGGTCATTGAGAATGCAAGTCGAATGGGGAACTGCAGTCGTCTGAAATCAAATGACATGTCTGTGGGAATGATAGGAATGCGTGGAATGAGCACATTTTCTCCTTTCGACTTCCCATTAAGAATATTTGCCTCTATTACATTCTGCATCAGTTTCTTCACAGCGAGTCTTGTTCCATTACATGGTCGGAGTGGATTGATGTTGCGCAAGACAATAATTGGCACGCCGACTTTGAGTAATAATTTATGCGGCGGAACACCAGGCAGCTCCAACGAATTTAAGAATTCTAGAGGATAATTTACAACTTCGTCCTCATTAATGATGTGTCAATTGATTTGTAGGTAACGGAATCGCCTGGAATATGTTTTTGAATTGTATGGTTGATTGCATTAACGTCGGTGTTTTTCGCTGCCAAAATAGCACGTTCGCAAAGTCATTTATGATTTTTGTAATTGGTAACAATTTCCGGAAAAACTTCGTGAATGAGTTGTTCGATGGATGGGAAAATGATGCAAAAGTTTAAAGGAAACGTATTAGAACTTGTGGCAGCATCAACTGTACTGTTCCTTCACCAATGTTCAATACATGCTCGGAAAATGTGGCTTCTGATGCATCACGCTGGAAATGTACGTGCATATTGGGCGTTGATGTGAGTTTTCGTACATGATTAAAAAGATGCGATGCTTTAAGGCAAGCGTTGAGTTCATCAGCTGGTGTCGATTTAGTTATCACTGGTAGGAGTTGTCGAAAGTCGCCAGATAATAAAATGAGAGCGCCATCGAACGGTTGTGCATTTGATCGTAAATCTTTAAGAGTTCGATCAAGCGCCCCAAGCGATTTCTTATGAGCCATGGTGCATTCGTCCTAGGCAATGAGCTTTCAAATTAGCAGAACTTTAGCCATGCCAGACCCTTTTGAAATGTTACATGTTGGAGCTTCACAGAAATGCATATTCAAAGGCAATTTGAGCGCCGAATCAGCAGTTCGTCCACCATCTAATAAAGTAGCTGCAATACCTGATGAAGCAAGAGTCAAAGCAATTCCATTTTGAGATCGAATGTGAACCAATAACATATTGATGAGGAACGTTTTTCCAGTCCCACCTGGCGCATCAAGGAAAAACAAACCACCTATGCCATTTGACACGGCATTTGTAATTGTATCGTAGGTAAATTTTTGTTCCGCAAGCAAAAGTTGATTGTGTGCTTCAATAAATGCAAGCAAATCAATTACATTGTACTGCTCTTCTCTCCATAAATCTCTATTAAAAAGGTCAACTGCAGATCGTTGTGGTGCAATCATGTCAAGTTGAGTGAGTGCTTCATTGCTGATGGTTAAGCATATGTCTTCGATTTCAATGAGAGCTTGAAAAATAATATTGTCCGAAAACACAATGGAATTGTCATTGTTAATTTTACGAACGTGGTGCAAAATGTCTTCGCTCAAATTCTCTCTGAATTTTTCCCACAAATCTTTGGGGTTGGATGGCGAACATGTGGTTACAGTGATGGCGAATAATGTTCGAATTTGTCGCGGATGACAGCTAGCACATGCGTCCGTCAGTGTTGTTTCCTAGTGTTCGTCAGTATCGAGCAAATGAAACTTTTGGCAAGTTTATCTGTATGTCTGGCATTCTAAACCATCAACAGTTCTCAAATTTGTAAATTCAGTAGGTCCTTTGACATTAACCAACAGCATTCTCGAATAACATTCGGCATTATTTGGATGTACTCTGTATATACGGCCCAATGTGTCAGACGAATATAGATTCTGATAGCCTTCAACACGCACGCCTTGCTTACGTCGTTGGAACTTTTTAGATGTAGCATTCCATGTATAGTACTTCGGAACTTCTGCGTACAATAATGTCTGGGCAAATTCATCAACTTCACAGAGCTGAAAAAATGCTGTAAGTGTTGTGTGCGCTGGTGTAGCAGCAACATTTAGTGCAGTGCCTACCGTGAAATAGACTCTTTGTACAATTTCAAGATGAACACTGAGATGAACAACATTGGGATGGCGAATGTGAATTGTGAAACCCAAAATTCGCCAAACAGCCTCGTTGCTGCTGATATACCGACCCGTTTGAAATTGACTCACTTCATCACTGTGCGCATCAGATTTATCAATATTTATTGCTGCCATTGCACTGCCTTTGTTAACGTATTTGCATATATACTTGATGGATTTGACGAAATGACAATATTCGACGTTGATATGAGCTTTGAATGTTTACGATGACAAAGGAGAATATGGCACAATCCATCTGTTGTCGATTTCACCATTTCTCATTCTGATAACTGTAGTATATCCTCCATCTTCTGGTTTTCGGCGTCTGTAGTTTGGATATCCGTCATCACCAGTGCGAGTTTCATTAATTAATTGTCTGGGATACTTTTTCGTGCATTTGTTATCTACCATGCAAGGGGATTGTGGATTCATTGCTCCGCACGGTCCATGTACCATGTTTTTGGTCACAATATCGAACAACAATGGGTCTTCCTCAGGATTAGGAATTTCTGCAGAAATTACATCATCAATTTGAACAGTGTGTAGTTTCGTTTTGAGCCATATCAGAATATGAGCATGTGGAATTCCTCTCTTCTGCCACTCTATGGAATACATCCAGCAGCGAGTTTCACCATAAATGTGAATTTTCAAAATTAAGTCCATCAATTTCGTGAGTTTTTGCTTGAATACTCGTGCAGTCAAATCATGTCTATCGGTCGGAATCTGACCGAGTAATAGAAGCTCTTTTATCTCGTCCCAATCTGGATTGCATGTAAATGTGATAAAAAGTCGGGTCTGCCATATGATCGCACATATGTTATGGCATCTTGTGCATATTCATGCATGTGCCGTGGGCTGCCAGCGAACGTTGCTTGAAGTATTACCATTTTTTCAATATCGGAAACATTTCCATCGTTTGCAATTGAATCTCGTAAGTGAATGCATTCATCTGATCGAAAACATTTTTGATTTAAGCGAATGAATATGAAACGTTCAGATTCAATTTTGGCATACATGTCAACCACGTATTGATGAAATAGGTGACGGCATTGCAGAATATGATTTGTTCCATTCTGCGGTATCATTATGCGGTATGAATGATAATTCATCGTTGATACTTTTTTAATGAGCGGTTCACCTGTAAGAATAAAGAAAACGAAAGATAATAAACGTATAAATTACATTTATGAATGTTTGAATGTTAAAAACAAAATAATATTTTCATTAAAATAAATAAATGAAGATATATGTAATTACCTGTATTTGGATTTGTTTGCGTAATATTGCAATGATACCCGTTCTGCCCCTCCAAAAAATTATGGAATACTGCAGCGCATCGTATGATCGATGTGTTTCAGCGACACGTTTAATTGTATTATTCCGTCGCTGAAGAATAATATCACGCGTATCACTTTCTTCGCCAACTATGACAATCGCAACTTCATTGATGATAGGCGCGTTGTAGCGTCCGGCATGCTGTCCGAATGGTGTTTTGTCGGCTCGTATTTGAATTGCATAATGATCCGCTGGTAAGTTGTTAATTGAAGTTTTCAATAATCTTATCAATGCATTGTGTTGGTGGAACAATGTTTGTAAATAGCATATAATGTGGCGTATGGTGCCTGGAATTGCATTGCAACGTTAATCAACTTGTGCATCATTGTCACCCATAAAGTTGATTTGTAGAAATTTATGTTCAGCGTCCTGAACTGGTAGAAATGTACCAACACGGTGATATTTTTGTCCTTGAATTTTAAAAGTAGACATGTACTGATCTTGGAAAATTTTGTCGGCTCCAAAAGATGTCATTTGAAACGCTGAATTATATTTGCGAATATTTTACAAGAAGTGTTTAGAATCAGGTAATTCGCCCGAAAGCAATGACAACAATAGATCAGGAGGTGGATGCAATGTTTGTAATTTAACTTTGCCATTTGTAAAGCACATTCCTGGTGTTTCATTGTTGAACTTGAGCGAATCGCAATGCCCACACACCTTACCCATTTTTCCAATGTTTACAGTGGGATGTAAACTGTAATCGTAATTAAGATTATAATGAAACGCAGCAAGATTCAAATCAATATGTACTGTTTGTCGAGATAAAGCAGTACGTGAACGTTATCTTTCTAATCTCGCTGCATGTTGATCTTCTGATTCTGATGCGCGCGATCGGATGGCTCGTGAACGTTCTGTTTCTAATCTCGATGCATGTTGGTCTCCTGACTCGGACGCGCGCGATTGAGCAGCATGTAAACGTTCTCTTTCTATTCTAGTCGCAAGTTGATCTTGAGATTATGATGCGCGCGATCGGATGGCTCGTGAGCGTTCTGTTTCTAATCTCGCTGCATGTTGGTCTCCTGACTCGGACGAACGCGATTGAGCAGCATGTAAACGTTCTCTTTCTATTCTAGTCGCAAGTTGATCTTCAGATTATGATGCGCGCGATCGGGTGGCTCGTGAACGTAATGTTTCTAATCTCGCTGCATGTTGGTCCTCTTACTCTGATGCGCGCGATCGGGTGACTCGTGAACGTTCTGCTTCTAGTCTCGCTACATATTTGTCTTCTGACTCTGATGCGCGCGATCGGGTGGCTCGTGAACGTTCTGTTTCTAATCTCGCTGCAGGTTGGTCTCCTGACTCGGACGCACGCGATTGAGCAGCACGTATACATTCTCTTTCGATTCTAGCCGTAAGTTGATCTTGTGATTCTGATGCATGTGAACGTGCAATTCTTAAACGATCTGCTTCATTGCTCGCTTGTCTTTCCTCGGTTGTTTGAGGAGCTCGAATTCGCTTATTTCTACTTGCTGGGCTAGTAGATTTACTAAGTGACGAACGTTTTTGAGGCATTTTGGTTGTGTGAGATAAACTCCGAAAAATATGTGCCCTTCGCCGCAGCCAAAATATTGTGCAGGTTGCATAGAGTCTATTTACTGAAAGAAAAGGCCGTGTAAGCCACAATGGAAATGAGTATGGCGGGATTATGATCAACGTCTGTTGATGTTGCGTTATGTTATATTGAGAGGGCAAGTACAACGCACAATTCGAGTGTGTGTATCACGATCAACGTTCATTGACGTTTATGGCTGCTAGCCCATTCTGTTATCAGTACCAAGAACTCTAAAGGCTCACAATAAACTGTTTGATGAACTTACACTGATTTATTTGCATTATCATCAATGGATTTAAAGAAGGGAAATATGTTAAGGCCAAATATGGTAAGTAGACATATTACGGTTATACTTACATTGTAAAATGTTTCCTATATCTTCCCTAATAGCTTTCTTTTCCCTTACTTTTATATTGCGTGATTTTTGTTGTTTATAAATTCGTGTAATCGCACAATCTCAATAAGCACATCATCTCTCATGTTGATATAATTATTAAGATATCAAAATATTATAATTTATTGGCTCCAACAAATTCAAGAACGTCAGATCAAAACAAATTAAATGCAGGATTCATCAGTATCAATAGATTTCAACGATATGATATTGCTTGACCTGCCAATGTACAGCATTGTACGTACCCTGTAAACATTCATCACAATATGATACGTGGAAGGTGTATTTGATAAATATGAACGAACTTAAAAGTAACGCAACGCAAAATTAACGAACATAGATCGTAATCCCCCGATAGACATTATATAACATTACTTATTTAATTAGTCAGATGATGGGTATGGCAGCGCATAAAGTACGATCAAACGTACAAACAAATATTTTGCAAATATTACATATGAGCAGTTTATTAAATTTTATACCATGTATGCATTTATGATGATTATTACTAAACAAACTTTCATTTTCATATATTACATTACTGCCAAAATAATACTTAATAATGCACTTACCATGTAATGCACTTGCCTATCACGAAGGACGAATGAGTGTAGGTGAAGATACGAATAAACTAAAAAACAATAACATTATCAGATGTGTTGCAGTTAATCTTTAAATTGGTAATACATAATTTTTTACGAAAGTATTAAATGTTTCGGACCGCAATGCAAATCAACTATTGCAAGACTGTAAGTTATTGTTGTGTACTAATACGTAATTTGTGTTACTATTTTTTTTATTATTGATTTCGCACATCTCAATGATGGATAAATCATATTTGAAGAGAAAAATTATACGCTCAGACCGGGACTTGAACCCGGGACCCTTGGTTCTCTAGACCAAGTGCTCTAACAACTGAGGCTACCTGAGCAAGTACCGATCTAAACGCAAATCTTTCTCTATATACATTGTAATCTCCGTCCACCAAATGCTGTGAAGCCATGCTTCTATCTTGCAAATGGCGGCTCCTTTATTAAGAAGACATATTTGGGAATTATACATTACAGCCAGTACGGCTTTTTCCAAGTTTTTATTATTGATTTCGTACATCTCAATGATGGATAAATCATATTTGAAGAGAAAAATTATACGCTCAGACAAAATATGTCTTCTTAATAAAGGAGCCGCCATTTGCAAGATAGAAGCATGGCTTCACAGCATTTGGTGGACGGGAATTACCATGTATATAGAGAAAGATTTGCGTTTAGATCGGTACTTGCTCCGGTAGCTCAGTTGGTAGAGCACTTGGTCTAGAGAACCAAGGGTCCCGGGTTCAAGTCCCGGTCTGAGCGTATGATTTTTCTCTTCAAATATGATTTATCCATCATTGAGATGTAGGAAATCAATAATAATAATAACATGGAAAAGCCGTACTGGCTGTAATGTATAATTGCCAAATATGTCTTCTTATAAAGGAGCCGCCATTTGCAAGATAGAAGCATGGCTTTATAGCATTTGGTGGAAGGGAATTACAATGTATATAGAGAAAGATTTGCGTTTAGATCGGTACTTGCTCAGGTAGCTCAGTTGGTAGAGCACTTGGTCTAGAGAACCAAGGGTCCCGGGTTCAAGTCCCGGTCTGAGCGTATAATTTTTTCTCTTCAAATATGATTATATCCATCATTGAGATGTACGAAATCAATAATAATAACATGGAAAAGCCGTACTGGCTGTAATGTATAATTCCCAAATATGTCTTCTTATAAAGGAGCCGCAATTTGCAAGATAGAAGCATGGCTTCATAGCATTTGGTGGATGGGAATTACAATGTATATAGAGAAAGATTTGCGTTTAGATCGGTACTTGCACAGGTAGCTCAGTTGGTAGAGCACTTGGTCTAGAGAACCAAGGGTCCCGGGTTCAAGTCCCGGTCTGAACGTATAATTTTTCTCTTCAAATATGATTTATCCATCATTGAGATGTACGAAATCGATAATAATAACATGGAAAAGCCGTACTGGCTGTAATGTATAATTCCCAAATATGTCTTCTTATAAAGGAGCCGCCATTTGCAAGATAGAATCATGGCTTCATAGCATTTGGTGGATGGAATTACAATGTATATAGAGAAAGATTTGCGTTTAGATCGGTACTTGCTCAGGTAGCTCAGTTGGTAGAGCACTTGGTCTAGAGAACCAAGGGTCCCGGGTTCAAGTCCCGGTCTGAGCGTATAATTTTTCTCTTCAAATATGATTTATCCATCATTGAGATGTACGAAATCAATAATAATAACATGGAAAAGCCGTACTGGCTGTAATGTATAATTCCCAAATATGTCTTCTTATAAAGGAGCCGCCATTTGCAAGATAGAAGCATGGCTTCATAGCATTTGGTGGATGGGAATTACAATGTATATAGAGAAAGATTTGCGTTTAGATCGGTACTTGCTCAGGTAGCTCAGTTGGTAGAGCACTTGGTCTAGAGAACCAAGGGTCCCGGGTTCAAGTCCCGGTCTGAGCGTATAATTTTTCTCTTCAAATATTATTATTATTAATAATAATAATATTATTATTAATATTATTATTGTTATTATCCGTCCATGGTATCTAAAATTTGTCGTACTGGAGTGGCTTGCGTGCTTAAATGATCCTGAAAGCTATGCTGGCGGTAGCATTGATGCTGATAGGGATACCCATGCCGGACGTGTCGAAGGTTATAAGCCAGAGAGTTATATACCTTGGTCGAAAGAGTGTCGATCTTTCACCGTAAAAAATACAACCCTCAAGAAATGTAGACATGAGTTCTACTGGGGTAAAATTTTCCGGAGGTCAATTAGTCCCCCATTTGATTCTCCGGTCGGGGACTACTTCAGGGAGCCCATGCCAAAGTCTCAAACACAGGGAAACGTTCCTAGGAACATGGAATGTTAGAACTTTATACAATAGCGGGGTACTAGACTTATTAACTCGAGAAGTAGATAAATCACCCTTGTATACAGTCGCTTTACAGGAACTTAGATGGCCAGGAGAAGGTAGTCAGGAATCAGGAAGCTTCGTATTATACTAGTGGGTGCACAAAGACCTGAACTTGGAACCGGTTTTTTAATCCGAACGAGGATCCTATCTGCTATCCGAGGTATTAAGTCTCTTAGTGATAGAATATAATACATCATTCTAATGGGTAAACGACATGATTGTGTAATCGTAAATGTACATGCTCCCACAGGAGATAAAGATGGCAAGATTAGGGATGAGTTCTATCAGGAATTATAATTAGTATTTGATGGCCTTTCACGATATCATACAAAAACTGTCGTAGGAGATTTCAATGTTAAAGTGGGGAGGAAAGATATATTCAAACCAAAAATGGGCAAGCTCAGTCTTCATGAAGATAGTAACGACAATGGGGTTAGATTAATCACCTTTGTCACATCAAAGGATCTTATTGTTAAGAGCACAACCTTTCAGCATGAGGATATTCATAAATACACCTGGATGTCTCCGGATGGCGAAAATCGGAACCAAATAGATTATGTATTTGTGGAAAAACGCTGGCACAGTAGCATAATCGATGTTAGATCAGTTAGAGGGTCAGACTGCAATTCGGATCATCATCTGATCAGAGTGAAAATCAGACAACGGCTATCGCTTATGAGAGGAACAAACGCTAAAGATGATTCTGGAAAATTTGAATTTAAAAAAATTGAAAAATGAGGCAAAAATACCAAATCAAAATTGCTAACAGACTTGAAGTATTGGAATCTTCAGATGATATTGTGGCAAACGAAGACGAAAAGTAATATAAATAAAGAATGGAAGGCTATAAGAGATAGTATCAAATTGTCGGCATCAGGAAGCATTGGTTATTTAAAAAGAGACAAAACAAAAAATTGTTTTATGAGGGATGTGCCGACATTGCAAAGAAAGCAAAGCTAACAAAAATGAAATGGTTACACGAGCCAAATGAGGTAAATTTAGAGTAACTCGGTAGTATTAGACTGTAAAAAAATCAAGTTATTAAAGAGTAAAAAGAGGGCATATTTGAGGGTGAAGCTTAATTATCTATAAATTAATGCCAAAATAGGAACATTAGAGAATTATATCAGGGAATTAGAATAGAGAAGAAAGGGTTTCAGGCTAGATCAAACAAAATTCTGAATGAAAATGGGGATTTGATTGCAGATTTCAGGAGTAGATGGAAACGTTACTTTAATCAGCTATTAAATGTACATACAGAACAGGACATCGAGGAGGATAATTTGCAGACAGTGGAAATGCTAGTCACGGAACCAAGTGCATTAGAGGTTAAAATGGCGATAGAAAAATTGAAGAAGTATAAAGCATCAGGTTCAGATGAGATCCCAGCAGAACGGATAAAATCAGGGGTGGGGTGATGGACAAGATAAGCCGGCTGCTGAGCATGATTTGGGAAAAATAAGCTCTTCCAGATGAATGGAAAGAATCGATTATCATATCTATGTACCAGAAAGGAGATAAAACTGATTGCAACCACTATAGGAGCATCTCATTACTTTCAACCTTGTACAAAATTCTAACAAATGTGTTAGTAAGCAGACTTACTGCCAATATTGAAGACATTCTAGGAAGTCATCAATGTGGATTTAGATGAAACAGGACTATAACAGATCAGATCATTAGTATAAGGCAGATTTTAGAAAATAAATGGAAATATAATGGTACGGTACATCAACAATACGTAGACTTCAAAGAGGCATACGATTCAATTAAGAGGGAAATATTATACAGTATCTTGCTGGACTTAGGAATTCCTAAAAGTTAGTTAGACTTAGACGAATGTGTCTAAATGGCACAAAGAGTAGGGTGCGTGTAGGAAAACAGTTTTCATATATTTTTAAAATCCAGAATGGGTTGAAGCAAGGAGATGCACTATCTCCTCTACTATTTGATTATGTACTAAAGCATGCCATCAAATCTTTAGAGGATGAAGAAGGCCTACAACTCTATGGTAATAATAGGTTGTTAAATTAAGCGAATGGTGTAGCAGTAGTAGTATTGACCAATAACGAGGAGATACTAAAGGCCAACACGCACAAACTATTGAGTAACACTAAGAAATTAGGACTGGAAGTAAATATCAATAAAACTAAATATATGGTCACACATAGAAATGCATTTTACAATGGAAACGGACAGCTAATGACAAATGAGGGAAATTTTGAGGAGGTGGCAGAATTCAAATACCTAGGGACAATAATCACAAATAGGTATGAGATGCACAAAGAAATTAAACATAGCTTCAATTCTGGAAATGCTATATATTATGTATTACAGAGACTCTTGATGTCCCAACTCCTTTCAAAAAACGTAAAAATGAAAATATATAAAACTTACTCTACCAGTTATCTTATACAGATGCGGTCCACTGCTGTTCTCTCGAGGTAGCATGCTGTCTTGTCACACTGCGGGCCACGGTTCGATTCCCGCTCTGGATATGTTTCCTGGGTGAGGTTTTTTTCGGGGTTTTTCCTCACTTCTAAGACAAATGTCAGGATACTTTAAGGCCCAAAAGGTCCCCGAACATAATCTGGCCATCATTATCATATTCACGTCATTAAGTAAAATTTAGGTTTAAGGCCTCTCCTGGCACATTATTACACATCGTCATCACCCTTCATATCGTTGGGGCAGCGGAACCCCGCCTTCCAGGCGACCCAACCTCAGAAGTGGGTTACAATACGCCAATACCAGGAGAGAATACCTGAAATGTCGAATGACAAACAGGTGGCATTAAACAAAAAATATTATATGGATGCGAAACATGGACTCTTACTTTAAGGGAGAAAAGGAGATTACGAGTATTTGAGAATGAAGTTCTTAGGAAAATGTTTGGACCAAAGAGAGGTGAACAGACAGGTGAATGGAGAAGACTACTTAACAATGAACCTCATGGTCTTTATAGGAAGCAAGTTATAATAAGAACAGTTAAGTCTCGTAGACTGCGGTGGGCTGACATGTGGCGCAAATGGAGAATGAAAGACGCATGGAAACTTTTGTAGGAAAACCAGATTGAAAACGCCCAGTTGGTAGACCAAAAATCAGGTGGGAGAATAACATTAACAATGATTTGTTGTAAGTGGGTTATACAGGTATGATTGGAAAACATTAGCTCAATATAGAGATGTATGGATAGTTTATGTCGGTACGGCCATGAACCTGCGGGTTCGATAGTGCCAGTGAGTTGGTTATTATTATTATTATTATTATTATTATTATTATTATTACTGTATAGTTATAAAAGTAATACGATACAAGTCTCAAAGTAGTCGTTCGATTCATGTTGTGATCGGAATTTTTAATCTTGCCTGTACCTTCTGTGTGAACCATTGGCCTGGAGTCAATTCAGCGTCTGAAAGAAATGTGTACCAGACGCATATTCAGGAGATAAAAGGAAACCGTCACACAGCGCTGACAACTCTGCTCATATCTTGTGACTAATGTCCGCAAATATGAGTGCCTTAACCACCTACACGCTGATGGCCTCTCAATCCTCTAGGGGAATAAGTTTTAGAAATTTAAATAGAGATATAGGAAATGTCACAGTTTCTCTTTTTAAGAATCCTGTAACAGTGTTTGAAATATAATCGCAAATGCTCCAAGAAATTTTTAGTAGATAGTAAACGCTCTAAAATGTATTTAATTCGTTTTTTATTTAAAACCAGGTTATCTTATGACATTTTTGAAATTGTCACTTGTCATTGGCATAATTGAAACTTATTCTTGAGCTTGGGGCACTTCAAAGGCGAAGTTACGTAATCCTGATGATATTACTAGTGATAAATTATAACGAAACGTCAGGAGAGTCCTTGAACACAATATTAAATTAAAACTCGGACAATGGGTGATCACAGGAATAATTCCCTTTTGTTAAAATCTATAGTGCTATTTTTTACAGTATGAGGCTTATAAACAAATGGTACAGATTAAATCATCAATATAGATTTAAACCCACTTTCAATACATATACATATATATATGAGATTGCTACTTCTTGATGTATACTATTTTGAAGTCCGGAAAGCTTACAAAAAGAAACGAGAAAAGAACAAAGGTAATAGCAAGACATTACAGAAATACTTATTGATAAAGTGATTTTTTTTTTCGTTGAAGCGTTGTACTTTTGCAGAAAATAATATGCGACCGAGATAAGAATTCTGTAAATTTGCATCTTATTGAAATGTTAATTGTGTGCTCAGCCATATATAGGAAAAGCATGCTTCGAGCAAATGCTTCAACAATTCTGGAATTTCTTAATTAATTTTCTCAGTGCAAAGTCTTTCAAAACCTTCAAACTGTCTGCAATGTGTGGTATGAGAATTTCTCAACAGAAGGATAAAGTTACCTAAAGACTGTTCTACATTCAGAAGCCAATCTTCTGTTACTTTTGTTGTTGAAACCGAAAAAAAAATCATCAAGCACTGGGAAAATAAATAAAATTTAAAAGTGAGTATGTGAAGCACTCTATGAAATATATATTTATTCTGCCGATGAGATCTAAGAGTAAACTCGTCGATTCACACGCAACCGACACGGGTTTGATATCCGATCAGCACAATTAAGGTTTTGTCGAGGGTTTTCTCTCATCTGTAATACAAATATCAGTAATTTTTTAAAAGAATATATTGATTCTGGACACTAAAGTATCGGCCGCGGTGGACTAGTGGTTATGCTCCTTGTATCTGGTCCCTAGGGTCGCGGGTTCAAACCCGGCCCGGGTCGATGAATTTTTTTAGGATGGAAAAATTCAAAGGATGAAGTCATCCGGGAGGGACGTTAAGCCGTGGGTCCCGAGTCCGAAGATTTTCAGGCTCGTAAAAGATCCTTAAGCCTGAATGAAAAGGCCTCTAAGCAAAATTTACCGAATTTTCCCATCCAAGTACTACCTTGTTTTCCTAGATGTCAGTATGAGGCGGAACGCTGACCACGGACCACTCAAATGACATCTATACTAAAACAAGTGTACCTAAATTAGTATGGTTCAAATTCTTCCCTGTTTGGGGAGAGCGCCTAAATCTCTGTTAAAGGAAACATGGGCTTACAAGAAGGCACTAAATTCGGCGAAACTTTTTCTTACTCCCGCTTGCTCTTGGAAGTGAGAGTGGCTGAAATGGAGTGCGTCCATTAGAGTTTCGTGTACCGGGAGCAAGAGCTCTAAAATAAAAATTCATGGGATTCTCGCAATAAGTACGAAGGATGAAGTCATGGATTGTTCGTACTACATAAAAAATGTTTAATGTATATACGAAGGCATACGTTTCTCAATAGTCATAAGAAATTACTTCTCTTACGAATGAATATTTATGATGATTATTATTATTGTTGTCATTATTAATATTATTATTATTATTATTACTTAAATGTAAATATATAAAGCATTTATGTCTCATTACACACACACACACACACACAATTATAAACAAGTTTACAATGCAATAAAACATCTTCCTGTGCCCAAAGCTTTTTAATTTTTTATCTTCTTTCTCCATTCTTCTCTATCTTTAGAGAATATCTGTATAAACTGAACTCGCATCTTCTAAAGTTTATAATTTACATTACAGTGAAACGTTAAGGTGCACTGAACATCTAAACTGAATCTTAATTATTAAGGAATAATATAATTGTCAATTTATTGTATTTTTAAAAAGAAGCCTTTTGTTTAAATAAATTTCTCATAGTGTAACTACTTCTTGAACTTATGAAAAAAGTCACATTAAGTATATAATTTTATCCACAATCGCTTGAAAATTAGTTTGCTGATATTTACATTTCTCTAAACGGCGTAAATTCAGTTAACGTACAATTGGTCATTTTGACAATTTTTTATATAATAAATAATAAGTATTCCCTACTGATATTTTTATATATATTGGTAGATGAAAAGAAGCCTCGATTTTATAAATTCCTTAACAATTCAGCAAGAAAATAAATTGATGAAAATTCTAAATACACGTTTAATGCTTTCGGAGTACATTTAATTTACAGTAAGGCCTACTAAGTATAATTTATTAATTTTTCGCATGTAATAAAAGGCTAGTAGAATGTAGCTCTCATAAGATGATAAATTATTTAATACATTCTCTTTAGCTTTCACAGTTAGTGTATACAGTATTTTGCTTATGTAGACTCATTATGGCTCACAGGAAATCTGATCCAATGGGATTCACAGTCGATCTCACTTGGATTCTAATCCCGCGCATGCGATTGGAATTCTCCTCTTAATCCCCTTGAATACGCCAAATGCCTCCGTGCAGATTTGAGAAGTTAACTTCTTACCACAATATTGACACGAGGTCACAAGATAATCTGCTAACCATCCCTCTTCATATCACTTCCTCTTATTCTACTTCTTTCACCGTAGCCTCTGCCCGTTCCTGGAATATCTTTCCTCGAGATATCCCGGGGTTGCCGCACACTTGGTACTTTTAAGTCACGCTTATACAATTACTTGTTGTCAAATAATTTATTCTTCTCTAGAATTAAATTTATTCTATATCATTAATAGTTTTTTCTCAACTCTTTATCTTGTGTATTTTATATTTCAATTGTTAAATGTAGATTAAATCAAAATATTTTCTAAATAATAATTTTATTGTAGTCATACTATATAATATATATTTTTATTGTAATAAAATGTAAGAATCATGTTTGTACATATTTTAACCTAGTTGAGCGGTAGACAAGGACTTAAGGCCTTAACTTTGCCAGATAAAATTAAGCAATTATTATTATTATTAACTAACTAACTCACTGGCACTATCGAACCCGTAGGTGCATGGCCGCGCGGACATACCTTCTCCATACATCCTATCCTAAGCTAATGCTTTCCAATCATTCCCTGTATAATCTACTTCCCTCAAATCAAATTAATGTTATTCTCCCACCTCATTATTGGTCTACCAACTGGGCGTTTTCCCTCTGGCTTTCCTACAAGAAGCTTCAATGCAAGTCTTTCATTCCCCGTACGTGCAACATGTCCTGCCCATCGCAGTCTACGAGACTTAATTGAACGGGTGAGTGGAAAAAGGATAACATTCCAACTTCCTAGTTTGTGGGAAAACAAAAAAAATAAGTTTACAGAAAAAGCTAAGAGTGCTATCGGAAAATTTACTATTAGTGAATTGTAGAGCTAATCATTAAGTGTTCGCTCAAAAAATCTCATAGTTAAATACTTACTTGTTTAGTAATTATTAATTATTAAATCTGTTGGAATAGTATCCTTTTTCCACTCAATGTTTTGTCAATCGATAAAAATAATTAACTATTATGTTTTTTGTGTCATAAAATGTTTTAATAGTAAAAAAAAACACTTTAAACTGTTTTTACTTTACACAATGCTGACCATGATACGAGTCTTCATTCATCCTTATCACTGTCTGCTGTATTTGAAGTTGGATACTTAAGGATATCTTCATAGAATGACTTGTACTCATCAGGTATGTAGTGCGTGACTTTTGAGATGTCTTGTATCTTTTTGATGTTGATTCCAAGTTTCCCAGTATATGCTGCAGTAGTAGGAAGTTCCACATAATCTTGTTTTTTCAACCTGAAAGTTCCATGGTGCAGACCATCAATGTATTCGGAAGCCTCGACACAGCCTTTCATCTTCTGAGTAAATACAAGTTGTCTGTACTTACTGATGTTGAATGTCAAATTTTTATTTTCAATATCTTTACATGTTTTCTTGAAATACTGTGGCCACCAGCCTTTGAAGTTGAGTACCTGGTTGTTTAGAAGCCTCTTTACTTCATATGGAGGGTTGAGTTTCCTGGCATTTCGAATGATGTCATCATACTGGTTTGGAGAGTAAATCCGATCCAATCTTCGAACTTGTCGTTTAATGACTGAAAATGTTCTGTCACATGGCAGAAAACTATGGCCTCGGATTGGGTAGAACTGGTGAATAACTGAGAATCTACCATTCATTGTTAGCGTTGCAAGCAACCTAGTTAATGTGTGGTTGCGATTCTGGCCAGCACATGCGTCGCTGAAGACATACAGGATCTTTACTTCTTCAGAGATCTGGTTAATGAAATCCAGAAGACAGCTGCATGCTTCATTAGGACCCCTAGAGCTTCACCCTCTGTGTACGTATAGAAAATTGAAGTACCACGGCCAATATCATGAATATTAAATACATAGTACCAAAGTTTACGGAGATAAAACATTTCTTGTACAGGAATGAAAGGGAGAGGCATGTTTTGCATGAAGTCAAACGCAATAGCCATGACATCATTTCTTTCCTTGCAGATATTCTTGACATTCTCCATCTTACTGTAAAATTTCTTTGCTCGCCTCTTATGAACTAGTAGCTCGGCAACAGCAGCCCTTTTTGCCACTTCGTTCAGAGTTGAAGACTTTATTTTTGTGTTTAAGTCTTCACAGGTTGAGCAAACGTCTACTTGTGGCCTACCAAATCGGTACCCGTAGTTGTCATTGAAATGTTTCAAGTAGTACTCATATTTTATGACTCCCTTCAGATCAGGATGTTTTTTAATGAAGAGACCATGCATTTTTGAAACTGTCAAACTTGAATCCAAATATGTGACTGGAAGAGATGAGTAATGTGATTCTTTTTTAGGAAATGAGGATATATGATCATCTATTTTTATGACAATGTGTGCATCAAGTGTATTCCCCCGATTTTGGCTCTTCCCTCTCATATCAACCGGTGACTGATTAGTTGCAACAAGCTTGGTTAGGCGTTGGACTACTTTGCTGGAGATTGCATGCAAACTTATGTAAGCATTTCGACAAACTTCGACTCTGCTTGTCCCTTTAATGGCAAAGTACTTGAAAGACGACAAGTTTTGTTTGGAATTCTTTGTTAATGGACGGTGTCGAGCAACATCATATCTTTCTATCAGCCCCATAAGAAATGTATCCTTTTCATTTTTAGGACGACCATTGTATATATTATCAATTATTGAACCCTTCTCCTCAACACTGAAGTTTCCCATACACTTTTTACGGCAGTTACAATCTGGACCAGTTGTTTTAGCTTCAACTAATAAACCTTTACATGAAACAAATTCCTTGCCTTTTCTGCCTAGCAAGTTTCTCTTTCTCTTTACATTGTAAGTCTTTATTAGCCTTACCTCTCTTCCGTTCAGGTTCATATTCTTCCTCGGAGTCACACATACTTTAGGACACAATACCCTGTCTTACAACAGAACTACAAAATAATGTAAAATATAAAATAAAAGCAATGACAATAATAATTATTGTCATTGCTTTTATTCAGAGAACTGTGATATGCAACTTTATACAGTGAGTAATATAACAACAATGAACTCCAGGTTATTAATTTTGTTACTGACAATAATGCCAACTTCATGAATACACAATATTGAGTAGAAAAAAGATAATATTCCTGGAATGTTATCCTTTATCCACTCAACTAAAATTTCAATGCTGGTTTTAACAATATATAATACTGGTATATAACCCTTTTTACACTCATTGGATAGCTTAAGCAAAGATCTACAAAATGGCTATTTCAGTTTAATTTCTCAAATTTTTGGAATGTTATCCTTTTTCCACTCACCCGTTCAATTGTTCTTATTACATCTGGATTCCTATAAAGACCATGAAGTTCATCTGTCTGTTCATCTCTCTTTGGTCTCAAAATTTTCCTAAGTACTTTTTTCTCAAATACTTGTAATCTCCTTTCCTCCCTTAAAGTAAGAGTCCATGTTTCGCACCCATATAACATAACTGGCAGAATAATAGTTTTATATATTTTCAGTATAACGTTTTTTGAAAGGAGTTGGGATATCAAGAGTCTCTGCAATGCATAATAGCACGCATTTCCAGAATTGTATCTATGTTTAATTTCTTTGTGCATCTCATTCCTTTTTGTGATCATTGTTCCTACGTATTTGAATTCAGCCACTTCCTCAAAATTTTCCTCATTTGTCATTAGCTGTCCATTTCCATTATATAATGTATTTCTACGTGTGACCATATATTTATTTTATTGATATTTACTCCCAGAACCAATTTCATAGTGTTACTCAATAGTGTGTGCGTGTTGTCCTTTAGTATCTCCTCGCTATCGGCCAATAATACTACATCATCAGCATAAACTAACAGCTTATTAATACTATTGAGTTGTAAGTCTTCCTCATTCTCTAAAGATTTAATGGCATGCTCTAGTACAAAATTAAATAGTAGAGGAGATAGTGCATCTCCTAGTTTCAACCCATTCTGGATTTTAAAAATATATGAAAACAGTTTTCCTAAACGCACCCTACTCTTTGTGCCATTTAGACACATTCGTATAAGTCTAACTTCCTTTTTAGGAATTCCGAACTCCAGCAGGATACTATATAACTTCTCCCTCTTAATTGAATCATATTGTCAACATATAGTTGATGTACAGTACCATTATAATCCCATTTCTTTTCTAAAATCTGTCTGATACTAAAAATCTGATCTGTTGTAGACCTGTTTCTTCTAAATGCACAGTAATGATCTCCTTGAATGTCATCAATATAGGGAGTAAGTCTGCATACTAATATATTTGTTAGAATTTTGTACGAAGTTGAAAGTAATGAGATGCCCCTGTAGTTGTTGCAATCAGTTTTATGTCCTTTTTATAAATTGGTACGATAATTGCTTAGTATGATAAAATCATACTAAGCAACCAGCGTATCTTGTGCATCAATTTTTCTCCCCCTGATTTTATCAGTTCTGCTGGGATCTCATCTGAACCTGATGCTTTATACATCTTTAATTTTTCTATTGCCGTTTCAACCTCTGATGCACTTGGTTCTGCGACAAGCATTTCTGCTGTCTGTAAATTATCCTCCTCAATGTCTTATTCTGTATGTACATTTAATAGCTGATTAAAGTAACTTTTCGATCTATTTAGATTTAGATTTAGATTTATTTATTTAGCCTGGTGGAGTTAAGGCCATGTGCCCTTCTCTTCCACTCACCAGGGCAAACATATATTAGATCAGAATATAACAATCACAATGAACTCTAATATTAAATACTAAATAATAATTTTATCAAAAAGATATCTATTATATTATGATCTATAATGCAACAATTAATGTTAGTTAAAATTAAGACTAAAACTAATAATAAAATGTATACAATCAAGACATATTAAATTGTCCCTGTCTAATGTATGTATAAAACAAAGAAAAATAATGAGATATAGAAAACTAATTTTACGTTTATACAATATTTAAAACAAAACAAAAGAAAATATTTGTTAATCTTAATATAATTTTCATAGATTAATATACTCCTGGAATCTGCAATCATATCCCCATTTTCATTCCGAATTATGTTTGTTCTAGCCTGAAACCCTTTCTTCTCTATCCTAATTCCCTGATATAATTATCTAATATTCCTATTTTTTGCATTCATTTCAAGATCATTAATCTTCTCTCTAAAATATTCCCTCTTTTTACTCTTTAGTAACTTGGTGGTTTCCCGTCTAATACTACCCAATTGCTCTAAATTTACCTTATTTTCCTCGCGTAACCATTTCAATTTTGCTAGCTTTCTTTTCTGCACAATATCGGCACATTCCTCATCAAACCATTTCTTATTTTGCCTCTTTTTTAAACAACCAATGCTTTCTGATGCTGACAATTTAATAGTATCTGTTATAGCCTCCCATTCTTTATTTATATCAGTTTGTTATTCGTTTGATACATTGTCATCTGAAGATTCCAGTATTTCAAATCTATTAGCAATTTTGATTTGGTATTCTTGCCGCATTTCATCATTTTTCAAGTTTTTTAATTCAAAATTTTTCAGAATCATCTTTAGCGTCTGTTCCTCTCATAAGCGATAGCCGTTTTCTGATTTTCACTCTGATCAGATGATGATCCGAATTGCAGTCTGTCCCTCTAACTGATCTAACATTGATGATGCTACTGTGCCAGCGTTTATCCACTGATACGTGATCTATCTGGTTCCGAGTTTCTCCATCTGGGGACGTCCAGGTGTATTTATGAATATCCTTATGCTGAGATGTTGTGCTCTTAACAATGAGATTCTTTGATGTGGCAAATGTGACTAATCTAACCCCGTTGTCTTTACTATCTTCATGAAGACTGAATTTGAATATATCTTCCCGCTCCACTTTTGCATTAAAGTCTCCTAAGACAATTTTCATATAATTGGCTATCAAATAAGCATTCTAATTTTTCATAGAACTCATCCTTGATCTTATCAGCTTTACCTTCTGTGGGGGCATGTACATTTACAATTATAAAATCATGTCGTTTACCCTTTATATTTATGTATGATATCCTATCACTAACAAACTTAATATCTCGGATAGCGGATAGGATCCTCCTTCTGACTAAAAAGCCGTTCCAAATCAGGTCTTTCTACACCCCCGTAGTATAATGCAAAGCTTCCTGATTCCTGACTACATTCTCCTGGCCACCTAACTTCCTGTAAAGCGACTATATCCAAGGGTGATTTATCTAATTCCTGCGTTAATATCTCTAGTGCCCCGCTATTGTATAAAGTTCTAACATTCCATATTCCTAGAAACATGTCCCTGTGTTTGAGCCTTTGGCATTGGTACCCTGAAGTAGTCCCCGCCTGGAGAACCGAATGGGGGACTATTTGACCTCCGGCAAATTTTACCCCAGTTGAACCAATGTCCGCATTTATTGACGGTTGTATTTTTACGGTGAAAGATCGTCACTCTTTCGACCAAGGTACTTTTTTCGTCTGGCTTATTACCTTCGACCAGTCCGGCATGTGTAACTCTATCGGCAGCAATGCTACCGCCGGCATAGCTCTCTGGATCATTTAAGCACGCAATCCACTTCACCACGGCAAGGTAAAGATACCATGGAGGGATTATTATTATTATTATTGTTAATTTTATTGGTATTGTTATTGTATTATTATTATTATTATTATCATCATCATCATCATCATCATTATTAGAGATTTGAGAGAAGAAGATGTTTTAGACAGGAACCTCTGACGACAAATCACTTTGGTTGAAGGATAAACACCGTATTGTAGAATATTCTTAAATAAAAAATATTATTGTTACTACTATTGTTGTTACTATTGTTGTTGTTGTTGCTGCTGCTGCTATTGCGGGTTGCTGTTGCTGCTTCTTCTGCTGTTGCTGTTGTTTTTGTTTCTGTTGCTTTTGTTGTTGTTGTTGTTGTTGTTGTTGTTGTTGTTGTTGTAGAAACAACGAGACTGGGGGCGCGAGATTCGAGCGGAAGTGAATTTGTACATGATTGGTTGGCTCTAATGGACACAATCTGATCACCAAAGTAATCGATATCATAAATATTTTTTTCTTAAAAACACATAAAACTACACAATAAAACACACTGACTAATTGTTACACGTATAGTTCCTAAGACGGGATATAGCCATGATAAAGCATATGTAAATAAGATGAAATAAGGAATATACTAGCAAATCATTTGGACCAAAGAGAGACGAACAAACAGGTGAATGGAGCGGTCTACTTAACAGTGCGCGAAATTATCTTAATGGGAACTCAGATATTAACCCTAGCAATACCAAGCCATGTTACAGAACTTAAACTACCACCGGGGGGATACTTTATGACCACCACTTAAAACAATGTATATCAGTAATTTTTTGAACAAAACATATCATATTTGTTTTAAAATTAAATGCTATAGAATATCATGCTTATTTATGTAATATTAAACTTAGTTTTACTTTTTTTATTGATCACATTACATATTTAGGCTGATATAATAGTCTGTGTCTTACTCAAGTAGAACATTGTGCAAATTGATTTTTTATATTTGTGGGAACGATAAATTTAGGACAATGCCCAAATCTAATCATTCATCCATAATCCCTGCGTATCATCACTCTCCTCAGAACTGTCTTCACATTTTGAACAAATCACTGTTTTCTTGCTATGTTGCTATGCCTCACACAAGTAATTATTGTTGTTATACTAATTTTGTTGTATTTTTCTTTTTTACATGTCCACGTTGAATGGAAACCTTCCACGAAATAATGACAGCATTTCATCAACTACTATATGAATCCCAGCAGAAAATCACGTTGGCAAATCTTTGTTAATTTTTTTTAAACACATGTCTTATTGCTGCATACTCATCTTGTTCCCTGCGTTCAAATCGGGTTTCTCTATCATAAAATATAATTACTTTAGTTAGTTGCACAAACCTGGTCCTACTCATAGTTGCAGTATATAGGAATCTCGCAGAAATATTAGACCAGATATCTGAAATACAGGTGCCATATAGGTAGATAAGAAGCTATAAACTTACATATATTTGTTGCTGGAATACGGAGGGTTGTTTCTGATCTCTGATAACAAAGATTTTTAAGTTTTACCTTACGAAAAGCCGTGTCCCCCACCATCGAGCATGCTCTAATTGATGCCTCGTCACCCGAGCTATGGTTCGGCATCGAAGTTTCCGCTGCAGAAGACTTACACAGCACAGCCATGTCTAGAAGTTCCCAATCCTCTTTATATGCTTTCCAGAGACCGTCTATTGTTCGAGGACGCCTGTGTCCCAGTGCCTTTTGAAGAGTCCAAAGACACAAAGTCCATCGATGATGCATCAGGAGACTTCACTGGGATGTTTATGAATGGAATAGCAATTATTTCAGTTTCCTGATCCATTTCTCCAGGAACGCCAAGGTTGAAACCGAAGTGTGACTGGAGGCCTTGTCTTGGTGCACCCAGACTTGGTTTTTGTCTGTACCATAGAGAGCTGGTATTTCAGTCGGGTAAATTCGGGTGAGAATTTCTTCCTGGTACTACTGGAAGTTGATTTTGGCCTTTTTAGCTACTCTACGAATGGTCAGTTTTTCATTGTAGCGATATCCCGCGATAACCATAAATCCCTTGGACAAACTTTCTCTGCATTCGGCATACCACTTTTGAATTTTTTTTTCACTCCTTTCTCTATAGTAAAATGCCGAAGGTTTTTTGCAATCTTCTAGATATATATATATATATATATATATATATATATATATATATATATATTCTTCATCAAGTGTGACCAAAAGTTTCCATTTTTCTCGTGCCAGGTGCTTTTCATAGTTTCCTAATGTTGGTGCGGCATTCGGCAATGTGACGTAGCAACAATTTATGAACCCTGCTTTTGTGGCGCTTCTCCATGTTTAAATCTTTGTTTATTGTGGTGTTTACAGTTTTAAGGGATATTCCCAATCTGCTCGCAATCACGCTTTGTGTGGCAGGGTTACCACCAGAGATAAGGACCTTGACCTTTCAGATTACATCTGGGGTGCGGTTGGTAGCAGGTCGTGGATTTGCCCGTTTTTTTTCCCTTTTGGAATTAATCCCAACGACCCTTTCCCTTTTTATTAAGCACTGAGCTAATTCCAAACTTTTGCACCATAAAATTACGTTTTTGCAAGCCTCAGTAATCGCGGAATAACTATAAATATCGTCGGAAAGGGCAGTAATGTACCCTTCCCAAAACGGGTCTATCAATTAGGCATTATGAGAGCAAAACACGTGCGAGTGTAACAGAAGCAGCACACTGACTGGTTTGATCACCTCGCACGCTCATGTTATAATGAGGCACACTCCAACGTCACAATCTACTTGGCAAATCGTTATCAGAGATCGGAAACAACCCTCCGTATTTATTCTTGCTCCTTCTTCATTGGTGTGTTTTATGATGACGTTCATAACTTCCGACGTAAATAATTTTTCAAATGATTCTCTAATGGTTTTCACTTCAGCTTCATTTCTTGGTTTTTACCTTCTTTTATAACATTTTGACTATACGTCATGTAGGCCGAGGATGCTTTGATGTGAAAATTGTTCCACTGGCGGTAACATATCTGGCACCGAGTCATCTTCAATTACACCACTATTATCATCCTCATCGTCATAAGACAATAAAATGCTTCGTCAACTTGCTCACGCACTATATTTTCATATTCTGTTTCACTCACTTCCTCATCACTCTCATCAAATTCTAAATCTGTAACTATTTTATTATCAAATATAGGCCCTATCCATAATTTCTTTTTCAGTCAAAGGACGTCGAGGCATTTGAAATAATTTTGTTCACTCACATATGTGAATTACTATAACTTCATTAAAGACAGACTGAACACTGAATAAATAAAAAAAGTGTTGTAATAAGAGAACAAACTGTCAAACAAATCAATATTGAAAGACTAAATTATATAACCTAAATCTGTTGTTCGTAAAAACAAAACTAGAGATATAAAACCATTATCAAAGAAGATAAGAAAAGGAATTCAAGGCATGTCATGCATCACAAGAACTACCAACGGGGGGTACTTTAAAACCACTATAACACATCATTGTTTCATAAAATGACTTACAAAGAAAACTTACAAACAATTACGCATTTCAATACTAGAGACATTGATTGACAATAACTATTCATTTCATGCTTCTAGTGAAATAAGTTAAAATACATAATAATTAAAATGACAGAAGGTGGGCATAAAGTACCCCTCCCCCGTTGGTATTGCTATGGTTAAAGGAAAGTTAAGTCTCGTAGACTGCGATGGGCAGGACAAGTGGCACTAACGTGATTGAAAGGTCATGAAAATATCTTCTAGGAAACCAAAAGGAAAGGGTCCAACATATACGGTAATCTCACAATGAGATAATGAAAACCCAGAATGGTTAATATTATGAAGGAAGTGAATTATACAGAGGACCATTGAAAAACATAAGCTCCGGATATGGATGTATTCAGAAGTGTTGTTCGCGCAGGGCATGAACCACCGGTTTCGACAGTTCCAGTGAATTGTTAGTTCATACTTCAGGTTTTGTTGACTAAAATAAACTCTTGTATGTATGATTTAATGTATTTATTCTCTTTCCTTTTGTAGGATTTACAAACCAAATGCCCTGAGTAGTTCGCCTTTAGATAGTGTGAAATAAATATGAACCACACATGAGACATGTACGCAGTGAGGAGCCTCTATTTACCGTGTTTACCAGTAAGTGTGGCTGGTGAATAATAGTTCACTCTCATCAGATACACACCTAAAATATACAGTAATAATTCTGTCCGTATTTCAGAAAGGTACAACACTAATTAACTCCAAATTTTGCAAGTACTCGCAGTCAGTGAGTTAGTTAGTTTACACTTTGGCTTTTAACTAAAATAATTCCTGTATTTATGGTTAATATATTTTTTTCTTTTTCTTCTGTAGGATTTACAAATAAAGTGCCATTACAAGTTTTCCTAAATAGGCTGATAGAGGGAAATATGAAGCATGCATTAGACACGTACACATCGACGGACCTATGTTTACAAGTACATGAGACTGCTGTACAGTATTGGCTACTAGTTCGATCTCATCATATACTACTTGGAATATACAATAATAATTCAGTCCGGGCTTCAAAAAAGCACATGACTAATTTGGTCCAAAACACAAAGTTCACCGCTAGTTTTAATAAGGTCAGATTTTAGTTTGTACTAGCTAATACCTGGAGTGCGCTCCTGCGCCTAAATAAATTATAATTAATGTGCATTTCTGTTTAGTTGAATAAGTAAAAGGAAAAATAGTTATAAATTTATATTTTTTAGATACCCTGTGCTGATTACCCGGCGTTGCCCGGGAATCTACTTATCTCGATCTTCTTGACATAAATGAGCTGAAATACGAAAATTAATGTGTTTTATGTCTAGTTAAATAAGTATGAGGAAAAATTTATATCGTAATTATTTTTAGATACCCCATGCTGTTTTCCTGTCGCCGTCCGAAAATCTACTCATCCCGATCTTCTTGGTATAAATGAGCTGAAAGACAAAAATTAATGTACTTCTTATGATTAGTTGAATAAGTAAGATGAAAAATAATTACTTATAAATGTATATCGTAATTATTTTAAGATTCCCTGTGTTGATTACTCGGTTTTCCTCGGGAATCTACTTATATCGATCTTCTTAATGAGCTAAAAGACAAAGTTCGTTATTGTGAGTTATCCGTAAAAGAATACCCGCCATGTGCTGCTATGCTTGCACAGGAATCTACGTACTTGTCTCGATCTTCTTGGCTTCGATGAAAGACAAAAAATGGTTGTTGTGAGTCATCCGCAAGAGATAAACATATGCTGTCGCATACATTTTTGAACAGCTTTTTGAAATATTTAATTCTGTGTACATTAATTTTGTGTATTTGTTATGGTTTAGGCAGCGTAAGCCATTTAAACGTCCAAAGAGCTACTTTTTTCACGTTTTCCACTACAAATGGTGATTATTAAGGGTGCACGAGTTGAGTATCACAACTCTCTTATAGCCTATATTCATCCCGGGAATCGCCTGAACATTTTGCAAAAAGCCGCATCAAAATCGGATCAACGGTATGGCCGAGCATGAAGTATGAACAAACAAACAAACAAACATTCATTTTTATATATTATATTTAATTCCGAGAACTTTGAGAGGACCCTCACATATGTAGTGATCATAAATATTACCTACCGTTACATATAGGCCTATCTATATTATATGTCATGAACTAGTCGCCGTAAGGAATCCGACAAGCTTTTACGTAGATTTGGTATCGATATTGACTTGTCAATAGGTAAACAGACCCCGATATATAAAATCGCTCTCCAAAATTTTCTTCCAAAAATATGAATCTAACAGCACAGAAACAATGCATTTTACTTTATGGGGGAGAAAAAATTACTAGTACGGTTTCAGAGAAAAGTACACTGCTCAAAACAATTAGAGGAACACTATGAAATATGCAAATATTTTTTCATTGGATAAAGGTACAAACATTAAATTAATAAAGTACATTATTTGTTGTTATTTATTTATTTATTTATTTATTGCTCATGTCAGTAAAAGCAAATGAATAACGCTGACAATTAACTTTTCAAATAATTCCGCTATGTAAGCAATTGAATCTTGTGCTTATTTTTCAAAGTTAAACACTCGTTATATAGAGTTAGTATCGTGTATGGCCTCCACGACATTCGATGACAGTTTGGCATCTTCGTGGCATGCTCCCAATAAGATTCTGGATTTCCTCTTGCGGGATATTCTCCCATTCCTCCTTCAGAGCATTTCCAAGTTGCTGCAGAGTTTGTGGAGCTTCATGTCGGTTCCTGATCTTCCTGTCTAGAAGATCCCACAAGTGTTCAATAGGGTTGAGGTCTGGGCTGACCGCTGGCCACTCCATTACCTCAATTTCATTCCTCCTCAGGTAATCCCTGGTGACATCCGCAGAATGTGCCCTGGCATTATCCTGCATAAACAGAAATCCAGGGCCTACTCCAATGGCAGCAGGTACTACATGCTCTTCCAAAACGATATATCGGACAGCATTCAGTCGCTGGAGAACAAGTACAAGGTCCGTACGATTTTTGTACATAACTCCGGCCCACACCATTATGGAACCCCCTCCGAATCTATCAATTTTCTGTACAGCCTCTGCAGAAAATCTTTCTCCTGGCCGTCCCCACACCCTCAATCGACCATCACAACGTGTAAGACGATACCTGGATTCGTCCGAGAAGAGCACAGACTCCCACTGGTTCAGGTTCCAATCACCATGGTTTTCAGCATACGTACGTCTTGCTGCCTTATGCCCATTTGTTAAGCGTGTTTTTTTTAACGGGCCTTTTTGGACGAATATTCTCTTTCCTTAACCTGTCCCTTATGGTTTGGTCTAAAACCCGGATTCCTGAAGCCATATGAAGGCCATTCTGCTGGTCCTTTGCTGTTTTTGTACGCTGTCGAAGAGCAGAAAGAACAACGTATCTGTCATCCTGGGGGCTTGTTTTAAATTTACGGCCCTGGCCACGTCTTCTACAATACTGACCTGTCTCTCTGTGCCTGTTGAGTAACCTGGACACCACGGAAGGAGAAACCCCAAGCTCTCTAGCCACTTGCCGCAGAGATTGACCTTGTCGTAAAAGATGCAGAGCATGATACACTTCAAACTCATTTAAATGCCTCATTTTGTCAGAGAATTCAATAAACAAGGCAATAATCAACATTCGTCACTATAGCAACATCAGGAAGCTTACCAAATGGAAGTTGCTAGTGCCTTCCAAAATAAAAAAAAATCTCTATATTTGTTATTTGAGGTAATTTCTCTGTATTTAGGCCATGGATCTTTAAAATTTGTATCCAATGATAAAATTAATAATTCAATTTACATATTGTCCAACTTTCAGCATCACAGCTTTAGAAAACAATTACTTATTCAATTTATTACAAGTGTTCCTCTAATTGTTTTGAGCAGTGTATTCACAAACAATGGACCAAAGAGAGACGAATATAAAGCGTATGGAATAAACTGCAAAACAAAGAGCACGACGACCTTAACACGAAACATGGTACTATAAATATAGTCCTGTCTCATAGGTGAATTATATAAGGAATGACTGTAAAATATAATTCACTATTGGGGTGTATGGAGAACTTTTATCAGCGCGTCCATACTCCTAGAGATTGGTAGTGCCAGTGAGATAAATGATACAGACATTTCAGAAATCACTTAATGTTTGCTTGAAAGAATAGGTCCTTATTTTATAAGACTGCGTATTCCATCACAGACACATTCCATTAAATGACACAATGGCTGGATCATGAAGAAAAAACTCAAAGCTACTTTATTGGTCACACATAGAAATACGTTATATAGGCCTAATAGAAAAACGGACATTTAACAACAAATAAGGAAATTTTGAAGAAGTGGGAGAATTCTAACACCAAGGGACAATAACTACAGACAGAAATGAGGTGCAGAAAGGAAATAATCTTAGTTTAAATCTGAAAATGCATGCTACTTAATATTACAGTGACTGTTATCATCCCAACATCTTTACAATAAATGTTGAAATAAATGTGAGTAAAAAAGTTATCTTTCCAGTTATATTATATGGATACCAAACACTATCTTAATTTTAGATAGGAGAAATAATTACGATTATATGAAAATAAAGTTACAACGAAAATGTTTAGAACAATGAGAGTCCAAATAACAGGCGAATGGAGAAAATGCCATAAAGTGAGCAACATTTTCTTTATATAGGAAAACAGAAGTAATAATAAGAGTTAAGTCTCGTAGACCCGGCAGCAAGGACATGCAACAAGAATGGGGAATGAAAGAGGGCCATGTAAACTTCTAGGAAAACCAACAAAGAAAAAGCCCAGAATGCAGGCCAAAATGAAGTGGGAGAGTAGATTTAAACATTATTTAGTAGGAAAACCAGAAGAAAGCGCCCAGTAGATAGGCCAGAATGAAGTGGGAGAATGGAGTTAAACATTATTTTGTAGGAAAATCAGATGAAAGCGACCAGTCAGTAGGCCAGAATGAAGTGGGAGAATAACATTTGTGCGGGCAAGAGAACCCAAACCACGGTCTGACTACCATTTGTGCTGGCAAGTTACCACGCAACTGCTGCCATTTGTGGGGTTTTGAAACCACTATAAATAAACCACGCTATTGCGACCATTTGTACGCACGCGGAGCGGAACTTGACCAAAATAATAAACCACAATAACTGCTACCTCTAATCCGGGATCGGGTTTTGTAATTGCTGTTTCTATTAATGTGGATCTCATTTCCAAAGAAGTTATCTATCAGGAAGTGGCTTGCCTTGGGCCCATAGAAGGCAGCCGTTGATTCATCTTTCTTTCTCTGATATATATATATATATATATATATATATATATATATATATACATATATATTAACATAGAAGAATACTGATTTTTAAATACATACAGTGAGTGAACAAGATAATAATTGTGTTTCAGGAACGCTAAAACAGCATAATAGTTAAGGAGCTTCGGAATAGTTTCCTACTTGAGTGATTTTCCGTACAGGATAGCAAACAACTACGTATACTTAAATGATGAAACAGGGGCGTTGTTTAAAAGATAACATTTAATATAAACAAGTTGGCTGAGTAAAAATAAATTAACAAAAATAATAATACTGATCACACGATCAAAATAGCCATACAAATAAATAAATGAACAACATACCATACATCACGCAACACTCATACTTGCGTCCGAGTTTCAGGGACCACCTCTTCCCTGGACTGCCGGACTAACTCAAACAGGCCCCTTCTTGGCCTCAGATCAGTTTGTCTATTTAGAATTCCAGTCGCATCGCGACCTGGAATCGGATTCCAATCTTGAATCCGTTTAAAAACAACAAAACGATGACTGCTAGGATGATCGAATGATACTGTTTCTGTTAGTGCACCACGTATATGAAGGTTCCGAGGTAGAGGGGAGATGCGCCGTAGACATTGCGCGGCAGGAAGGGTGAAGAGGGAAGGGGTAGCTAGAAGGAGAACAGGATATTGGCATAGTTCATAAATATTCCAGTGTAGGGAGGAGAACGAAGCTACCATACTGAGCCGAAAAATGCACTTTCGGTTCACATTAAACATTATTTTGTAGGAGAACCAGATGAAAGCGCCCAGTAGGTAGGAGAAATGAGGTGGAAGAATAACATTAAACATTATTTTGTCGGAAAACTAGATGAAGGCTCCCAGTAGCTAGGCCAGAATAAAGTAGGAGATTAACTAAACATTATTTTGTAAAAAAACCAGATGAAAACGCCCAGTAGATATGCCATAGTGGAGTGGGAGAATAGCATTAAACTTTATTTTGTGTAAAAACCAGATGAAAGTGCCCAGAAGGTAGACCAGAATGAAGTGAGAGAATAGTATTAAACATTATCCCATAGGAAAACGAGAAGATGGCGCCCAGTAGGGAGGTCAGAATGAAGTGGGAGAATAGCATGAAACATTATTTTGTAGGAAAACCAGATGAAAGCGCCCAGTAGGTAGGCGGGAATGAAGTGGGAGAATAACATTAAACATTATTTTGTGTAAAAAGCAGATGAAAGTGTCCAGTAGGTATGCCAGAATGAAATGGGTGCATAGCATTAAACATTATTTTGTAGGAGATCCAGAAGAAAGCGCCTTGTATGTAGGCCAGAATGAAGTGGAAGTATAACAGTAAACATTATTTTATAGGAAAACCAGAAGAAAGCGCCCAGTAGGTAGGCCAGAATGAAGTGGGAGAGATTAACAATAAACATTATTTTGTAGGAAAACCAGAGAAAGCGTCCAGTAGGTAGGCCATAATGAAGTGGGATAATAGCAATATACATTATTTTGTAGAAAAACCAGATGAAAGCGCCCAGTAGATAGGCCTGAATGAATTGGGAGGATAGGATTAACATTATTTTGTAGGAAAACTAGATGAAAACGCCCTGTAAGTAGGCCAGAATGAAGTGGGAAGATAACATTAAACATTTTTTGAGGAAGGTGAACTTTACAAGGGGTCACTGGAAAACATTAGCTCTGGAGAAGATTACATTACCACAGAATTACCCATCTATACTTTGGATGGACACAGGATAACAAAGAAAGTTATAGTAGGAAAAATACTTGATAAAAACCAGTTGGATGACGGAAGGACAGAAATACTTGATAAAAACCAGTTGGATGACGGAAGGAAAGATGAATTGGTGCAGTACCAACTAACTAACGGAAGGACAGACGAATTGGTGCAGTAACAAGTAAGTCACCAGATCTTCTTGGCTCTGCACTTAAATAATAATAGCATTTTATAAGGAATTGTGGAGGTAAAAGGTAAAGGATACTATGTCCCGTCATTGAACTGCGGTGGCATGAGTAGAAGAAGAAGAAGAAAGAAGAAGAAGAAGAAGAAGAAGAAGAAAAAGAAAAAGTTGAAAAAGAAGGAATACTTGGAGAACTTATGTCCGCGGTCCAATAATGCCAGTAAGATAGTGGTTATAAAGTAATTATAAAGCGGAATAAGTAAGTGAAGAGTATATACAAAACGTATTTGATTAACGGTATTATTTGGATTTTATTTACAATATAACATTCATGATTTGGATTCATATAAAATTCCTTTCGGCTTTTCAATGGTTGGTGATAATGAAATAATAACGAACGTAGAATGAAGGTACTTAAATTGTGTTAAAATGTTCCATAATTATCAATTAATGGTTGGTAAAATAATCAAGAAAGTACAATATTAGCTCAAGACGGAACTAATTTAAGTGAAATTTAAACTCATGAAGATTATGTACTTGCTCTAGCTTCATGAGAAATGTATTATGGATCACGGGCTGCTCTGGTGACATAACACTAATGTGATGTGTTAAAGAGAATGGTTACATTGGGAAAATATATCTCCATAGAGATGGTAAACATCTTTATTGACAGAAACACGTTATTCAACCCAATAAACAGAATACATTTTTCAAAACTTGGGATCAATTGAAGAAGTATTTAAATGATTGTGGAAATATCTGCACTAAATGTTCTCTTTCCACCTAATATCACTTACTTAACATTTCTTGGAATTAATTTACTTTTACTTGAATATCTGTATTTTAACCTTTTAAACAGATTGCAGATACAAAATAGTTACATATTTCACTTGTTTAATTATTGGATAGTGGAAATTTTTTTTTATTTTTAACTCATTTCTATATTTCGTTCTTCCTCCATTCCCCATTGTTTTCGGTTATTGTTTATAACATTTGAAACATTATTTTCAATTCACTCCTAATTCTATCATATTTTATCTTTTCCATTTATGAATAAGCAGGTACGTTTCTCATTTATTTATTAATTATTTTTTTACACCAAAGTTGCGCTGCCGTACGTTTGGATGGGTATGTATAGCAAAGCAATAATATATAACAATGTTTGTTTGTTTGTTTGTACTTTATCTGCGCCCATACCGTTGATCCGATTGTGGGGGCTTTTTACAAATTGTTTTAGGAGATTCCCGGGATGATTATTGGCTATAAGGGAGTTGTGATACTCAACTCTTGCACCCTTAACAATCGCCCTTTGTAGTGGAAAACATGAACAAAGTAGCTCTTTTGACGTTCAAATGGCTTAAGCTGCCTAAACCATAACAAATACACAAAAAGCTCTACAAAAGTCTGCGACAGCATATGTTTATCTCTTTCGGATAACGCACAATAACCATTTTTGTCTTTCATTGGCGCCAGGAAGATCGAGACAAGTACGTAGATTTCTATGCAAGCATAGCAGCACATGGCGGATATTCGTTTACGGATAACTCACAATAACGAATTTTGTCCTTTAGCTCATTTATGTCAAGAAGATCGATATAAGTATATTCCCGGGCAACACCGGATAAACAGCACGGAGAATCTTAAAATAATTATGATATAAATTTATAATTATTTTTCATTTTACTTATTCAACTAATCATAAGAAGTACATTAATTTTCGTCTTTCAGCTCATTTATGCCAAGAAGATCGGGATGAGTAGATTCCCAGACAACGCCGGGTAAACAGCACGGGGTATGTAAAAATAATTACGATATAAATTTTTCCCTTTACTTATTTAACTAACATAAAACACATTGAATTTCGTATTTCAGCTCATTTATGTCAAGAATATCGGAATAAGTAGATTCCCGGGCAACACCGGGTAATCAGCACGGGGTATCTAAAAATATAAATTTATAATTATTTTTCCTTTCACTTATTCAACTAAACATAAAAGCACATTAATATTCATTTATTCAGCAGTAGCAGCGCACGACGGGTATTAGCTAGTAGCTTTATAAAATTTGATTGGTGTTCTTTTATCATGATTCGATGGAATGTTCCTCTAATAGCACAGTAAATTTTAATTTTATGAATTAAACCGCTATAAATTATTATTATTATTATTATTATTATTATTATTATTATTATTATTTGTTAGTGTTGTTAGTTACTTACATCACGTCTAACTAACCTAGAATCTCTGGTGTACATTACTCATATTCACAGTTGCTGAATCATTAGAATTTGCGTTAATCCTGGTGGATGGTGTCAAGTGTTCGCTTCTAGTAACAAGGTTCCCGTGTTCAAAACCGGTCAAGGTCGTTTTATTTTTAAGGGTGTAGCTATAAATCCCGATTATGGCTTCCTGCAGAAGGGAAGAATAGGGAGGGTTCCGTGTCGTAGATTTATGACATTTTAAAGAATCTAAAGCTTAAAAAAGATATATTTGATCAAAATTTGTCAGCTCTTTCAAACCCAGATCTGAGTTTCGACGCTAATCACCACATCTCGTAAAGAGCGTCCCTAAATAAATTCCAACCAATAATTTGTTATAATTTAGATATGTATTCAACAAAACAATTACGGATATATTAAAGTAGTATGTTTTGAATTACCGGTGCTGAAGATAAATAGTAAATGTTGTTCTCTAAAAATCAAAACTACACGATCTGACTATAACTTGCTAACTTTGCTACTTGTTTGAACGCAACTACCACTTTTATCATGAGCTGGAAATGCAGATGCTAATTTCGTCATGAAGGCAGTAAACAAATAATCTACTTGCAAAGTAGCCTTTCAATCATCAACTACAATGGGCCTAACTAATCGATATTCTGTTTATGTAACAAAAAACACACGGAATTCCTTGTCCAAAGTGGAATATGATACACATATACAGAATCCATTTGTAAACGTCCAACATAGAGATGATTCAAAAAATGGATTTTCGGTTCCAAGGTTCGATGGTCTTGAATGGCTGCATAATATTTATCATAAGTAATGCCACAAGTGATTTATCTACAGAATTTGGAAATCAAGAGTGGCATTTTTGTCAGGACTATTTAACGAATAAAATTAAGCTGTTTACTCACAAATCATTATGTAAATATAGTTATTTTAAAATATTTATATATTTAATGTAAACGGCGATGTTTGAAAACGAATGAGAAACGATTAGTACGCTTCATTTGCTTATTTTGTTCATCACTGCAATCAGATTATATTATTTATTGCCAAAGGAACGCAATATTCTAAGAATGCACTCTAGTGGAGAAAAATGAAACACGTGAAACCTTATATTAATTCATTTCTGATATCCTATGATGTAAATATAACAATTATATTTTTCTGAAATGTTATTACCTAGGAAAAAATACATTTAAGAAAGTGCAAACAGTGGTTTCTTTGTTTAGTGGTGTAATAAATTGCTACAAATATCTTTATATTAACTCCCGCATACGGTATGTGTTGACATTCATGCACTATATGTACAATCAGGTAGTCGTATGTCTTTAAGAGTCAGTCACTGCAAAATAATGCTATGACCTATTTAGAATATTAAAAAGGAGGTGCTTTCTTTATTATGATAAACTTTAGTTGGTAAATTCTAGGCGAAACGCGACTCTGACTGGTTGTGAATAAAAAATCATTGAAATAATATTGGTCATTGACTCCCGTTTGGGGCATGAGTTAAATAGTCACTATAATATCTATGGCGTAGATTTCATAGCAGAGATGATCAATTCAGATCTCTAGTAAATTTTTAATAATCCACAAACTGATTCATATTAGCGGTTCAACTATTGAACACGCGATGTAAGTGTAAATTTAACTCAGATCAAGATTTATGCATGACGCGATATTTACAAAAACATTTTTCTGGCGCAGTTTGATGAACTCGAATGTTGTGATTTTTAATTAGAGTAAGAATAACTGGCTGAAAGTTACGAATTACAGTATTCCTAATAGAAATATGTGGTCCACCGCTGTGATCTTGGGGTAACTTCGGGTTAGAAACCAGGTCAGTACAAATTTCTTAAAATAGATTATTTTGATTTTTTATTTTAAAGATATAATGTATATGTTTAAGGTAAACTATTTCCGAAATTGATTGGTTGTCATATTCAACCTGTTATATTTGCCTCCTCTTCATAAATGTATCAGTGAAAGTTATGTCTGTTCCTAAGTTCATATTGTCTCAGGGATGATCTTTTATGTGAACCTATGACTTATGTGGGATCCCTTCATGTCACTGAGTGCTCCAAAAGTACATGTATGTGATCCAGGATTTAAATTATTCTGCTGAGAGGCTGTTTTGTTATAAGGCTCTGAAGCTTGGTATACTTAAAATTACCAACAAAAAGAGAGGTTAACTAAGAAAGCTAAAGAATGAAAAGTAAATGTTTTCATTTTATGCGGGCGAATTTTACTTCAGACCAAAGTTATTTCCACTTCAGATACTTTACTTGAAAGTAATTGAGTATATAACCTATTAATAATATTTTTCTTGAAATCTGTATTTCAAATCTTTACACTACACACACATCCAACACATACACACACCAACACAGACCCTACAACCACACACAATATTACATACACATATCATCATCATCATCAATATCATCATCAAAATCAGCATCAATGATTAGACTTGCTGTGTCTGCTCCGATCTCAATGTTTTTTTTTTTTAAGAACTGGTCTAATTCATCTCCACAGCTCAAAGCAATTAGAGTAACACTTGTAATAAATTGAACTAGTAATTGTTTTCCTCAAGCTGTGATTCTGAAAGTTGGACAATATTTCAATTGAATTATTAATTTTATCATTAGATACAAATTTTAAAGATCCAAGGCCTAAATACAAGAGAAATTACCTCAAATAACAAATATAGAGATTTTTTTTTTATTTTGGAGGGCACTGGCCCCTTCGAATTGGTAAGCTTCCTTATGTAGCTATTCTGACTGCATCGTTTATATATTGTATGCCTTTTGGTTTTATTGAAGTCTTCTGACAAAATGAGGCATTTAAATGAGTCTTGAAGTGAATCATGCTCTACAATCTTTTTACGACAAGGTCAGTCTCTTCCTCTGCACAAGTGGCTAGAGAGCTTGGGGTTTTCTCCTGCCGTTGGTGTCCAGGTTTCTCAAACAGGCACAGAGAGACAGGTCAGTATTGTAGAAGACGGGGGCCGGGGCTCGTAAATTTCAACCAAGCCCCCAGGATGAACGATACTTTGTCCTTTCTGCTCTTCGATCAGCGTACAAAACCTGGCAAAGGGACCTGCATAATGACCCTCATATTTGCTTTCCGGACCAATCCGGGTTTCAGACCACACCATAAGGAAACAGATTAAGGAACGAGAATATTCGTCCAAAATCAGCCCCTTAAACAAACCACGCTTAACAAATGGGCAGAAGGCAGCAAGACTTACGTATTCTGAAAACCATGGTTGATAGGAACCTGAACCAGTGGTGAGTCTTTTGCTCTTTCTCGGACGAAATCCAGGTATCGTCTTACACGTTTTTGATGTTCGTATTGAGGGTGGTGGGGAGTAGGGACGGCCAGGAGAACGAGTTTCTGCAGAGGCTGTACAGAAGATTCATAGATTCGGAGGAGGTTCCATAATAGTGTGGGTCTGAGTTTTGTACAACAATCGTACGGACCTTGTACTGGTTCCGCGCTGTGTGGCGGACTGAATGCCGTCCGATATATCGTTTTGGAAGAGCATGTAGTACCTGCCTGCCATTGGAGTAGGCCCTGGATTTCTGTTTATGCAGGATAATGCCAGGGCAACATTCTGCGGCTGTCACCAGGGATTTCCTGAGGAGGAATTAAATTGAGGGTAAAATGGAGTGAGCACAGCGGGTCAGCCCAGACCTCAACCCTATTGAACACTTGTTGGGATCTTCTAGACAGGATGAGCAGGGATACCGACATCAAGCTCCACAAACTCTTCTGCAGCAACTTGGAGATCCTCTGAAGAGGAGGAATGGGCGAATATCCCGCAAGAGGAAAATCCCTAATCTTTCTTATTTGGAGCATGGCCACGTAAGATGCCAAACTGTCATCGAATGTCGTGGAGGTCATACACGATACTAACTCTATATAACGAGTGTTTAAGTTTGAAAAATAAGCACAAGATTCAATTGCTTACATAGCGGAATTATTTGAAAAGTTATTTGTCAGCGTTATTCATTTGTTTTTACTGACATGAGCAATAAATAAGTAAATAAATAACCACAAATAATGTACTTTATTAATTTAATGTTTGTACCTTTATCCAATGAAAAGATATTTGCATATATCATAGTGTTCCTCGAATTGTTTTGAGCAGTGTATTACTGGGTCTTCCAACATTTTTACGTCCTAGTGGTTTGTAATGAACAATCTGTTTCGGAATTATAATTTTATAGATTCTGTTGATGTGGTCCAAACATTCATCTCTGTATTGTGTATTCTAATAATTTAAATATATTCAGTTCTCTTCGTATATCCGTGAAAGCAATTAAGGTATATACCCTATTAATAATATTTTCTTAAATCGGTAGTTCAAATTCGTACACACACACACACAATACACATACACATATCATCATCGTCATCATCATAATCAGCATCAAGGATTAGACTTGCTGGTCTGTTCCGATCTCATGTTAGAATTGATCTATCAATCTGTAACTGGGTCTTCCAAACATTTATTCCTCCTAGTGGTTTGTAATGAGCAATCTGTTTCGGAATTCTATTTTTATCCATTCTATTGATGTGGCCCAACCATTCATCTCTGTATTGTGTAATTCTATCTAATAGTTTAAACATATTCAGTTCTCTTCGTATATCCACACTTCACTTTGATCTATTATTGTATAGAAACCTCATTTCTAACGATTCTATTCTTCGTTCCCGGTTTTTGGTTAAGAATCAATGTTCCAATCCACAAAGTAGTGTTGGAACCACCATTGTTTTATACAATTTCAAAAGTGTTTCCTTTCTAGTTCATTTGAGACTTCATTTTATGGCGCCACACATACATTTAAATGTATTTATTTTGTTTTTATTGTCTTCACTTTCTCTACATGATACATTGTTTCTCACATAATTAAAATTGCTCACTTGTTGCACACACATATATGCAGTATATATATATATATATATATATATATATATTAAAATTAAATATTTGACATTGAGCAATGCAAGCTTAATACGACATAAGAAAAATAAATGCCTGGACGATATTTGAACCCGGTCCTCTGGGTTGGTACCTCAGCGTGCCATCAACTACACCACCGGGCAAATCCAATACAAACATTTATCTTTCTTATATATATATATTCACATCCAGGCATTTATTTTTCTTATCATATTATATATATATATATATCCATCCATAGTAATTCTGCCCGAAGGCAGGTCCTTCACTGCAATCATAGCATTACTAGGGAATTGTAGGTGTGGTAGCTTCGCGTTGCTTTGCACACAGGTGAAGGATGATGATGATGATGATGATAAAGATGATGATGATGATGCCATATGATTTCGGGGACTGTTAGAGCCTTAAAGTTTTCCTAACATTTGTCTTACATGTGACGAAAAACCCTGATAAAATCCTCACCCAGAAAAACTGCCCCGACCGGGGATCGAACCCGGGCCCGCTGCGTGACAAGTCAGCACGCTACCTCGTGACCACAGCGGTGGACTATATATATATATATATATATATATATCTTGAATGACAGAGTATGTAGAACAAATATAAAATTTCTGAAGAAGGATTGGTATTCCATCATCATGAACATATTAGGGTTAGGTTATTTTCTGTTCCTGTTCCTAAGTCTCAATATGCCGTTTACAGATCCATCGTTGTTTCGGTCTACCTACTCTTATGAAACCTATAGATTCGTACAATAAAGCTGATTGGATTGTCAATTTGCTCCATTTGTTCCAAATGACCCTGCCAATTGTTCTGATAACTTTGAATGTATTTTATAATGTTTGTGACTCTATAGGTTTCCCTTATATCTGTGTTTTTATTTTCATCCTGTGTGTTTTTTTTAATTTCTTTTTCGTTTTCTTTCGTTTACACAGTTCTTACTTTTTATTTTACCTTTGTTAACTTTTTATCTTATTCACACATACAAACACAAGACAGGACACGCACCCAGACCCTAGGTGGAGATTTAAAATCCCCTATCCCGCCGGGAATCGAACCCGGGTCGCCGGAGTGGAAAGTAGAAACTCTACCGACTTCGCCACGGCGACGGGCGTGTAGTTAAACTTAACAGTGTAAGTAAAAATATCATTTAGGCACATAGTCGATATTTGTACGTCTAGTATAAAATCCTGTTTAAACCGCTGTATTTGGAAGCTGATTTTTCTGTTGTATTGTGTAATCATACATTTTTATATATTGTCACTTGTTTCCTATATTTCTTCCTTTGTTTTAATTTTTGTAATTATTTCTCTATGTCAATGTTGTAGCAAATTTAGTATATACTTACTACACATACAGGTTAATTGTTCACGGAACCTTATTTCTAAACCTGTAAGTAGTTATAAAGTTCTTCTCTCTGAAGTGGACTGTATATTTAGGAGTTTATTTATTGTGACACAAGGTATTAGACATAGGAAACTAATACTATATTTCATCAAGTTAAGTAATCATATACATTACGATCACCACGTGATCACGTCGTGTTCAGTCCTCTCATTTAAAATACTTATGCCGATGCATTCACACTTATATTTCACTTACGAACACTTTATAATGTGCGGCTATTGATATCTTAGCCTTAATTCTCACTAACAGTTATCTCGAAGCTCTAGTGGATGCTAAACCACTATTGTGCCGAGGAGCACCACAAAACACGACCGCTCTCTACGAGCTACACACACAACAAGAATGCTGCGTACACAACGCAGTTCAATCCATGACAAGACTCAGGTTAGCCAACACTGACATATCTAGCTAACCACTCAAGGCAGCTAACCTGAGGCGTCAACATACTCCCCCCTTTGAGGGATCTCACGATTTAACACATCGGTGAATCTCTCAACACAACTGGGTAAGGGGACAAGTTTCACAATGGCTCGTCGAAATAATCCAGTTTTAGTCAAAACACTGGCTCTTCCAACTCTTTTGTATGGTAGCGAAGTATGGACGTTGAAACAGAAGGATATACAGAGACTTAGATCTGCTGAAATGAGATATCTTCGGAGGACTGCAGGATACACACTACTAGATCACAAAAAAAATGAAGACATCTTAGAAGAATTACACATGGAATCTTTAGAAAACAAAATTTCTGATTATAAGTCAAGATGGATACAACATGTTCATCGAATGGAAGATCACAGAATACCCAAACTAATGTTAAGATATCAACCTGCAGGAAGAAGAAGACCAGGACGTCCACTCAAAAGACTTCTGGATGGTGTTTCTCTTGAGGCCGAAACAGGTCAACAAATGGCCTAAATTCGTGAATGTACTATGATGATGATGATAGTCCTAATTGTGACCACTCGTACCACACCGTCGATCCCAGGGTGAAGCTGTTGGATCACACCAGTTTTCCACACCAGAGGTGGTAAGTTGTCGTCCCGAAGGATCACAAGATCACCGACAGCTGGGCACCATCTCCCGGCAGACATCCATTTCCTCCTTTGCTGAAGCGACTGCAGGTATTGTCTGGACCACTGTTGCCAGAAAGACCTGTAGAGAGTCTGAACTACCTTCCACCTTGCATCGTAGGAAAGGGGACAGTTGGCTATATCAGGAGAAATGGTACTAGTTAATAGTCTACCTACCAGGAAGTGACTTGGAGTTAGGTACATGTCTTCATTGGATTCACTGGGCGTGCAAATAGGTCTAGAATTTAGTACAGACTTGATCTGACACAACAAAGTACACAATTCTTCAAAACTAAGAATTGTTTTACCTATAGTCATTTTCATAAGGGATTTAACCGATTTTATTCCTGCCTCCCAAAGTCCACCAAAATGGGGACTAGAAGGAGGAATAAATCTCCATTCAATGTTCAGATTTGCTATGTTCTCGGTAACAACATTCGCATGTTTCTTTACAAAATTCAATAACTCGTTATTGGCCCCAACGAAATTTGAACCATTATCACTCAATATGAGACAAGGGCGTCCTCTGCGGGCAACAAATCTATAGTGGGCAGCAATAAAGTCCTTAGTAGTAAGGCTCCTGACAACTTCTAAATGGATAGCTTTGGTTACTAAACATAAAAAAGTGCTATGTAAGCCTTGAATTTCACTTTGGATCTGGGGTTATCTCCCTTGATTACAATTGGACCTCCGTAGTCCAAACCTACCTTGACAAAGCGAAGACTTTGCTCTACTCTATACTCAGGAAGTTGTCCCATCATCTGACTATTTCGGGGTGGTTTAACTCTGAAACATTTGTAGCAGGACCTAATTACCCCACGAATAGTATTTCTACCACGAGGTATCCAATAACGGGTGCGCAGTGAACACAGAACTGCTTGAGCACCGGAGTGAAGTAACCTCTCATGTTCATGCTTCACTAACAGTTTAGTCACAACAATTTTAGCTGGTAATATGATTGGATGTTTCTCATGAAATGTCAACGGAGAATTCTCAAGACGGCCACCAACTCTGAGAAGTCCATTTTTATCCAGGAATGGGTTAAGTGATCTCAAGTCACTTGAAGAATCTACTTGTTTCTTGGAAGTTAGCTCGTGGATTTCCCTCTTGTATTCAATGGCTTGAAGACGATTCACCACCATTAGTTCCGTTTGTTTCAACTCGATTGAAGACAAGGAACCGGAATATAATTTGTCTCTATTACGAGTATTATGGATGAATCTCAGTACATATCCATATACTCGTTTCAGTTTGAGAAATGAAGAGTACTTCTCAAATTCAAGCACTTGTACCCTAGACATCAGTACCCGAATTTGTGTCTTCAATTCTGAGTCCACTCTCGTTGGCGATTCACTGTCAACGAAATCAGTATAAGTCGGAGCGACTTCATGGAGCCATTCAGGTCCCTTCCACCACCAAACATTCAAAGATGACAATTCTGAAGGACGGACACCTCTTGATAAGTGATCAGCAGGATTACACAGAGTAGATACGTGTCTCCATTCTGAGCTTCTAGTTAGAGACTGTATTTCGGAAACTCTGTTTGCAACGAAGGTTTTCCAAGTGGATGGGGTTTTTGTAACCAACACAGGACTATTGTACTGTCAGTCCAATAATACGTAGCAAATGGTACAGCAAGTTTTAAAGACTCAATAACCTTGGGCATCAAATTAGCAAGTAACAACGCGGCGCAGAGCTCCAAACGAGCAATAGTCTGTTGCTTCAATGGTGCAACTCTGGACTTTGAACACAACAAATGCACTGATACTTGATTGTTTTGAGATACATTACGAATATAAACACAGGCGCCGTAGGCAGATTCCGAAGCATCACAGAAGCCATGTATTTCCACACATTTTGCATTAACATAGGGCATTACATTTCTAGGAACACGAATCTTATTTAACACACACAAATCATTACAGATTTCCAACCAATGTTGTGCTATAGAAGAAGATTGTTCTAATAGCTCATCCCATTCTACCTTTAACTGCCAAAGAGTTTGGATGATGAGTTTACACTTCACATACCACACACCCCAAGAGACCAAGAGGATCAAATATTGAAGCTACAGCGGAAAGAATGTTTCTCTTGGTGATCTTTACTTGATTTGGATTGATCTTGATCTGAATTTGGAATTCATCAGGATAAGGATGCCATATGATACCTAAAGTTTTGACTGCTTCCTCTTTAGTAAGATTGCAAGGAGTTAGAGTTTCTCTGTCTTCTTCTGGAACATTAACAAGAGCGTTTGGACAATTTGACTTCCGTTTTCTTAAATGAAATTGGGCACAATCTAGCACAGAAGACACTTTACCTTGTAATTCTTGTGCACCTTCCACGGTATCCGAACCACAGATGAAATCGTCCATATAAAAACAAGACTGTATGGCATCAGAAGCGATAGGATGTGATTCCTTACATTGCTTAGATAATTCAAGCATACATCTTGTTGCTAGAAACGACGCTGGAGCAGTGCCATAGGTCACTGTAGTAAGACGATACTCCCTTAAAGCCTGATCAGGTGACTCACGCCAGATGATGCGTTGCAAGTCCCTGTCGTCGGGGTGCACCAATATGCAACGATACATTTTTGCTATGTCGGCAGATAGCGCAACCTGATAAGTACGAAATCTCATGAGTAGACAATAGTTCTGGTTGTATGGACGGTCCAACCATGAGCGTAGAATTCAAGGAAACTCCATTAGAAGATTCGCAGCTTCCATCGAAAACCACTCGTAATTTGGTCGTTGTACTAGACTCTTTAATCACGCAACGATGCGGTAAGTAAAAAGTACTCTTGTTTCCTTCTAAGGGTGGTGGAAGCTCCATGTGTCCTAGATCGGTGTACTCTCTCATAAATCCGACATAGTGTTCCTTTAATTGAGAATGTTTATCAAGCTTACTCTCAATGTGCTTAAATCTCTTAATAGCCGTGTGCTTAGATTCAGCGACCGAAGGAGCATCAAGACGTATAGGTAACTTCACAATAAAACGACCAGATTCTTCTCTCTGGACGTTTTCAACGAAATGTTGTTCACAAGTTTTCTCTTCTGGACTAAGAACAGGGTTTTGCAGTTCTTCTAGCTGCCAGAACCTTTCCAGATTTTTATCCAGAGAATCCAGTTTCACCAAGTTTAGCGAACGAGGATCTACTCTTTTCTTAATACAAAGTTCAGGAAAGGCGTCTGAGCATATGTAACCAAACTCTGTTTTGATCAAGGTGGGGTATCCCTTCCTTCTCAAAGTCTCAGAACAAACAATATCATGGTACACGTCTGCGCCGAGAAGAAGTTCAATCGTAGCAGGTTTATTAAAGTTTGGATCACTCAACACAATGTTAGACGGAATATTCCAGTTTGAATGATCAATCTCGGTGGCAGGACATTGAGATGTGATATTATCCACGACAGCACAATTCAAGATCAACCTATAGTTAGACACTCTAGACAATAATGGCACCTTACAAATAAGACTGACTGGAGAGACATCTGAGTCTCCAATACCTACAATAGGAAGTTTGCACGATTGGGTTGCAAGACCTAACTTGCTCAACAGCTTTGTGGTCATAAAAGATAACTGGCTGGCAGAGTCCAGTAACGCTCTAACCTTAACTAACCGCCCTGCTTTATCTTCACATTAACACAGGCAGTGCTAAGAAGTACATTTGAGCCTAGCCCGGAGGTTATCTTCATAGCAGTGGGAGACACAATAACTGGATGCTCAACATTAGGCTTTCTTTCAAAATGTATTAGAGTATTGTGTTTGCGTTGACATTTGGAACAAGGTTTCTCTTTACAAAATCTCGCTGTATTCCCCTTTGAAAAGCAATTATAACATAATCTAATCTGACCAACTAAATGTACTCTTTCATCTACTGTTAATTGGTTGAATTCCTCACAATCCGGTAAATTATGTTTATTTGATTTACAATTATGGCAATGTCTTGATTTGTTGTCATTAGCAATATGGAAAGATTTGACTTTAGGCTTTACATCTGGTTTCTCATTTACTACAATGTTTTTACATTCGCTGAGCTCCAAGGTTTGAGACTTTCTCTCCAAAAATTCCATAAAATCGACTAAGCTAGGGATATCCGTAGCACCATGTTTAGCTTCCCACTCTGACCTATGAATACTTTTCATTTTACTCGATATAATTTCCTGCAACATTAGATCTGATAACAGAACATCACTCTGAAGGTTCTCTATGGCATTAATATTGCCCTTTACTTGGTTAAGTACCTTCCTATACTCTGCAGCAGTACCTGTACTACAAGAAGGTAAGCTGAGTAAGCACTTAACATGCTGAGACAATATCATGCGTCTGTTGTCGTACCTTTGCCGAATTAACTTCCAGGCCGTAACAAAATTGCCTTCAGTTATCGCTAAATTACTGAGTAATTGCCTAGGTTCGCCTTCAAGTGCTGATAATAAGTAATGAAGCTTTTGAACATTATCTAAGTTAGTATTGTTAATCACAAGGGACTCAAAAGTATTCTTAAAGGAGAGGTATTCAGTCAATTCTCCTTGGAAATGGGGAATCTGAATAGCCGGTAACTTAAAACCACAACTCGATCTACTAGATGCACGTGAATCATCAAAACCAGGACTATCTGTGGGTTTTTGAAGACTTTATATTAAATCCTGAACCTTGCCACACAACTCATAATATTTATTTTCAAAATCCTCATGATCCCTTGCATGATCCTGACCTGGCTTTGAATCCACTTCAATCTCTAAGAAATTCTTAACTGCCTCAAACTGTTCCCAAATATCTCCTAGTTTATTTTGTCTAGCTACTAATGTGTTTAGGGAAATGGGTTCACTATTAATATAATTTTCCAAATTAGTAAGGCTTCTTTTAAGGATGCCTCGTTTTTGGATAGCCTTTGACTCACTTTCAAATGACATTTTGATCAATAACCAATTACCGAACAAATAACACATCAAATATTTTATTCAATTATTAAATTATATATAAATCACACAACTAAAAAGGCAATTTGAAATATAATGTCAGCTCGACTCAATACTAATTCTGATTAAATTAGTCAATACGTTCTATAAATTTCAAGTTTAGGTTTATGGAATGAGGTGGGACATCAACTCTAAGATAGGAGATACAAGCATGCAATAGTAACTTATCTTTCAGGCCTGTACTATGATTTACAATCGACCAGACATCTATGGTGCTCTAGAACGTACCACCACGTTACTAGATTGTCACAACACCGTAGATATCAAAGGATGTCTCACTCGAAGACAATTCACTATCAAATGATATTTCCTTGCACTGGAACTAGACTTCTCGAAGCTCGAAGTCTACTAGTTGATTACGGTAACACCACGTGGTAACGCTTTCACTGTTCTTTGTTTTTGTGTCACAATATTACGACTTTTCACAAGGCGACTGTTATATCCGTCCCGGAGGACCAAAAATATATAGCAAATTTAATATATACTTACTACACATACAGGTTAATTGTTCACGGAACCTTATTTCTAAACCTGTAAGTAGTTATAAAGTTCTTCTCTCTGAAGTGGACTGTATATTTAGGCGTTTATGTATTGTGACACAAGGGATTAGACATAGGAAACTAATACTATATTTCATCAAGATAAGTAATCATATACATTACGATCACCACGTGATCACGTCGTGTTCAGTCCTCTCATTTAAATTACTTATGCCGAAGCATTCACACTTATATTTCACTTACGAACACCTTATAATGTGCGGCTATTGATCTCTTAGCCTTAATTCTCACTAACAGTTATTTCGAAGCTCTTGTGGATGCTAAACCACTATTGTGCCGAGGAGCACCACAAAACACGACCGCTCTCTACGAGCTACACACAACAAAAATGATGCGTACACAACGCAGTTCAATCCATGACAAGACTCAGGTTAGCCAACACTGACATATCTAGCTAACCACTCAAGGCAGCTAACCTGAGGCGTCAACAACTGTTTACATTATGAAATTAAATTACCTAAACATGTATATGCCCCCACAAAAGTAAAAGATGACAAGATCAAGGATCAGTTCTATGACGAATTAGAATGCGTATTTGATAGCCTTTCACGATATCATGAAAATTGTCTTAGGAGATTTCCATGCAAAAGTCGGGCGGGAAGATATATTCAAACCAACAATAGGCAAATTCAGTCTTCATGAAGATAGTAACGACAACGGGGTTAGATTAGTCACATTAGCCACATCAAAGAATCTAAATGTTAAGAGAACAACATTTCAGCATAAGGATATTCATAAATACACCTGGACGTCCCCAGATGCAGAAACTCGGAACTAGATAAATCATGTATTAGTGGATAAACGCTGGCGCAATAGCATCATTGATGTTAGATCAGCTAGAGGGACAGACTGCAATTCGGATCATCATCTGGTCAGAGTGAAAATCAGACAACGGCTGTCGCTTATGAGAGGAACAAACGCTAAAGACGATTCTGTAAAATTTGAATTAAAAAACTTGAAAAATGATGAAATGCGGCAAGAATACCAAATCAAAATTGCTAATAGATCTGAATTACTCGAATCTACAGATGACAATGTGGCAAACGAAAAAAAAAAAACTGATAGAAACAAAGAATGGGAGGCTATAAGAGATACTATTAAATTGTCAGCATCAGAAAGAATTGGTTGTTTAAAAAAGAGGCAAAAAGAAGAAATGTTTTGATGAGGAATGTGCCGACATTGTAAAGAAAATAAAGGTAGCAAAAATGAAATGGTTACAGGAGCCAAATGAGGTAAATTTAGAGCAATTGGGTAGTATTAGACGGGAAACCATCAAGTTACTAAAGAATAAAAAAAGGGAATATTTGAGAGAGAAGATTAATGATCTTGAAATGAATGCAAAAAATAGGTATATTAGAGAATGATATCAGGGAATTAGTATAGAGAAGAAAGGGTTTCAGGCTAGAACAAACATAATTCGGAATAAAAATGGGGATATGATTGCAGATTACAGGAGTATATTAAATAGATGGAAAAATTACTTTAATCAGCTATTGTACATACAGAACAGGACATTAAGGAGGATAATTTACAGACAGCAGAAATCCTAGTCGCAGAGCCAAGTGCATTAGAGGTTGAAATGGCGATTGAAAAATTGAAGATGTATAAAGCATCAGGTTCATTTGAGATCCCAGCAGAGCTGATAAAATCAGGGGGAGGAAAATTATTGGACAAGATACGTTGGTTGCTTAGTATGATTTGGGAAGAAGAAGCTCTTCCAGATGAATGGAAGCCAATTTATAAGAAAAGAGATTAAACTGATTGTTACAACTACAGGGGCATCTCATTACTTTCAACTTCGTACAAAATTCTAACAAATATATTAGTAAACAGACTTACTCCCTATATTGATGACCTTCTAGGAGATCATCAATCTGCATTTAGAAGAAACAGGTCTACAACAGATCAGATTTTTAGTATAAGACAGATTTTAGAAAAGAAATGGGAATATAATGGTACTGCACATCAACTATACGTAGACTTCAAAATACCATATGATTCAATTAAGAGGGAGAAGTTATATAGTATCCTGCTGGAGTTTGGAATTCCTAAAAAGTTAGCTAGACTTATAAGAATATGTCTAAATGGCACAATGAGTAGGGTGCGTGTTGGCAAAGAATTTTCGGACACTTTTGAAATCCAGAATGGGTTGAAGCAAGGAGATGCACTATCTCCACTACTATTTAATTTCGTACTAGATCATGCCATTAAATCTTTAGAGAATGAGGAAGGCTTACAACTCAATGGTATTAATAAGCTGTTAGTTCATGCTGATGATGTAGTATTTTTGGCCGATAGCGAGGAGATATTATAGGACAACACGCACACGCTATTGAGTAACACTAAGAAATTAGGACTGGAAGTAAATATCAATAAAACTAAATATATGGTCACACGTAGAAATTCATTAAATAATGGAAATGGACAGCTAATGACAAATGAGGGAAATTTTGAAGACGTGGCTGAATTCAAATCCCTAGGAACAATAATCGCAAATAGGAATGAGATGCACAAAGAAATTAAACATAGGCTCAATTCTGGAAATGCATGCTATTATGCATTGCAGAAACTCTTGATATCCTAACTCCTTTCAAAAAACCTTAAACTGAAAATATATAAAACTAATATTCTACCAGTTGTATTATATGGGTGCGAAACATGGACTCTTACTTTAAGAGAGGAAAGGAGATTACGAGTATTTGAGAATAAAGTACTTAGGAAACTTTTTGGACCAAAGAGAGATGAACAGACAGATGAATGGAGAAGACTACATAACAATGTACTATATGGTCTTTATAGGAAGCCAGATATAATAAGAACAGTTAAGTCTCGTAGACTGCGACGGGCAGGATATGATGCTCATATGGGGAATGAAAAATGTGCATGGAAACTTCTTGTAGGAAAGCCAGAGGGAAAACGCCCAGTTGGTAGACCAAGAATGAGGTGGGAGGTTAATATTAACTATGATTTGAGGGAAGTAGATTATACATCGATTGATTGGAAAGCATTAGCACAGGATAGGGATGTATGGAGAGCTTATGTCCGTTCGGCCATGAACCTACGGGTTCGATAGTGACAGTGAGTAGTAAGTAAACAAGTAAAATCAACAACTTGTTGAATAATCTTTGCTTCTATTTTCATATTTATTTTTCAAAAATCTATAGGCCTATTTCTAATATAATCAAAAGGTCTACAATCAGTAACACTATTTCTAATTAATATTGATTAAAATTCTGAAGGGGAGAACCCTTTGCTTACCATTATCACGTATCTTGTCACTTACCTGGAACAAAAAAAGAACAATATAATATATTACATATGTATAAGTTATCGATTGAATCATTTGGACGTTAAAAATAGTTTGGAAAAAAAAGAAAAAATAGTTTAACAATCTAATTTCATTTCGCATTTTTGTAGAAATCTTAAATGGCCCATATATAGGGTATAAAAAATTCCGTTTACAAACTTTGAGAGTTTGTAGAGGAGGTAAAAAAAACTGGTTTGATATGTAAAACAAAATGACAGCTTCTCCGTATCCCCACTAGGGATCCTTGAAAGATTTAACGCTTGACTACACTTAGGCGACCGTTCACTGTAGTTTTAATTGTTTTGTATGCAACACGTTGACATTGGAAGGGTAAGTTGTAATTACTGCCAGTAGTATCCACGTCCCTGACCATGTCCCTCGATAAACACTTACAGAAATGTTTACATGTCATGTTGTATTTACATTACACAGTTTCTGTATGGTAGTGAAGTCTGCAGGTTTTTGATGGCAGATTACACAATACAGGATTACTGTTTACGACCATTTGTCTGCTCCTATAATAATATATCTAACGCGGAGATAAGGCCCAAGATGGATAGTTCGAGGAGGACCTGTTCCTTGCCCTCCACGATCACCTTAATCTCAATCCTTTAGATTTTTGTGTATTATACGGCACTCTAGTTAATACCTTTGTAGTACTAGAGTAGAGAATCGTAAATGATTGTCAAGAATTCCGAGATGATCCAGAGGTGTTTGAAATAATATTCTAAACTCACTGCAGAGACGAGTCCAATATTTCAATATATATATATATATATATATATATATATATATATATAAGGACAACACTTTTAACACCTCCTTCAACAGGTACGAGTGAACAGTATTACACATAAAATAATAATTTTATTCCTTGGTAGGTTAAGGTATGAGTGAATTTTGACACAACATAGAATGGCAGTCAAAAGAAAAATCAACTTTTTAATTAATTTGTAGTAATTAGGACGATGTCAGTCGCTGCATGTAACCATACATTTGGAATTATCTCGTAGTTTCAGTTTGCGCTATTAATTTTGATGCACCCATTATATATGTATGTATATATTTTTCGGGGTTTTTCGTCACCTGTAAGTCAAATATCAGGAAGCTTAGGGCCCAACGATCCCCGAAAATCACCCGGCCGTGATCATCATCCTTCACCGGTGTGGAAACCAACGGGAAGCTATCACATCTATAATTCCCTAGTGAAGCTGCAAAGCATTGCATAAAAATTCTATGATTGCAGTGAAAGACCTGCCCTCAGGCAGAATTACTATGGATATATATGATAACGGTATAGTTGTTAATCATAATTGCTAAGAGCTCTGATATCGGGTAACCTAGTCTAAGGAGAAACCCTGAGAAAAGTTAGCCTTGGCTCCTATTCTTTTCTCACGACCTTCATATTTAGTGAAGGAGTCGCGAACTGAAGTCCCACAGGTGTGGGCGAGTGACTAACCACTTGCGCCACAGAGCCACCCTGAAAGGAATTAATAAGTTTTAAATATAACATAATCCGGCCTTTGCTTTGAGATGAATCAGTAATAATAAATGCCCCTGACCGCGTTACGAGTGCTGTGCAGGGTAAGGATAATGATAGGGCTGCTGCCTCTGAGCATCTATCCATGTTCCTCTATGTATTAACCCCTTTAGAGAGGGAACTTAATAAATTTAATCTCTGTGAAAGAACAAAATGTTATCAAAATGCGTATCTTCAGCACGTATTACGAATGAATAAACAGGGCATACCAAGAAGAATGTATAATTATAAACCAAAAGGGAGACGAATATTGGGAAGACCATTGAAGAGATGGAAGGACCAATTCGACCTATAATGAGATCGGAACAGGCCATTGGGCTTATTCCTTGTTGTTGACGATGATGATGAAATATAACATAATGTAATTAACGCCAGTAAAAGATAATCGTACCGAAAAAATATATATATATATATCCAAGTGAGGACTGGATACTCAAATACAGTATGTTTAATTGAAATTAGTTCTAAATACATTAATAAATTGAGAACTCTTTCTCATTTTTGTCAATGAGACCATTAAAGCGAAATAGTTCAACTACAGATGTACTGACGTCGAGGTACATGAGTAATTTGGCTGCATGTAGCATACATCACATAGGGCTCTATCACAATTTGGTGATCACAATACTTATTTTCTATTTAAATCACATAGAAATCCGGTAATATAGAGAGATCACTATGTAAATCGTGGGAACCTTTAGAAGAGTAACTTTTTTTTTCGCTCAAAAAGAAAAAAAATGGAATACCGGAAACAACCGTAATGTTATGGAGCGTTAAATCACTTTCACTCAGATTTTGTAGAAGAAAAATTCTCTAAATTATATCCATAAATCATATGCATCATTTTAGATGACAAAGAATCCACCTGTCTAGTGATGAAGTTGGGTTCATTGTGTTAAAACCACGTTCAAATCTACGTCTGAGATTAGAATTATTTCTAGAAGTCTTCGATCCTACTATCAGTGCGTGTCTTCAGCCCCCACAGTCATTCTACATTAGGAGGGACACACCGAATCATTTTAGAAAGAACAAAGGCAATTCCGTACGAGCAATCTCTTTCTTTTATTCTCCTTCCAAATGGAACAGATTGCAATTCTTGAATTACACTAGTAAGTATTGCTATGCGTATTCAAAACGAATATTTAATCAATCCAGGTGAAAAATATATTAATCAGTCCCAGATAACTGGCGATTCAAAGTTTCGCGGGTTTGAACCTGACCGGGATCCATGGATTTTTAGAGGGGTAAAAATCCAGAATATGACATATTTCGGGATAGAAATAAAACCGCGGGTCCCGTGTTGTAGATTTACTTAAGGCAAAAGAACCTCAGGAGTGAAATATGAGTCTTGTAAGAAGAAAGTTTCGGTCCTTTTCAGATATTCATCTTTAATTTAGACGTTTATAATTAAATGTGTCTCACTCGAATCGTAGCCGCTAACGGAAAAAGTGACTGCGGGTAGTGAGTCATCAACTCACGCTACCCACACAGTGCAAATGACTCCTGGCGGTTTGAGCTGCATAGTTGTAAGATCAAACACGTTACACTGCAATACTGTATGAAGTGTCATAAAGTAAAACTAAGCACTTAGTTAAGTTCTATAGTGGTCTTAGTCCATAGTTATCATTATGCCTCGATCTGTGTTCATAGTACAGCACAGGGTAATTATATAGGATAATTATGTGAAAACAGAGTCTTGCAGAGAAAACGATTCAGAACACAATTTCCAAATGTAAATCTTCCAAATAGAGAGATCGTTCGATGACTTGTAAATACATTCATAAAAAAGGATTCTGTGCTCGATTAGAAACCAAGGGTAACAGAACGTGTGCTAACTAAGGATAACTTAGACGAAATAGGAGAAAGATTAGAATATACGCCAACAAAATCTTTAAGGCGACTTTGCCAAGAAACCGGTATTTCGAAGAACACAGCTTGGCGAGGTACGAAATTGTTACCGACACATTAGAGTCCATTAGGGAAAATTTTGAAAACCAGGTTATGAGTGTGGGTTTGTGACTATCAGAGTCCTCAGATTTAACTGTTTACGATATTCATTTTTGTGAGTACTAAAAAAAAATAAAGTGTATGCATGAAATCCTCACATCTTAGACGAACTGAAATATTATATCGGGACAGAAATAAACTTAATAACAGAACAGAAATTAATTCGTGTGGATTAGTGTTTCTATTGCGGTACCGAAAATGTGTGGAGGGGAACATAAACATCATCTTCTGTTATCAGGTACGCACATAACTATTAAATATTAAATCTTTTTTCCCATTAAGATAATATGGGTCACTGTTATGTAGGGTCTTCTCCAATCACATGTTTGTTCGTATCTCTTTGGCCCAAAACCTTCTTAAGAAATTTATTCCCAAATATTCTTAATTTTCTCTCTTTTATTAAAGAAAGAGGCATGTTTCGAATCCATATAATGTAATTAGAAGAATAAAAGTTCCATATATCTTGAGTTTGACGATTTTTTAATACTAACAACTTACAAAAATAAATAAAAAATTAACTTTTTTCGCTTGAGTATGGGTGGAAATGTTTTATGGATGTAATGGTACAGAGGATAAGATACAAGTTACTAATTTCCACACACGTTTACTGTTAATAAATGTATGTAAGAATTCTATAAGTTAAATGGAGTAATGTTCGGTCAATTGATCATTTTTATATGTTTTGTCTGTACTACAGAAAAATTAACGACTCTGTGGTGTGGAACTACTTTCCCTCTGGTTCGAAGTTCGCGGTTACAAATCCGGACAGCGTCGATTGACTTGTTAGAATAAAGAGATTCAAGACACAATTTCTCCGATAAGGAATTAAGCCATGAACCACGGGTATAAAAATTGTAGGGATTATAAAAGAACCTGAAGCCTAAACTAAAGATACTGAATAAAATTTAATCGGCCATTCCAATCCAACTAATATCTTTGTTTCCTAATAAATGTCTCTTTTCGGCAATGTACTAATCACTTGTCGCTCATTGACACCTGTAGGGAAACAATCGTAAATTAATTAGTTTGGTTAAATAACTCCAGCAGTTGGTTAGCTTTGCCCCATGTGGGAATATACGGGTATAGAAAATTTATATTTAGATATGATTTCCCCGTAAAAAATGTGAATCATGTACTGGAAATCGTAATTATTTATTACTAGCTAATACCCGGCGTACGCTGCTACGCCTAAATGTATGAAAATTAATGTGTTTTATGTTTAGTTAAATAAGTAGAGTGAACAATTTATATCGTAATTATTTTTAGACACCCCATGCTATTTCCCCGCCGTTGTCCAGGAATAAAGTCATCCCGTTTTCTTGGCATAAATGAGCTAAAAGACTAATATAATGTACTTCTTATGATTAGCTGAATAAGTAAATTAAAAATAATTATAAATGTATATCGTAACTACTTTAAGATTCCCCGTGCTGATTACCCGGCGTTGTCCGGGAATTTACTTATCACAATCTTCTTGGCATAAATGAGCTAAAAGACAAAATTCGTTATTGTGATATATCCGTAAAAGAATACCCGCCATGTGCTGCTATGCTTGCACAGGAATCTACATAATTGTCTCGATCTTCTTGGCATCAATGAAAGACAAAAATGGTTATTGTGAGTTATCCGTACGAGATAAACATATGCTGTCGCGGACTTTTTTGTAGAGACTTTAGAGATATTCAATTCTGTGTACATTAATTTTGTGAATTGGTTATGGTTTAGGCAGCGTAAGCCATTTAAACATCCAAAGAGCTATCTTTTCACGTTTTCCACTAATAAGGGCGATTTTTAAGGCTGTAGGATTTGAGTATCGCAACACTCTTACAGCCAATGTTCATCCCGTGAATCTCCTGAACGATTTGCAAAAAGCCCCATCACAATCGGATCAATGGTATGGCCACGCATAAAGTACAAGAAACAAACAAACAAACATTTATTTTTATATATTACACTAGCTAATAAACGGCGTGCGCTGCTAAGCCTAAATAAATGAAAATTAATGTGCTTTTATGTTTAGTTAAATAAGGAAATGCAAAAATATTTATACATTTACATTTTTTAGATACCCTGTGCTGATTCCTCGGCTTTGCCCGGGAATCTACTTATCCCGTTCTTCTTGACATATGTGAGCTGAAATACGAAAATTAATTTGTTTTATGTTTCGTTCAATCCACGGCTGTGGTCTCGAGGTAGCGTGCTACCTTGTCACGCAGCGGACCCGGGTTCGAACGCTGGTCGGGACAGATTTTATGGGCAAGGTTCTTATCGGGGTTTTCCTCATCTGTAAGACAAATGTCAGGAAAACCTTAAGGCCCAAATGGTCCCAGAAATCATATGGCCATCATCATCACCCTTATCATTATTATCATCATCATCATCATTATCATTATCATCATCATCATTATCATTATCATCATGCTTCACCGGTATTGAAAGCAACGGGAAGCTACCACACCTACAATTCCCTAGTAAAGCTGCAAGCATAGCATGAAATCATTGCAGTGAAGGACCTGCCTTCGGGCAGAATTACTATGGATGGATGGATGTTTCGTTCATAAGTGAGAGGAAAAATTTATATCGTAATAATTTTTAGATTTCCCGTGCTGTTTACCCGGCGTTTTCCGGGAATCTACTCACCCCGATTTTCTTGGCATAAATGAGCTGAAAGACAAAAATTAATGTACTTCATATGGTTAGTTGAATAAGTAAAATTAAAAATAATTATAAATGTGTATCGTAATTATTTTAAGATTTTCCGTGCTGATTATCCGGTGTTGGCCAGGGATCTACTTTTCTCGATATTCTTAGCATAAATGAGCTAAAATACAAAATTCATTATTGTCAATTATCCGTAAAAGAATACCCCTCATGTGCTTTTATGCTTGCACAGGAATCTACATACTTGTCTCGATCTTCTTGGCATCAATGAAAGACAAAAATTGTAATTGTGAGTTATCCGTAAGAGATAAACATATGCTGTTGCGGACTATTTTGTAGAGCTTTTGATATATTAAATTCTATATATATATATATATATATATATATATATATATATATATTTATTTATTAAGTTTGTGTATTTGTTATGGTTTAGGCAACGTAAACCATTTAATCAACCAAAGAGCTACCTTATCACGTTTTCCACTAATAAGGGCGATTTTTAAGGCTGTAGGATTTGAGTATCGCAACACTCTTATAGCCAATGTTCATCCCGTGAATCTCCTGATCGTTTTGCAAAAAGTCCCATCACAATCGGATCAACGGTATGGCCACGCATAAAGTACAGGAAACAAACAAACAAATATTTATTTTCATATATATTATACTAGCTAATACACGGCGTGCGCTGCTTAGCCTAAATAAATGAAATTTAATGTGCTTTTATAATTAGTTAAATAAATAAATGGAAAAATATTTATACATTTACATTTTTTTAGATAACCTGTGCTGATTGCCCGGCATTGTCCGGGAATCTAGTAATCCCGGTCTTCTTGACATAAATGAGCTGAAATACGAAAATCAGTTTGTTTTATGTTTCGTTCAGTCCACCGCTGTTGTCTCGAGGTAGCGTGCTGCCTTGTCACACAGCGGGTCCGGGTTCGAACGCCGGTCGGGACAGATTTTCTGAGTGAGGTTTTTATCGGGGTTTTTCCTCACCTGTAAGACAAATGTCTGGAAACCTTTAAGGCCCAAACGGTCCCCGAAATCATATGGCCATCATCATCATCATCATCATTCTTATCATTATCATCATCACATCATTATCATCAACATCATCATCATGATCATCCTTCACCGGTGTGGAAAGTAACGGGAAGCTACCACACCTACTCCCTAGTAAAGCTGCAAGCATAGCATGAAATGATTGCAGTGAAGGACCTGCCTTCGGGCAGAATTATTATGGATGGATGGATGTTTCGTTCATAAGTGAGAGGAAAAATTTATATCGTAATCATTTTTAGATTTACCGTGCTGTTTACCCGGCGTTTTCCGGGAATCTACTCATCCCGATTTTCTTGGCATAAATGAGCTCAAAGACAAAAATTAATGTACTTCTTATGATTACTTGAATAAGTAAAATTAAAAATAATTATAAATGTGTATCGTAATTATTTTAAGATTTTCCGTGCTGATTATCCGGTGTTGGCCAGGGATCTACTTTTCTCGATATTCTTAGCATAAATGAGCTAAAATACAAAATTCATTATTGTCAATTATCCGTAAAAGAATACCCGCCATGTGCTTTTATGCTTGCACAGGAATATACGTACTTGTCTCGATCTTCTTGGCTTCAATGAAAGACAAAAATGGTAATTGTGAGTTATCCGTAAGAGATAAACATATGCTGTTGCGGACTACTTTGTAAAGCTTTTGATATATTAAATTCTGTGTAGGCCTACATTAATTTTGCGTATTTGTTATGGTTTAGGCAGCGTAAGCCATTTAAGCGTCCAAAGAGCTACTTTTTTCACGTTTTCAACCACAAAGGGCGATTGTTAAGGGTGCAGGATTTGATTATGACAACTCTCTTATAGCCTATGTTCTATCCGGGAATCTCCTAAACATTTGGCAAAAAGCCCCATCAAAATTGGATCAACGGTATGGCCGCGCTTAAGGTACGAACAAACAAACGAACATTCATTTTTATATATTAGATTTGATAGAGATGTATATGTTTACTTCGCTTACTTTACTCACTGACACTATCGCAACTCGTAGGTTCATGGCCGCGGCGACCTAAGCTCCAAGCTCCCGACATCCCTATCTTGAGCTAATGGCTTTTCCAATCATTCCCTATATAATCTACTTCCATCAAATCATAGTTAATATTATTCTCCCACCTCATTTCTTTGGTCTACCTGCTGGGCGTTTTTCCTCTGGTTTTTCCTACAGGAAGTTTCCAAGCACGTCTTTCATTCCCCATTCGCGCCAACATGTCCTGCCCATCGTAGTCTACGAGACATTACTATCTCTTATTATATCTGGCTTCCTATACAGACGATGTAGAATCATTGATATGCAGTCTTCTCCATTCACCTGTCTGTTTCATCTCTCTTTGTCCCTAACAATTTTCCTAAGTACTTTTATCTCAAAATACTCGTAAATTTCCTTTCTTTTCTTTCCCTAAAGGAATAGTCCAATCGTTTCGCACCCATATTATATAGCTGGTAGAATAATAATTTTATATATTTTCAGATTAACATTTTTTTGAAAGAGTTGGGACATGAGAAGTCTCTGCAATGCATAGTAGGACGCATTTCCGGAACAGAGCCTATGTTTAATTTCCTTGTACATCTCATTCGTATTTGCGATTATTGTTCCTAGGTATTTGAATCGCCACTCTCTTCCCCTCCTCAAAATTTCCCTCATTTGTCCATTTCCATTATATAATGCATTTATACGTGTAACCGTTTATTTAGTTTCATTGATATTTACTTCCATTCCTAATTTCTTAGTGTTACTCAATAGCGTGTGCGTGGTAATCCTTTAGTATCTCCTCGCTATCGACCAATAGTATTATATCATCAGCATAAACTAACAGGTTATAAATACCATTGAGTTGTAGGCCTTTCTCATCCTCTAAAGATTTGATGGCATGCTTTAGTACAATATTAAATAGTAGAGGAGATAGTGCATCTCCTTGCTTCAACCCATTCTAGATTTCAAATGTGTCCGAAAACTGTTTGCCTACACACCATAATCTTTGTGCCATTTACACAAATTCGTATAAGTCTAACTAAGATTTTAGGAATTCCGAACTCCAGCAGGAGTAAATGTAGGTGTTATAATTACATCTAAACTATATGAACCATGATTTGTTACAATGAAGAGCTTTGAATGATATTAAACTAATATTATATAGCGGTAAAAAACTAACTCACTGGCACTATCAAACCCGTAGGTTCATGGCCGCGCGGGCATAACCTCTCCATTTATCCGTATCCTGAACCAATGTTTTTCCAATTATCCCCTGTTTAATTTGCTTCCCTCAAATCATAGTTAATTTAACTCTCCCACCTCATTCTTGGTCTATTAACTGGGCGTTTTCTGTCTGATTTTCCTACAAGAAACTTCAATGCATGTCTTTCATTCCCCATTCGTGCCACATGTCCTGCCCATCGCAGTCTACGAAACTTAACGTTTTTCATTATATCTGGCATCTTATAAAGATCATGTAATTCACTGTTATACAGTTTTCTCCATTCACCTGTATGTTCATCTCTCTTTGGTCCAACAATTTTCCTAAGAACTTTATTCTCAAATACTCCTAATCTACTTTCACCCCTTAAAGTAAGAGTCCATGTTTCGCATCCATATAATATAACTGGTAGAATAATAGTTTTATATATTTTCAGTTTAACGTTTTTGAAAGTTGTTGGGTAAGTACTGCTATTACATCATTATTATTTAATAACTTTAAACAGTAATTTTTGTTTACAGACATGTTGATATTATTAATATAGATACGTAAAACTATCGCAGATTAGTAAAGAACAAATATATAAAACAGTAAATGAATCAACATTAGCTCCGATCTCTTATTCAGTACGGTTCACCAATTTTGATCAACGGTTCAGAAAATAAAACAGGCCTGTTAATCAGTGCTCACTATGTGTGAAAAAATCCCCGCCCCTGCTATTCAACCCTACGTAGGATAGGCTGACAAGGTAAGACACTGCTATTGATTGCATGCGGGTAGGAGCAATGGCCCGCCTTTTAACACCTAGAGAGCACTTATTATCAGCCCTGAAATAAATTATCTAGACTTGAATTTATGGAACGGAAGCTACAACGCCGAATAACCACCTACCAAAAACATACGCCTACAGGACCTACGATATCAGCAAAAAGTAAAGCTGTCTGAATACATCAACAAATCATAGGCCTACTAATATTATACGTAACCGACAATTGCTGAGAGAACTTATACACAGCACTCCACCAAGTACCGTACTCCAAGACCTAAAACAATTAACATAGACACGCAGCACAATAGACCGAAAACACCAATGATGTATATATTTTTTTTTATTCTCTCCCAAGAACCTATCCTGTATCTCGGAAATTATGGTTTCAGTTTTCCTTAATCTCAAAAAGTGTTTAGAATCCGTGGGTTGATCTGGGCTTATGGCGTTTTGTTTTCCAGATTTGACACTACTAGACATTTTTTGCTTCGCCATAACGTGGGCACTTTAGACCCCTTAAAGGCAAAATACCAAACTAATAATGGTATCAAGTTAGTGAATGGTGTATAATTCGACTCATCTACCGAAAGCCTCCAAAGCGCACCTCCCTCTCTCATTATGGTAGGGAGTAGAAACTGCCCGCTGAGAAGTCAAGAAATTAGAAACATAACTACTGTGATGATGAAATCTTAATAAAAGGATAATAAGGAATTAGAAAAAGGGGGGTGGAATGAGTAATGGATGGATCATGAATGAAGAAAAATAAAAAAAGAGACAACTATGGTGTTGTGAATATGCCGAAAGAATGGAAGAGGAGATTAAACATAAACAGAAAGGAAGACAGAAAGGAAAAGAGGAAGACCAAGAAAAGTGTTATGGATGGTATTGATGATGTAGCAAGAAGAACCAGGAAAGGGTTTTGAGAATTGAAAAGGATAGAAAACGACAGAATAGAGTGGAATAAGTGGATTCATGCAATTACAACCCTGCAATGGTAAAATGGAACAGAGGGAGTAGGAGGTGTAAAAAATAATAAGATGACATACTACTTAAAATCGTATAGTTGTAAAAGTGTACATAACTATATAGTTGTATCTTAAGTCAGAGGTTGAGGGTTTTCACTCTACAAAAATTAAACATAAGGCTGATATGGGAATATGTAAAATACCGTTTACATTTAAAATATTATAACGGAGTATCGATTTTTAATTTTATATATATATATATATACTGTATATATATTATGTGAAAGGTCGTTGCAAAAGAACACAAAATAAATGAGGTAATATTTTTTGCTCTTATAAATTTAGGCGACGAGTGATCTATGAATCATGAGCTCCGCTGGAATGAAGTTTGACAAGTGTAATCACTTGTATAAGACGAAAAACATGTTTTAATGCCGCTCTGTCTGCCAAAATTTACGAAGAGATCAATGAGATTTCCATTATCGGTTGACAACTTTAAATCTTTATAAGTGGTACATAATATGTCGCTGCCCGAGAATCACTCTGTTCTATCTCAATTTTGTTTTTCAGTTTTGTGAAAAAATTAAATATATTCTCAACCAGTAGGCCCTATATTAACGCAAACACTTAATATTATACAGTTTCGGGTCGGTTCCATCCATAGATATTAAAATTTCAATAACATATTGTTTCTTAACAATATGCTAAAATTTAACATGTTTCTATATTCTCGTTTCAACAATTATTTTCTGCAAAATGTAAGTAAACGTCTTGCTAAATCTATCGGATGCCATTTATGTAACAATTTCGGACACCGGTGGCGCGCATTAGTTGGTATTTCAGCGCAATCTGATGTGAATTTTTCAAATTAGGCCTCAATAACACCAATGAGTGGATGAACGTAGTGTCAGCATAATAACTTATTCTTTCATGTTCTTCAAAATTGTGATCAATATCCAAGTTATGAGTTTTTTTTCTGCCAAATTACGGTTCCTTTGATTCAACGGTTTTGTTTACCTCGGGTTCTGCATCCGGGAGATAGATGGTGATATTGTGGTCTGTATAAATTTATGCGCTTCGTATTATAAACCATCGTGTACTGTAGGGATATGAGTACGCGTGTGTCTGTGTTCTATTAGTGTCAGGGACGGTAATGAAGATATGTTTCACTTTGGTACTCTATTGAAGATCTACATGGGCATATAGGCTTAATAACGCATAAAATAACAGTAAGAATTTTTCTCATAGTATTGAAATATATATGTATATGATTCTGTGGATATTTTCATTTACTACTCCTTGCAACTGCTTCCTCCATTCCTTCATCCTTTCCTATAATCTGTCCTTGTTTCCATATTTTACGTCATATTTCGCGTACGTACGCCAAAGCATTGCCCAAGTACTCGAGACTAAAACACAGTTAACAGTCTTTGCTTCGATTTGGTTGACACAAGGTGTCTTGGGAGTCAGCGTGACTCCTGGGACTTACCTGCAGCTTTATTATTATTATTTAGTTCCACGAATTATGGCTGTGAAGAGAAACTGCAAGTTATGTTGGGACGTATGAAAGAGAGTGAGTTTGGTAATTATATTTATAATGTTTTTGAATTGTTGTTCATCTGAGACTGTTCGAAAAAACGTATTTATTTATTTAATTTATAGTATTCAATATCACAGCTCTTTTATGATGATTTATTATATATATTGTATTTCTTTATTATTTAATTTTGTTAAATTATATATATTTCATCAATTATTTTAGTGTATTTAGATTAACCATTTTATTCTTTCATTAAAATGTAGTTTATAAAATAGTGCGTGTAGAAACCGAATCTAGGTAACACATCCATGGTTGTAGTACATGTAACCTTTGGACCAGTAAAAATCCACTGCCTTCCATAATTAGAGGTATTTAAAATAACAAACCAGAATATGTATGTTGTATGTTACAATGCATAAAAATTAGAAAGGCAGAATAAAAATACGAAGGAGTATGTAGCTAATGAAAGGAAAGGTATCATATCACACATGCAAATCTATGGTACACTATAAAAGGAACTATTTGGTGCTTAATTTAGTTATTATACATTTTACAGGTTATTTTTGGTAGGTTGAAATAAAAAAACCACCAAGACTGGAACTCGGGTGTGTGAATCTATAGGGAAGCGCCCTACCATCCGAGCTAATATAACTCATGTTAGGTAGGAATCTAAATATAATATTACATGATGGTCGATAAGTCTTGTAAACTGCATTGGGAAGGACATGTAACACGAATAGGTAATAAAGAGAGCACAGAAACTCATTTTAGGAAAACTAGAGGGAAAGCACCCAAGGTAGACAAAAATAACATTAAGGATGATTGAGAGAGGTAAATTGTTAGAGGACGTTGGCTGAGGATAGAATGTGTGGAGAACTTATATCTGCGCGACCATGAACCTACGGTTAGATAGTTCCAGTGAGTTAGTAATGATGGTCAGTACATTATTGTTACATAGTGCTGAACAATTACATTCCTTCTGGTAACTGCATTATAAATTGTTTCTCTCTAGTGCGATACCTATAGAAAAGCGGTATAGATACATTTTTATAGAAAAATATAATTATCCAAATGAAACTAATCTACCTCAGATATGTGATTTGTAACAGCCATTTTCAAACCAATACCAATGTGTTAAACGTTTAACACAAGGGAATGTTACTGTAGCATAAAGTAAAATACATTGTTAAAAATAATGCATTTAGCTGAAACAGAAATTTTGATATATTATGTGTTAGAACAATATAACAATTTAATAAACCTTAACAATCGTTGGAGTAGGGTTATCTACTTTTTGGACGTAATAAATAATTTGGAATATATTTATCAATTGCTGTTATTTTATTTAACGACACTCTGTAAAAGCTAATGATTAGCGTAGCAATTCCATGTGATCCATCGTGAATACGAAGGAAAGCCTACTGCTGTCGCATTGTAAGTTCAGCTATCGACAGGTTAAAAGCTTAGTTATTCTGAAAACAGTTTAGTGCACTCTATCGATCCCCAACACTTCAACCCTAATTATTAAACATGCATTTGTTATTACATATATGTTTTTAATTATTTAGTTTCTGATATGTTTTAATTCAATTCAGGAAAGGCTGAAACGTTTCTGAGATTCTGAAACTCTAAAAACCTCAAACACTTATTCACAAGGATTAAATGTATATGTAAAGTACAGCTTTCTTAATTGAACTAAAATCCTCTGACGATATTATGAGTCGTTTTAAATCAAATTACGAAATTTCAATTTAGTGAACTACTGCTCATTTTTGGTTGACCCTGTATTCATTACTTACGCTATGAGTGAATAAATAAATAAATATTTATGGTGAAATTAAATGTTTCTTACTTTTCCTCATATAAATCTTCTAAGTAGATCGCGATTTCGAGACCACAACTGTCTCATCTTCAGTACTTTCTTGGCGACTGATGTTATTTCGATCGGAACTCTTCTTCTTCCCTCTGTTGGTGGACCGATAAACTTCTGGATCAGGTCAAAATTTGCGGGAATTTCGAAGTTCATAAGTTTTGCTTTGTTTTTCTGAATGTGGATCTTTTCCCAGACCGTGAGTTCCTTTTGCTTGTCTATTTGTTTAATTAGACTGGCTTTTGATTCAATGAAATGTTTTCGGACCAAGCATGAACAGCTACTGCTGACTTTTCCACTTCTCCATTTTTTATGTTTCTAAGATGTTCTTTCACCCTTGTTTTCAAATTTCTTTTCGTTTTTCCAGTATCAATTTTGTCACAATCCATGCATTTGATCTGATAAATTCCTGATTTGTTTTCATTTTCAATTCATTCATTTTTATTGGTTTTAATTATCCCATTAAGACTGTATTCATTCTTTTGTGCTAATCTTATATTAAACGTTTTGAAATAATTTTGAAATTTATAGGTTTAATGGATGGTAAGTGAATTTCATGAATTTTATTTTTTCTGTTTCTTTTATAAGTGTGTTTTCATTTATTAATTTTTTCTTTTAAATTTATTTATTTTCTTTTGTACCATATTTTCTTCATAACCGTTATCTATTGTAACGTTAATTATGTGTTCTTTTCCTTTTTCATAGATTTCTTTGCTCATAGATGTATTTACCAATCTATGTATCAAACTATTGAATAATGCCTCTTTGTGAGCAAAATGGTTGAATCCTGAAGCTTTAATATAGTTGTCAATATATGTATTCTTTCTATAAATTCCAAATTCTATCTTGTTTTCTTCGTTTCTTCTTAAAGTGGGATCTAAAAATGGGATTTGTCTTTCATTTGCAGTTTCCATGGTAAATTTTATACTTCTACTCTGAATGTTCAACAGCTTTAAAGCATCCTCTATTTGCTTGTGATTCACAATAGCAATTACGTCGTCAAAGTATCTAGACCAAAATTTGAAAATCAAAGGATGTCCACTTGTTATTTTCTGCTCAAAACTTCCCATAAATAAATAGGCCAAAAAGGGTGATAGAGGATTTCCCATAGAAAGCCCGGAATTTTGTTTGAAGAATTTTCCGTTATATGTAAAAAACATGAAAATAATTAAAGAAATTAACAATAAAAATGCAATAATCACAAAGGCTGACAAAGGTAATCAGTTAGTAATCATGGATAACAACGATTATAAAAATAGGAAGGAAAGAGTTTTAGAATCTGTAGAATATACTGAAATAAAATCTGATCCACTTTCAAAATGCATTAAAGAAGTTGATGACACCTTCAAAAAATAAACAACATTTTAACTAAACAAGATAAATTCAAACTGAAAGTCCCTAATCCTAAAAATCGACAAATGCATGGTCTCCCAAAAATTCACAAGGGCGGAGATAAAATGAGGCCCATTACCAACAGTATAAGGTCACCTACATACTTAATATCAAAATGGTTATGCAATGAATACAAGAAAATGGAAGAATTTGATAACCTATCAATAGATAACTCGTTTCAACTATTAGGAAAATTAGAGAACACACAAATAGAACCAACAGGAACATTAGTGTCGTTTGATGTAGTTCCATTTTTTCCCAGCATCCCTAGAGAAACCACTCTTAACATTTTTGATAAATGGTTAAATAAAAACTAATTGGAAAAAGAATGTATAAAAGAATTTATAATTTTAACTAAATTGTGCATTGAACAATTTTTTTTACATATAACGGACAATTTTTCAAACAAAATTCTGGGCTTTCTATGGGAAACCTCTATCACCTTTTTAGCCAACTTATTTATGGGAAGTTTTGAGCAGAAAATAACAAGTGGACATCCTTTGATTTTCAAATTTTGGTGTAGATTCGTTGACGACGTAATTGCTATTGTGAATCACAAGCAAATAGAGGATGCTTTATATCTGTTGAACATTCAGAGTAGAACTATAAAATTTACCATGGAAACTGCAAATGAAAGACAAATCCCATTTTTAGATCTCACTTTAAGAAGAAACGTAGAAAACAAGATAGAATTTGGAATTTATAGAAAGAATACATATATTGACAACTATATTAAAGCCAGACGAAAAAAGTACCTTGGGCGAAAGAGTGACGATCTTTCACTGTAAAAATACAAACGTCAAGAAATGCGGACATGGGTTCATCTGGGGTAAAATTTTCCGGAGGTCAAATAGTCCCCCATTCGGTTCTCCGGGCGGGGACTACTTCAGGGAACCCATGAAAAAGGCTCAAACACAGGGACATGTTCCTAGGAACATGGAATGTTAGGAATTTATACAATAGCGGGGCACTAGAGATGTTAACGCGGGAATTAGATAAATCGCTCTTGGATATAGTCGCTTTACAGGAAGTTAGGTTGCCAGGAGTAGGTAGTCAGGAATCAGGAAGCTTTGCATTATACTATGGGGGTGCAGAAAGACCTGCATTTGGAACAGGTTTTTTAGTCAGAAGGAGGATCCTATCCGCTATCCGAGATATTAAGTTTGTTAGTGATAGGATATCATACATAATTCTAAAAGGTAAACGACATGATTTTATAATTGTAAATGTACATGCCCCCACAGAAGATAAAGATGACAAGATCAAGGATGAGTTCTATGAAGAATTAGAATGCTTATTTGATAGCCTTTCACGATATCACATGAAAATTGTCTTAGGAGATTTTAATGCAAAAGTGGGGCGGGAAGATATATTCAAAACCAACAATAGGAAAATTCAGTCTTCATGAAGATAGTGACGACAACGGGGTTAGATTAGTCACATTTGCCACATCAAAGAATCTCATTGTTAAGAGCACAACATTTCAGCATAAGGATATTCATAAATACACCTGGACGTCCCCAGATGGAGAAACTCGGAACCAGATAGATCACGCATTAGTGGATAAACGCTGGCACAGTAGCATCATCAATGTTAGATCAGTTAGAGGGACAGACTGCAATTCGGATCATCATCTGGTCAGAGTGAAAATCAGACAACGGCTATCGCTTATAAGAGGAACAAACACTAAAGATGATTCTGTAAAATATGAATTAAAAAACTTGAAAAATGATGAAATGCGGCAAGAATACCAAATCAATATTGCTAATAGATTTGAAGTACTGGAATCTTCAGATGACAATGTGGCAAACGAAGAAGAAACTGATATAAATAAAGAATGGAAGGCTATAAGAGATACTATTAAATTGTCAGCATCAGAAAGCATTGGTTGTTTAAAAAAGAGGCAAAACAAGAAATGGTGTGATGAGGAATGTGCCGACATTGTAAAGAAAAGAAAGGTAGCAAAAATGAAATGGTTACACGAGCCAAATGAGGTAAATTTAGAGCAATTGGGTAGTGTTAGACGGGAAACCGCCAAGTTACTAAAGTATAAAAAGAGGGAATATTTGAGACAGAATATTAATGATCTTGAAATGAATGCAAAAAAGAGGAACATTAGAGAATTATATCAGGGAATTAGTATAGAGAAGAAAGGGTTTCAGGCTAGAACAAACATAATTCGGAATGAAAATGGGGATATGATTGCAGATTCCAGGAGTATATTAAATAGATGGAGAAGTTACTTTAACCAGCTATTAAATGTACATACAGAACAGGACATTGAGTAGGATAAGTTACAGACAGCAGAAATGCTAGTCGCAGAGCCAAGTGCATTAGAGGTTGAAATGGCAATTGAAAAATTGAAGATGTATAAAGCATCAGGTTCAGATGAGATCCCAGCACAACTGATAAAATCAGGGGGAGAAAAGTTGATGGACAAGATACGCTGGTTGCTTAGTATGATTTGGGAAAAAGAAGCTCTTCCAGATGAATGGAAGGAATCAATAGTCATACCAATTTATAAGAAAGGAGATAAAACTGACTGCAACAACTACAGGGGCATCTCATTACTTTCAACTTCGTACAAAATACTAACAAATATATTAGTAAGCAGACTTACTCCCTATATTGATGACATTCTAGGAGATCATCAAAGTGCATTTAGAAGAAACAGATCTACAACAGATCAGATTTTTAGTATAAGACAGATTTAAAAAAAAAGAAATGGGAATATAATGGTACTGTACATCAACTATACGTAGACTTCAAAAAAGCATATGATTCAATTAAGAGGGGGAAATTATATAGTATCCTGCTGGAGTTCGGAATTCCTAAAAAGTTAGTTAGACTTATACGAATGTGTCTAAATGGCTCAAAGAGTAGGGTGCGTGTAGGCAAAGAGTTTTCAGACACTTTTGAAAACCAGAATGGGTTGAAGCAAGGAGATGCACTATCTCCTCTACTATTTAATTATGTACTAGAGCATGCCATTAAATCTTTAGAGAATGAGGAAGGCTTACAACTCAATGGTATTAATAAGCTATTAGTTAATGCTGATGATGTAGTACTTTTGGCCGATAGCGAGGAGATACTAAAGGCCAACACGCACACTCTATTGAGTAACACTAAGAAATTAGGACTGGAGGAAAATATCAGTAAAACTAAATATATGTTCACACGTAAAAATTCAGTATATAATGGAAATGGACAGCTAATGACAAATGAGGGAAATTTTGAGGAAGTGGCTGAATTCAAATACCTAGGAACAATAATCACAAATAGGAATAAGATGCACAAAGAAATTAAACATAGGCTCAATTCTGGAAATGCATGCTATTATGCATTGCAGAGACTTTTGATGTCCCAACTGCTTTCAAAAAACGTTAAGCTGAAAATATATAAAACTATTATTCTACCAGTTATATTATATGGGTGCGAAACATGGACTCTTACTTTAAGGGAGGAAAGGAGATTACGAGTAGTTGAGAATAAAGTTCTTAGGAAAATTTTTGGACCAAAGAGAGATGAACAGACAGATGAATGGAGAAGACTACATAACAATGAACTACATGGTCTTTATGGGAAGCCAGATATAATAAGAACAGTTAAGTCTCGTAGACTGCGATGGGCAGGACATGTTGCGCGTATGGGGAATGAAAGACGTGCATGGAAACTTCTTGTAGGAAAGCCAGAAGGAAAACGCCCTGTTGGTAGACCAAGAATGAGGTGGGAGAACAACATTAACTATGATTTGAGGGAAGTAGATTATACAGGGAATGATTGGAAAACATTAGCTCAGGATAGGGATGTATGGAGAGCTTGTGTCCGCGCGGCCATGAACCTACGGGTTCGATAGTGCCAGTGAGTAAGTATGTAAGTGTTAAAGCTTCAGGATTCAACGATTTTGCTCACAAAGAGGCAGTATTCAGTAGTTTGACACATAGATTGGTAAATACACCTATGAGCAAAGAAAACTATGGAAAAGAAAAAGAACACGTAATTAATGTTGCAATGGATAACGGTTATGAAGGAAATATGGTACACAAGAAAATAAATAAATTTAAAAGACAAAAATTAATAAATGAAAACACACTTATAAAAGAAACGGAAAAAATAAAATTCATGAAATTCACTTACCATCCATTAAACCGATAAATTTCAAAAATATTTAAAAACTTTAATACAAGATTAGCATCAAAGAATGAATACAGCCTTAATAGGATAATTAAAACCAACAAAAATGAAAGAATTGAAAATGAAAACAAATCAGGAATTTATTAGTTCAAATGCAGGGATTTTGCCAAATTTATATTGGAAAAACGAAACGAAATTTGAAAATAAGGGTGAAAGAACATCTTAGAAACATCAAAAATGGAGAAGTGGAAAAGCAGTAGCTGCTCATGCTTGGTCCGAAAACATTTCATTGAATCAAAAGCCAGTCTAATTAAACAAATAGACAAGCAAAAGGAACTCACGGTCTGGGAAAAGATCCACATTCAGAAAAACAAAGCAAAACTTATGAACTTCGAAATTCCCGCAAATTTTGACCTGATCCAGAGGTTTATGGGTCCACCAACAGAGGGAAGAAGAAGAGTTTCTTCCGATCGAAATAACATCAGTCGCCAAGAAAGTACTGAAGATGAGAGAGTTGTGGTCTCGAAATCGTGATCTAGTTAGAAGATTTATATGAGGAGAGGTAAGAAACATTTAATTTCACCATAAATTAAACCTCATTGTGATTAATTCCTATAAACGTTAAATAAAAATAAATACTTCTCTACACAAATTTCCGTCACGAGACGTATATTTTAATCAGTTTATGAATTTGTACTGAAAGAAAAAAGTGTGTTTGGTATAGCCAGGAATTCAAAATAGTTTCTTGGCGGTGGAATGTAATGTGATGTAGGCATACTTACTTCCTAATATTATTGATCTCCATTATTTCTACCGTGGAGAACAATCTACTAGCGTAAAGGTAGGCCTAATTGTATCAAAGATTCACGGACGTGCAAGGTAAGAGGCAACGAACGTATATAATCACTAGTTTGATGAGTACATTGTGAAACGCGACATCTAGCAGGATCGAAAACCATTCAAGACAGTTACATATTACGTCTTGTTAGGATGGAAGCTGGTTGCATTCCTCCCATAATTAAGCTCACCATTCTGTGAATACGTTTATCGCAACTATTTCACTTTATACACTCCTCTCCAAAATTCCTTTCAAAACGCCAATTAATTTTGTCTTCATCAAGGTGAAGACCGACGTCCGGAAGAGCAACACATTAATAACAATTACGTGAGAAAACTGTAGAGAAACATGACGCGAATCAATAAAGTGACCAGACGCTATCATTTCCCGGAATGTATTCGCATTTTACAAAACATCGACGGTATCTTCAATATATGAAGGGGAGATAAGCTCCCATCGACGAAATTTAAGAGGTTTTTCCAGTTATGTATTTTCATGTAAGGAATGCATAGAGTAGTTTGCAAACTCAATGACCGAACCACAACTACGACTTCAAAGTGTTTTTTATTGTATTCACAATATGTTTCTATAAAAAACTGAAATTCTACAAAAACACAATATGAAAGACGACCATGAATTTAAAAACATTGGACGTAGATTTAAATATATTATTGTTTAGCGTGTTCCATGTGGCTCTCAATTCAATTCAACTACGACAGACCTGTCTTACAATAAAATACAACAAAATACTAACTGAAAGAAACTAACTCACTCTCCCTATGGAACCAGCGGATTCACGAGCTGTCCACACATCCATATCCTGAGTTAATGTTTTCCAGTCAACACCTGTATAATCTACTTTTCTCAAATAATGGCTAATGTTATAGTTCCACATCACTCTTGGCTTGCCTACCGGGAGCTTTCCCTCTGGTTTTCCTAAAATTAGCTTAAATACCCCTCTTTCATTCCCCATTCTTGCCACATCTCCTGCCCATCGCAGTCTACGAGGCTTAACTATTTATTATAACTGGTTTCCAATAAAAAAATCATGTAGCTCACTGTTATGCAAGTCTTCTCCTTTCGCTTGTCTGTTCATCACACTTTGGCTCATTTTTTTTTTCTTCTAAGAACTTTATTCTCAAATACTCTTAATATTTTCTGCTCCCTTCAAGAGCCAATGTTTTGCATCCATATAATAGAACTGGGAGAATAACAGTTTTATATATTTTAAATGGAATGTTTTTTGAGAAAAGTTACGACAACGAGAGTCGCTGTAATGCATTATAGCATGCATTTCCAAAATTGAGCCTATGTTTCATTTCTTTGTGCAGCTAATTCTTATTTCTAGTTATTGTTCCTAGGTTTTAGAATTCAGTCACTTTTTCAAAATTTTTGCTCATTTTTCATCAACTGTCTCTTTCCATTATATAATATAATTCTATGTGTGATAAAATATTTAGTTTTACCGATTTTTACTTCCAGTCACAATTTTCAGTCTTACGTAATAGAGTGTGTATGTTGCCCGTTAGTATCTCCTTATCTCCTCACTATGACTTAATAATGCTACATCAACATCATAAACTAGCAGCTTGTTAACACCAATGAGTTGAAGATCTTCTTCGTCCTCTAAAGATTTGATGGCATGTTCTAGTACAAAATTGTTTAGTAGAGGTGACAGTGCACCTTCATGATATACCTCACTGTGAATTTCAAAACTATCTAGAAATTGTTTGCCTACACGCAACCTACTTTTTATGACATTTAGAAACATTCGAATAAGTCTAATTAGCATTTCAGCAATTCCAAACTCCAGCAGAATACTATTACTTCACTCTCTTAAATGTGTCTTATGGATTTTTTTATATATACATGTACAGTTCCATTGTATTATCATTTATTTTCTAAAATCTGCCTTATTCTAAACATCTGATATATTGTAATCTTATGTCTTCTAAATCCACACTGATGATTACCTGTTATGCCGACAACGTAGAGATATAGAGTAAGTCTAATCACACTAATTGTGAAATTAGATAAATAAAATTTGGTCATTCCGAGAAAATAATTGTCGGTTGGCCTATAACGTTATCCCACATTGGGCACGGTTAGTCCGTTGCAGGAATAATATCCATACATTGTAATTCTGCCCGAAGGAAGGTCCTTCACTGCATTTACATGTTATGCTTGCAGCTTTACTAGGGAAATGTAGGTGTGGTAGCTTCCCGTTGTTTTCACACCGGTCAAGGATGATGATGATGATAAGGATAATGATGATGAAGATGATGATGATGGCCATATGATTTCGGGGACCGTGTGGGCCTTAAAGTTTTCCTGACATTTGTCTTACAGGTGAGGAAAAACCCCGATAAAAACCTCACCCAGAAAAACTGCCCCGACCGGGGATCGAACCCGTGCCCGCTGCGTGACAAGGCAGCACGCTACCTCGAAACCACAGCGGTGGACAGGAATAATATAACCATGCTAATTTCGGTTACGCTTATTTTCGTATAGATGTTTGCGTGTGATAAATGTTTAGCTCATCGCCTCGAACAGACACCTAGTTGGCAACCAAAGTATTATTTGAATGGTGAATTCAGATTAAATTTAGCTCAGAGACTATATTTTGGCTTCGGTTTCTTTTACGAATCTGAATACTTTGAGACTCAGGACCCGCGGCTTGAAGTCCCTCCCGAAGAACATTACACTTGAATTTTTCTATCAAAAAAAAGTATGGATCTTGGTCAGGTTTGAATCCGCTACTCTAGGCAGCACAGAAAATCAAATGAATCCCCAGATAATCGAGACCAATTACAATAATAAATGTAGCAGTTATAATAATGCTATTTATAGTTCAGTTGCTCTTCCGGTCTAAATGGCCGAGGTCCAGTTTTGTTGAAAATCGACGTTTCGTCTAGTACTGACGTAGACTGAACATAGAGTTTCAACAAAACTGTACCCAGAAGACCAATTAAATAAGTATGAATACATTGAACGTAAAAAGACAACAATTGTACAATGTTAATTATAGTTATAATAAGTATTACTACTATTACTACTAATAATAATAGTTAGACATACAATCATTACTATCAATATTCCAAAGGAATGGAGGAAGTTTCACAATGTGGCAATCCATAATTTATACCAATCATCATCAGCTGGCGAGCCATTCGATTCAGAACATGATTATTCAGTAATTGCGGGGTGAGAGAGCACCTGGATGAGGACTTGAGGAGAAATGTTGACGTCATGTGTACCTTCAATCCACTGATATTACAGTGATAGTTCTTGTTTATAGTTCATTTTCAGTATAATAATGAGTCAGGTGCCGTGGAGGAAAGTATAGGGTATCAATTCTTCATGGGAGGAAACATATTTTATTAAAGAACAAGATAATGCTGCAAATAAGGTGGCTCCGTAGCGTATGCGGTTAGACGCTCGCCTCTAACCGCTTGGGTTCCGAGATCGAGTCTCTAGGTTTCATAGTGGACGAAACGGGGCTTGAGCAGGTTTTCCTCAGGGTTTTCTCTCGTTTTCCCCTGCCACGAATTTCACTCTACCATTTCTACATACTCATCTCATCCACTTCTTTTCATTACGTTAAATCGCTCCTGTGACGGCGCGTCAGGGATGGTCGACCGAAATCCTTGTACTTCACAGACCTCTGTAAATATAGGGGCATTATCTCATTTCTTTCCTCGACCCGATCCTGAGTATTACGCGAGTTGAATTATTTATTTATTTATTTAATTATTTATATTTTAATGCTGCAACGAATCTAGTTTGTAGTGAGATACTATTTTTAAATGTCCTGTTAAAGAAAAAAACTATATTTTGTAGTTACGCTTTCATTATAAAAATAATAACTCCAGAAACATGAAATAATTAAAATAATATATTATAGTTAAAGTAACTTTCATCAGTAGTACTGCTTCGATTCTTATTTTGTAAGATTAATCTAATGAAAACGCATTTAAAATATTACAACAGAACTAGCGATATTTTCTCTTGCGATAATTATCTTGCTGCATTTGGTCAGTTTTATTATTAGTATTATTATTATTATTATTATTATTATTATTATTATTATTATTATTATTATTAACGATCAAATCAGTTATATTACATAGATGCGAAACACGGTCCCTTATCTCTAGGAACGAAAGGAGTTTAGGCCTACGAGTATTTGTTCTGAGCAAAACTTTTGGATCAAAGAAAGACGAACAGACAGGTGAGTGGAGAAGACTATGTAACAGTGAGCTCTGGTATGATCTTTATGGGAAACCAGACATAGGCCTAATAGGAGGAGTTTATTATCATATACTGCTAAGTGCATGACATACGGTACGAATGGGGAAGGTAAGAGGGAAATTGAAACTTCTTCTAGGAAAGCCAGAGTGAAAGCGCCGAGTAGATAGACCAGGAATGAGTTGAGTGAATTATTAACCACGATTTGAGGGAGGTGAATTATACAGCGATTGATTGGGAAAAAATAGCTCAGGATAGGATATGGACAGCTTATGTCCATGAGGCCATGAACTTCCTGGTTTGATATTATCAGTGATTTTGTTAGTTATTACATTAAATATAGGCCCATAATATATATATATATATAGGCCTATACATAATTTAGAAAAAATATATAATACATAAGGCTATATAATAATAGGCCTAATAAAATTACTAATGAATAACAGACTCACCTAATTTAATCCAGTATATATTTACTTAGATTTAACATTAATATTGGTAAAATTCCGTTCATGTATTAGTCTTAATGTAAAAATTATAATGTAAAACTATAAGATTGAATTAAATTGAACCATAGCCTGACTGGTTGAAGCTCCAACGCTAATAAAGTTCCAGATAAAATTCCGTTGAGTTATTAGCCATAATATAAACATTATAGTATGTTATAAAATTGAGTTTAAATTTAACTTTAGTCTGAGTGGCCGAAGAGTCAACGCTAATAAAATTCCTGGTATAGTTCCGTAGAGATATTCGTCACAATAGAAATTGTTTCAGAATTAGTATTACAGACGTCTAGGGGTAGTAGAGGGGACTTAGTACATAAAGATTTGAAAAGGAATGGTACTTTTCCGGACATGGCTTCCTCGTCATAATTGTAACTAATAAGTCCCCTCTACAACCCCTAGATATTTGTAATACTTATTCTAAAACACCCTGTATAAGATTTATAAAATTGTAACGTTTATGAAGAGCAGCAAAACAAACTAATGCTGAGGATGGGACTGATCCCGACAGAACTGCAGGGTTTTAAATATTTTGTTAGTAGAGGAGATTGTAATTTCAAGATGACCAATCTTATAATTTTATATGACTATTTAACTCATGCTCATAATGGTAGTCAATGACCAATCACGTTTCAATGAATTTCCTTTTACAAACAATGACAGTCGTGTTTCACCTCGACCTTTATCGATTTATTTTTATCAGCTCTTGCTTTAGTGATATGAAAAGCTCCTCCTTGTTAATATTCTGAACAGGTCAGAGCATTATTTTGCAGTGACTGACTCTGCAACAAATACATTGAATGTTGCAAATAATTAACATATTCATTGATTTTACTGAGTTTCTTTTCTAAAAATGTAAGTTAATAACCCGTAATGTTGTTAATAATTTGCAGTTGGATGTGATTCATTATTCCTCCACTAGGTTGCATTCTTACAATACTGCGATCCTATTTGGCAACAAATAATACGATCAAGTTGCAGTGAATAAATAGAACGTCACATTTGTGATTTGTTTTCAAATATCACCGTTTATATTACATATATGAATATTTTAAAATATCGGTAACTATATTTAAATAATGTTTTTTGAGCAAAGAGCGTAATTTTATTCGTTAAATAATCTTAAGAAATGCAATTATTGATTTCCAAATTCTCTAAGATAAATTGGAAATCACTCGTGACATTACTTATAACTATTTAACTCATGTCGCAAATGGTAGTCAATGACCAATCACGTTTCAATGAATTCTGTCTTACACCAATGACAGTCGCGTTTCACCTCGCTCTTTATCGATTTCTCTTTATCAGCTCCTGCTTTTGTAATAAAGAAAGCTCCTCCTTTTTTAATATTCTGAACAGGTTAGACCATTATTTTTCTCCAACAAATACAAGGATTATAGCAAATAATGAATAGATTCAGTGATTTACTGAGTTGTTTATTCAAAACATAAATGATTAACTTATAATGCTGATTATAATAGTTTGATGTGTTCCATTATTGCTCCACTAGAGTGCATTCTTAAAATATTGCGATCCTATTTGGCAATAAGTAATATGATCGAGTTGCAGTGAATATACATAACCTCACATTTCTAATTTGTTTTTAAACATCGCCGTTTAAATTAACTATATAAATATTTTAAAACACCGGTAACTATATTAAAATAATTATTTTTTTAGTGAAGAGCTTAATTTTATTCGTTAAATAGTCGTAACAAATGCCACTCTTGATTTCCAAATTAATCGATAATTTGGAAATCACTCGTGGCATTACTTATGATAATTTTTATATCGGAGTTAGTTTTTTATTAAAAACCCGCTTTGACAGATTTGATCATTAGCGCTGAAATTTAATCTTGGATTGAAAGGCCTTAAATTATTGCCCAGAGACCTTTTATTTCAATACTGAGTTCTTGGGAACAACGGCTTTGTTTTACTTCCCTCCCGAATAAATCATATTCAAGATTTTTATGGTCTTGGAAATCCTTCAACCACCGAGTTTGAATCCGCAATTCGCGGAAACAGAGACGAGATGGTTACAACGAATCCAGCGGAATCGACCTAATCAAGACATAATTAATTTTAAATTACTTTATTATATCCGCTGGTTCAGTAATTAAAAATGTTATTACAGTCTTTAAATGAGTAAATTTATTTTTATTTCGGGAATAATATAAAGGTAACACGTGTTTGTGTGAAAGATGATCTGTAACTACGAACGAAGATGAAGTTTGCATGCATAGAGACAGGAAACGCTAAAACTCAAACAGCGACGAAGAACATATATTATGCATACAAGCTATAGAAGACGAGATCAGCAGCAAAGATCCCGTGAAAATTCTGTTCGAAATCTCTCCACAATACACCACATCTCTTTTCATACTTACGTTTCTCCTTTATACTCGTATCTATAGCTCATCCTTCAAATATCAAGACAGCTGGATGATCTTTTATCATCTTTTATTTATAATGTTATTTACACATGGACTATATTATGCTCATGCATTATTTTAACTAAAGTAAAATGAAGACATCATTTTTTGTAATGGTTAATACTACTACTACTAATACTACTACTACTACTACTACTACTACTACTACTACTAATAATAATAATAATAATAATAATAATAATAATAATAATAATAATAATCTATCTTCGGGTTTTTAAACCTGCTGCCGTCTTCCCGTGCCAAACCTCCAAATCCTACGATCTTGAGCATCTTCAGTGTTCAGCCCTCTTGCTTATATTAATATCTTCATGTTTTCCTTCCATGTTAACTTTGGTCTCCCTCTTTTCTTCTTCCTGGTCGGTTGCCATTGATATAGTTGCTTCGGCCATCGCTCATCTTCCATTCTCAAAACATGTCCTAACCACTTTATTCCTTATGCTCAATTCTTTCAATTATGCTTTATTCTGCTTTCATTATGTTTCTAATTTCCTTATTTCTGACATGCTCTAATTTTGACTTTCTGGCACTTCTGCGAAAATAATCTACTTATAGAGCTATTAGTCTATTCTTGTGGTACTTACTGATTGTCCATACCTCACTTTCATAAGTAATAATAATAATAATAATAATAATAATAATAATAATAATAATAATAATAATAATGAAAATAATACGCCAGTAGCTTAATGTGATTTGGGATAAAGAAGCTTTTCCAGATGAATGGAAAGAATCGATTACCGTACCAATTTATAAAAAAGGAGATAAAACTGATTGCGACAACTATAGGGGCATTTCATTACTTTCAACCTCGTACAAAATTCTGACAAATATATTAGTAAGCAGACTTTCTCCTTATATTGATGTCACTCTAGGAGATGATCAATGTGGATTTAGAAGAAACAGGTCTACAACAGATCACATTTTTAGCTTAAGACAGATTTTAGAAAAGAAATGGGAATACAATGGTGCTGTACATCAACTATACGTAGACTTCAAAAAGGCATACGATTCAATTAAGAGGGAGAAGTTATATGAACAGACAGGTGAATGGAGAAGACTGCATAACAGTGAATTACAAGGTATTTATAGGAAGCCAGATATAATGAGAATAGTTAAATCTCGTAGACGGCGATGGTCAGGACATGTGGCACGAATGGGGAATGAAAGGCATGCATGGAACCTTCTTGTGGGAAAACCAGAAGGAAAAGCCCAGTTGGTAGACCAAGAATAAGGTGGGAGAATAACATTAACTATGATTTGAGGGAAGTAGATTATATAGGGGATGATTGGAAAATATTGTCTCAGGATAGTGATGTATGGAGAGCTTATATCCGCGCGGCCATGAACCTATGGGTTCGATAGTGCCAGTGAGTTAGTTAGTTAGTTAATAATAACGATAACAATACTAATAACAATAATAATTAAAGCCTTATTTACACTGGCCTCTGGTTTTTCCTACACTCATCCAAAAACAATTAGCCTACAAGTGTAATTTATGATACATATTAATGTCTATGCCTTTATGTGTGTATCTAAACCATACATCCTCACAGGGGCAAGAGTGATCCCTTGCGTGAGTTACCTAACAAAGCTAATTTAGATACGCTTATTTGTCTACAGGTGTAAACGAGTGAAAAGTGGTCAGTTCATCTCAAATATACATGACAGCTAAGGTATACAACATCATCATCATGTACAAATTCGTTTTAGGCCATGTGGCCTGTACGGTAAACCTAACGAAGATGGTCTTGATCTTTCCACCGATATTTTGGTCTTCCTTGGTCCCTATGTCCAGTTGGGGTATATTGGAATGCCAATTTTGGAAGTCTATTTCTTGCCATTCTCCTCAGATGATTTTTCCGTTCTTGTTGGTATCTTTGTATATCTTCATTTAAACTTGTTACTCCAAGTTTTCCTCTGATAACAGTGTTCCTTTGGTGATCCAGTCTATTAACTCCTAACAATGATCGTAAGAAGCGCATTTGGCTTACTTGTAGTTTATGAGAGTTTCTTTTATTTAAAATCCAAATTTCATTTCCGTATTTTAGAGCTGCTGTTGATGTGATGTTATGTAATCTTAGTTTTGTCTCTGTCCTCATCTGTTTACCAAAATGTCTTCGTATTTTCCAGTCTTTGCTTAAGTTTCTACGAGTAATAGGAAGTCCCCTGGGTTGGTTACCAACCATCCACAGAACAAGACTAGTGGTAGGGCTGCTACCTTATAGCCTCTAGTCAGGCGTTCAAAATATGGAATTTCCTCCATCTAAGGTATACGTGCATAGGAAACACCAATTACATTTTAATTAGATGCTTTAATGTAGGCCTGAGGATTTTTTACGCAACCGAAGACCGTGAGAAACGGGGCCCAAAACTTTAATTACCTTCCGGAGTACTTATTCTTAGGATTTTTCGTCAAAAAATCCTCTGACCTCAACCGGCTTTCAGTCCATGGCCCTCATGATCAGAGGCAAGGAATATAATCCCCTAATTATCAATGACTACAATGTGTATGCATAATTAAATATTTATAAACTATATTCAATGTACAATGATAATACTGACAATAATAAAAACAATTGCAATATTATACAGTGAGTCGAAATAGGCCTATATAATAATTTTAAAAGCAAAGTGAAGTATATTGTTATTTTAACACAGTTCTAATAATGAATGATATAATATTATAATTGTATTGTGAAAAGAAAAATTAATGTCTGAACCAGGAATCGAACCGTGGACCATTTGTATTCCGTACAAGCGTGCAAGACCACTACACTATTCGAGACATGGTATAAACATATATGTGGAAAGAATTGTTAATGTTTGTACCATGTCTCGAATAGAGTAGTGGTCTTGTACGCTTGTACGGAATACAAGAGGTCCACGATTGGATTCCTGGTTCACACATTAATTTATGTTTTTACAATATAATTATAGAGCAATTCCATATGTGACAGACTGACATTTACAATACACTTTTGCAGCAAAATGGTTGCATAAATATTACAATTGATTGAAATTTGGGGTGTTATCTACGTGATACGATAGAACAATAATATGTTGGTCAAGACTGTACTTACAAAATGTACAACTTTTGAAGAAAAACAGTGCTATTTAGTATCTATCACAGTTTGTGTGACTGACTGACATAAATGTCAACTCATCATGCAGCTTAACATGCTCATCTGCATCATTCTCTGAAGTGTGATTCTTAAATCAATTTTTGAAAATACCGTTTGGAGGACATATTTCAAGTTACATTCTCAATAAAAAACGAAAAAAAATCACAATTAAGACCAGAGTTATAACCTAATATGTGATGTGTGACTGACTAACTACATTCTGTGACTGATTGACATATCTGAATTTTATTAAGACTTTAATATTGTGGAGCTGCAAATATTATACAAATATCACAAAATAATATGAAATTATAATAGATAAGTCCACCGCTGTGGTCTCGAGGTAGCGTGCTGCCTTGTCACGCAGCGGGGACGGGTTCAATCCCCGGTCGGCACAGTTACTCTGGGTGAGGTTTTTATCGGGGTGTTTCCTCACCTGTAAGACAAATTTCAGGAAAACTTTAAGGCCTAAAAGGTCCCCGAAACCATATGGCCATCATTATCCTTATCATCATCATCATTTTTCACCGGTGTGGAAAGCAACGGGAAGCTACCACATCTACAGTTCCCTAGTAAAGCTGCAAGCACAGCATGAAAATGCTATGATTGCAGTGAAAGACCTGCCCTCTGGCAGAATTACAATGGATGGATGATAGATGAAAGGCGATAATATGGAGATGAATAAACAACTTCACTCCTTTTATCATGTATAGGAAGTGTACAATTTGATATGCTGTAAAAAAAGAGTAAATAAATAGTGTAATTTATTTAACTTGGTTACAAGTATCATATTAAATATCACAATATAAAGAAAATATTAACTTATTAACAACAAAGGGCCTTCTCCATTGTTAAATGTGCCTAAGATGAGCATACTTTTATTTTGTCCATATTAACTGTTTAAAATTTATTTGCTGCTCTTAATGGATTGAACCATTGAAATAAATAAAAATGCCGATATGGAATTTGCATTGTTCGTTCCAGAACACTAAATATAACTTTCACGCGTCTCAACCTTAAACACAAAAAATTAACGATAAAGTACAGTATGCAAATTATTAAAATTTTTATTAAATGTGGAAAATTCTGTTATAATTCTTTGAAAGCAACCGATTACAAATTATATTGCTGACATGAGTTCTATTTCTTAAACTAAACAATTGAAAGAAATCTTTTACAATGCGCGAAATCTTGCTTTATTACTGACTGTTCTCAGCTGGCGCACATAGTACAGCGTTGTCATATGTATTTTCACTCTGTTGGTTTCCAATAACGCTACACCCAATCATAATTTTCTTTTACACTACTGGTTATACATACTTAATCACATATACTCCACGCCAATTGTATTTTTTATACAAGTAACTTCATATGATTTAAAAACTGTTGTTGCAATCAACACAATAATAATAATAATAATAATAATAATTATAATAATATAATAATAATAATAATAATAATAATAATAATAATAATAATAATAATAATAATAATAGCTTTATTTTACCTTGCAGAGTTAAGGCCTTAAGGCCTTGTCTACCACTCAACCAGGTTGGAACTGTGGCAACATCGCACTGTGGAACCCCGATAATACGACACACATGAGTACGACTCTCTGTAAGATACAGAATAGTTTGATGTTCTCTACAAGAATGTATTAAGTTCTGTGATCTGGCATTTGACTTTTGTTTAACTAGCATTATTAGTAGCAATAAATTGGGAAGTCAACTTTTAAAGAAGACTCAGTTACGAAACCAAGCGAATTCCTCAATTCGAATGTATGGTACGATTTTTTTTGTTTACGAAATGTATATTTATTTTGATGATTAAATCGTCTATTGCAATGTTTCTTTGTTATAGTAAGTAAATTCATAACATTTATTACGGATCCATAGAATTTCATTGCATTTATAATACATTGTGAGTAAAATAAATGCACCCGGTAGATAGTTTAAAATTTTTATACAGAAATTTCAGGTTCTCATTTTTTCCTCATTATCTAACTCTCGTTATTACTTCTGTTATAGAATGCGAGTTCAGTTGTCAGGAAGAAAACATAGTGGCAGCTAGAGCGATTTTCAAATTTCGGTTTTCTGGTAAATTCCCACTTCTGAAGTTTCTATTTTCATGAGTTGCGGAGAGTGCCTTTCTCGTTTTATTTCAATGGCATATACCTAATTTTTTTGCGAAAAAATGAAAAGTGTTGCTTGTAGAGCAAGTTATCATTGTTAGCTTCCATTTATCTCACATTATTAATGATAGGATTTTTAACGAAATCGACATTACTTTAATACGCACACACACAAACATATATATATATATATATATCCTCAACTCGTGTCCGACACAGGGCTGGATCAAGGGATGAGATGCGTAGAAGCCCCTTACATTAAAGTTCTTTGAATAACAAGGATGCCGGCCGACCACACCTGGCGTATTACCACAGCGGCAAATTAAATTAAATGAAACGAAATGAAAGAGGTGAGTATGGAGAAATTGTGGAATTAAAATTGTGGAATATATCTTTACCTTGTCGTGGTGGAGTGAATTACGTGTTTAAATGGCATGACTGAGCTGTTAAAATGTGTCATTAATATAATGCTACCTACATACCTACGTACGTACGTGTACGGAGAAAACCCCGAAAAATCCCGCTATAGCCCACGATCAAAATCCCTCCAGAACCGCCAAGATTCGTTTCTGAAATCCCAGTCGGGACACTCGCGCGCGCTAGCCACGAGGATCCGAGGCGGCTTTTAGAAACTTAAATTTGTAAGCTAGATTTGTCTACATACTAAAGTTTATTCAAAGTGTGTGTGTATATATGCAAATATATATATATATATATATATATATATATATATATATAATATATATATATATATATATATATACGTATATTCTTAAAATAATAGTTTTGAGCTCTATGAAACATCTCTCTTGAAATTACTTTTCATTTCCATCGTCCTTATATTCGGATATCAGTGTAATCTAAATAAATACTGAGAGAGGAAATATACAGGAAATTTAATAAAAGTTTAGGTCGACGGACGTCAGAAACAAAGAAAATATGAATATGCACACCCATAGAAAAAAAAAGAGTCATCTCTTGATTCTATCAACCGATCGGGGAACTTCGTGAGCACTCGCAGAAGCCTTATTCACATTAACGCGTTTTCAGTAATTATACTGTGTTGTTTGCTAGTTAACGCAGTGCGCACTCAAGTAACATAGAAGAGAGAGCTTACCTTTGTGTGTTTCCGTGGTCGAGAGGTTTAACACATAACATCTGCGTTCGTAACTTCACGGGTTCGGTTCCTGTTCTACTTTCTTTTTTTTTTGTTTTACTGAATGTTAGGTTAGCATTTCGCCTGTAATATAGTTTCATATTTAATTTTATATTTGAGTTTTATGGCTTCAATGCACACACAAAACACATAAAAGAAAACCTAATAATTAAATGAAGAAAGAACTTAATATCTTCTAAAATAGAAAACTTTAACAAAAACAAAATAAATTTCGGGTGTATGAATCATCAGCATCTATTGTCGCCCTCAATCTGCGGTGCATTGATGCAATCAAATTTCTACAGGCACGTGGACGATCGGCTGGAGCATCCTAGGCGTATTAAATTTGTGCCCATAAGCCAGCTTTGGTTTTTCGTGCATCTGCAGACCAATTAGAGTTCCATCCAAAATACAACTAGAGTTATCTAAAAAAAATAATTATAATATCAGGAGCGTGGGGTGATTATATATTTGATAATAAACAGATATTGGTAAAAGTAAAGTCTCTAAGTAGAAAACGTAAAAACCATCAAAAGCACCCCACGATGGTAAAATAATTTTTTTTAGATAGCTCTAGTTTTATTCTAGATGTGTTGGAGATGATTTTTTCTGTTGACCAATTTTTTAGTTAGGTTTTCTAATAAAGCGTGTTGTTTTAGTTTTTAAAACTACTATTTATTTTTTATTTTTAGTTTGGTTTTCTAATAAAGAGTGTTGTTTCAGTTTTTTAAACTATTATTTATTTTTTTAATTTTTAGTTTCATTGATTGTCATAAACCGGAATCCCATGAAAATTTAATCGCTTAATACTTTTCTAACAAAACCTCTGGCCCGGATTTGAACCAGCGACCTACTGATTGCTGAAATTATATACCACTATAGTCCACCGTTCTACTAACTGAGCTCTTACAACGATTGGCTAAAAAGTCGATAAGTCCACAACCTATTACACCGGTTTTTATTTTTTTGATTTTCCGATGATTCGGGCCAGGATTTTAGAAAACAAATTATGAAATTATTGTATTGTCATGGGTCCTTTACAAGTTTACAAAGTTTCAAGTCGATCCAATGTTTTCATGTGGGTGAAAATAGTGTCAAAAATTCCGTTACATAGATACAGGTCCGTTACATAGACAGATACAGGTCAATCTAATATAAAACGTGTAAAAATATATAATTTAACATTGTTATATCCTCAACGGTATAAAAAAGTATGAACTTAAAAAGTATAGATTAATTCAAATGTCCAAATACATTGTATTTAATTCATAAAACGTTTTAATACAAATATCACGAAAAAAACTGCGTAATTGAAGACGCGAACCTGCGATCTTCATTAACAGAAACCGAATGCTTTACCGTTGAGCTATCGGGACACGTAGAGGAGCCTTCAGTTCATGCCACATAACACAGTAGCTCAGGGACTGCACAATTATGAGTAGTTTCCTAGTTTGAACCCAGCGCTGTGCCGAGTATGACTTAGAAGAAATGTGCGTTCAAGAGATGACTCTTTTTTTTTTTTGCCGAAGAGTGTACACTAGGAAATTTCTCTAAGAAAGTTCAAGTCCTTCGCATTCTTTCGAAAATATGTATTTACATATAAATAATGTAAGTGAAAGTTGTTTCCAGAATATACTCTCAATCTTGCATAGTTTCTTAATGATGCATTTTTGTAGAATAGTCTTTAAACTATCAATTTTTAGGTACATTATTCTACATTTTGGAAATATGTGATTATGCACTCAACCAACTCCAACTCTGTCCTAAGGTAGCGGTCGACAGGTTACACTCATCGCACTTCCTTAGCTGAAGAGGCGAATTGAAGCCGAAACAGATAATCAACACAAGATTGTTCAGGAACGTAGTACCAAAGACTACGTTTGCTTTGACTGAAAGCATTTCATACAAACCTTCGCAACGTAAACAAAGTGTTTGACAAAGCTCGAGCTACGAGCCGTCTTCGCCGGTTTTCATGCTTTTGGGAGTAACCACTCGGCCACTACCGTAGGACAGAGTGGGAGTTGGCTGAGTGCATAAGCACATCCTTCCAAAATGTAGATGTTACACACTCCGTCTAACACCAAACTTAGTGTCGACTTTTGTCTTCACACAATTCTCTAGTATATTATTGTATCCATAATCACATTATTATTTTCTTAATACATTTTATTACGGAAAAAATATAAATGCTACATAACTGACTTTTTATTCAATGTTAGACCTAATTGTTCCACTTTCTTTATTCAGAATTGATTCTATGGTATCCTTTCAAGTTGAAATATATGGAAATCTGATAATGATAAATATATTTATAGGTGGTTTAGACTAGTGAAATTTATCTGTTCACTTGTTATGCCCTTAATTAATTAGGATTTTATAATAATAATAATAATAATAATAATAATAATAATAATAATAATAATAATAATAACAATAATAATAATAACTAAATAGGAAAGTGTTATTGTCTTTGTTGTATCCTTGACGACATGGGCATTTGCATTTGGCTTAGTTACCCGCTTCCCGTTCCAATCAACAAACTTTGACATGAGCACAGGACGAAGATAGACAAAAAGGCACGAATGCCAGCATACACTTCTATCTTTAATACATGACCTGTATTATGAATGCTTCCTCTCATTAATAACGGCTTAGATTAATAGCGCTACAATCGAAAATAATGCATAAAAGGACCGAGAAATATCACGCAGATGGGTTCTTAATTCAAGCCTGAGTTTTTGTGTACTGTAGTTTACGACATGAGACCTACGGCTTCACTTTCCTTCCCAAGAGTAATTAACTCAGGGTTTTTACACCCTGAAACATTCATCTGCCTCGACCAATTTTGAACCCGCAAATATGGGAACTGGAAGCAATCGTGAAAACACTAGCCCACTGGGATCTACTAGTGTTAATTTGAATACCATATAGACATCATGCAATGAAATATAGAATTCCTTTGTTTAAGTATTTACAAATTAATTAAACATTTTGAGTCGGCAATACATTTCAATACAGAAAAATCCAGTTTGCTTTGTCTGAGGGTTTTGCAATAGTTGCAATGAATTGTTAATGAATTAGACATGACTTTGTGTTCATGGTGTTTGGCTAAATGTGTTTAATTAATAAATATTACAATATCCAAGGAGTATTTGAGTGTGACCATGGGAAGATACATCAGAGCACGTTTACAATGGAAATCAAAATCGTCTCTCTGGCGTAGTAGGTAGCATATGTACGTGTATATAGCAGACATGTTGTGCATCCAGTCCGGAATGAGTTCCACTCTATCACTTGAGGACAACTGAGTAGGTACTTGATATGATTAAGTTATTACGTCATACTAACCATTATACTCCATGAACTCTATTTAGCTTTCAATTATAGGAACCAGTTCAGTCAACATTGCTCCTCTATGCTGTTCTATCAAGAAATATATAAATCTATTTATTTATTTTCCTCAATTTAGCCTCACCCAATGTAAGCACGTTAATGTGTCGTACCTCAACCTGATCGTACAGGACACGAACTACCGCAAATGATTTAAAACTCAGTAACATAGACATTCATTTTAACCCAAAAAGGAAACGATGAACCTCCCCGGATGAGTGATCAGTTCAATGCCAAGGCCACCACCGTGAAAACATCAATATTAAAGATAAGACAAATTATTCACTTATATGTTTATATTAAACAAGGCGAAAATGATAGTGTGAATATGGTGGCCAAACGTTATTCTGATATTTTTTTGGGCCTTGCCTTACAGGTGAGGTAAAGTCCTGAAAAAAACTCACCCACAAAACTTGTCCATATCGGGGATCAATCCAGGGTCTTCTACGTTAGGGGCAACGACATTATATCGAGATCACAGTGGTGGACAAATTATTTATTTATTTATAACAGGCATAAATAACAATATGGCATGGGTCCGACATGTGGAACTTTCGCATACTATTCTTGGGATTTAAATTAGTTGCCAGATGTGATTTTCATGTTTGTTTTTGTATTCTATGATATGTTCGTTAATTTTCTGTTTTTCCCTGATCTTATTGTATTTTCCTTATCTTTAGACTGCGAAATAGAGACACCGATCAACGCTATTATTGTGCATAGAGATTATGTTTGTTGTCGTCTAATGTGCTACATCTAACACTCAAATCATTAACAGTCTTTTTCTCCAGTGCTTAAGGTCTTAAAATCTGCATGTCTTCATGTTTGACAGAGATGTGTTGTTTAGGTGGCTTTGGTCCATTTTAGCAGTCTACCTCTCCTGTGCTTTGAGGTCATAGAATCTTCAGGTTTGACAGCGATGCAGTTGTTCAAGTGGCCTTCGTCTATTTTTCATCTCAATGATTGCATGAAATGAACTTCGGTAAAGGCAGAACATTGATGTTTAAATGCGTTTTGCTGGACAGTAGTGGTCCAGCGTTATTCTAAATAAAATATGCTACATCTGTTTCCTAGGTATGTATGATATGGCAATATGTTTTGTTAGGCATTCTCATTATTTCTTTTGTTTTGAATTTCAACCTAAAGTGGAGTAACGTTTAGTTAAATATAGGTAATTTTTTAATAAGAGATCATTTTTTTGGCGAGGAAATCTGCTGTTTCATTACCGGTAATTCCAAATGCGGGGGTAGTCATTGATTGACAACTTCGGTAGTACAGTTCAGAAGTAATGTCGTAGCATTCTTTGGAATCAAACGTTTCGGCTAATAGATTGCCTGATTCGCTGCTTTGGAAACACAGAGGAGAACTAATTTGGAGAACACGGTTTTTCGATTTAATAAGATCTGGAGAGAGATTTTTTAGCATGAATTTCGCAACCAAAATGTGTTGTTCCTCTTCCAACATGCAAGTAAAACGACAAACGGAACATATATGTCCTGCTCTGGCACCTGTTTCAACACTTGTGACTAAACCGATCAGTGTAGACATGAAACCAGTCTTCTGTACGATATCTGGTGTAGATATTTCCAAAGTTATTTACTTCAAGTAGTTGGTGTCATAAGATTTTTTAGGGATGCTTGAGTTCATATCTAAAGAACAGGGTATAGACTAAGAATGTAAGAGATTTATTAGGCTATTTTTCTCGGTTAGTCAAAATTTCATTTTTTTTTCTCTACAACTTCCACTTTCTCAAAGAAAGTGAATTGGGTGCTATGTCTTTATTCTTCCACTTGTTTGTCTCTACAGTTGTCTTCTTTATAACTGAGTAATTTTTCATATTGTAAAATGGCTCCTTCTTGAATTATTAAGGTAATGTAGTGGTAACTGCCTTATTTTATTCTGTTGGGATGGATCTGAAAGCTACTGTTGTTATCCGCGTAACACAATTTTGTATTATTTCCAATTTTTAATTATTCTTAGTAATGTGGTAGGGATTTTTCCACAGTATTGTACTACAGGGAGTATGTATGTATTTAATATTGTATTTAGGGTTTTTCTAGAACAATCCCACTTGACCCCAGTTAGTCTATTTAGGATGCTAATGTTTAGTGGTTTTTTGCTGACTTTGTAGGCCCACAAGTTTTTTCTACTTAAATTTAGTCTAGTGTGACATGTAGTTATATACTGGAAACAGTTTGTAAGATTGGGATGCCCTTGTAGATTAGATCCATTTACCCTACTTTGCAGAGTATACGTTGTACGGAAATAAAAGGTAGTGCGTTTATGAAACAAAAAGTGAATCTAGTCATTCATGCATAACTATACTCTGTACTTCCTTCCACTGAATGGCCATCTATAGCGATGTCCGGCGCGGTACATGTGCACTACTATTCATCTGTTTACAAACAATCTAAGCTCTTGTGCACAATACCTATCGTTGATTATTGCCTCAAATCCGAAGTCTACCTATCATTCCTATTTTCACTCGTACATACACAAGTCCAGGCCTTCGCAAAATAAGGGATACATAGTAAGATATATGTTAAAATTCGAAATCCACTAGCCCGCCAGGAACCAAACGCGGGCTGCCCGACTGGAAATTAAGAACTCCGGACCACGCCAAGACGGCAGAAAATAATTTTTGTGGTCTCTTTCCGCTTAATTTTCGCATTTTTTTCCAGAGACTTAAATAATATTCGAGAATAGTACTATAAAAGTTGCTGCTCGCAGATAAAAGTACAATATTTTAACGTTATCTCTTTATCTGAGACTGTTTTAGTGTTATCTTGTTTAACTCTAGGACTCCTAGTGATAACCATGTGCATTTTAAGGTCTGCAGATGGGCCAGTAATCATGGTGATTCCTGGTGATATGGTTTGAATTCGAGGTGATGGGGTAGTTAATAAAACATGAGTGAGAGGCTATGGGGTCACATGCGGGCAGTGCGAATCGGGGTATTTCGTACAAAATTAGGCATTATTTGCTGTTTTGTTTCCACTTTTCTGAGCAAAGTTATTTAATATTACTTCAGAAATCACGTACAAAATATTACGTTAAAATATGCTAGATAAATTGTCTTCATTCTTAAAAACGATCGCTGTATAAGCATAACATAATCCGTTGACAGATCATTTATATGTTTCTTTTTTTTTTGCTTACATTTATTATTATTGATATTTCATTTAACTACTCTATTTAATAGCTAATTTCATTATCACAGTGTACCGAAATCAAGATTTCGATACAGGAATTACGTCATACTTCGCAACTATACGTCATCGCGTCTCCATTTCGTGTGTGATCTTTGTGAACACTGCCAAATGCTCCCCTACCTAGCCCTTCATTTCCTAGTACGCACCGTGTGCTATCGCGCATTCTCCCCTCTCCTTGTGAACTCTCATAAATAGCAGTGTTTTCTAACATAGTATCATCATCTGTTGAGTTATCGTCGGAGTCTAGTAGATATAGCTCGAAGATCTAATTTGGTTTGTTAGTCCTTCAGGCCAGGGTGGGGGCCGCAAGGACTGTATACCCCAACCCGAGGCTGGACTAGTGTGAGTGTAAAAGTATGCATGTTTATTAGTATTATTTTGGTACAAGATGATCAATGATAGCGTTGTTTTCTTTGTTACACTAATTATTTATTTAGTTGTTTTCAATGTTATATTTAACTATACTTTTTGACTCGCATTAAAACTTTAGTTGTATATTTTATTTAATTATGCCTATACATTTAGCAGCAAGCCTATGTCAGATATAAAGGTAAAATTCCAAAGCTTACTCAAGCGTGTGTTGAGTTCCTCTTTCCTTAAAGCTTCCACGATTATAGCTTATAGCTCACTGCACATTACATGTTTGAAAATTTATTAAGGAAAGTTGAACTAATCTTTGCTTTTTATTGGCCCGGGCAAAAAATATCTTAATTTGAGCAATCTATGTTTTCTGTTCAAAATAGTTATCAACAATAACGATTTGATCCAGCACCAATACGGTGCAATTTTTGGTAGCAGTCAGCGTGGTTTCAACTGCACATCAGCAATTAAAATATGGGCAGGGAACGGCCGATAATTGTTTCAGATGCCTTTTTTCATTCTACAGGATCTTTTGCCTGCCATAAAACTACAATACGAGACCCTCAACTTTAATTGCCTTCCGAAGGAACTGTTTCTCAGGATTTTTACACCCTGAAAATTCCATTCGCTTACCGCGAGGTTGGTAACTAGTATCCCAGCACGACAGACGTTTCCATGAATTACTCAGATCCACAAATTATAATTTGTTGAGAGCTGTTTTACATTTATAGGAGATTCTTAATATTTAAATATCCCTAATTTAAAAATAACTTTCGCCTTTCTCCATCACATAGGTTTGTTGACAAATCAAGCATGACCAGTCACATATTTTCTTAAACATTATACATAATTATGTACTGTACAACAGATACAAATGAACTAGTAGTTTCTATGTTCCCAAGTTTTACATTTTCTTTCACTTTATAAGCATCACATTAGTAAAATCTTGTAGTTTTGGAATCTAATGTTTGCCTCTAGGATTTTCTCTTGTGTTTTGCTGTGGAATCCCTACACGGCATCCAGCAGTAATCTGTAATTTTTTAAGTATTCCATCGTTCTTGGTATCTCCACTCCATTTCTCGAATATTCTGTTGGAACTTCTCTCCTAGTTCCCCACTGAGTGCCCCCAGGTTGTTAGCAAATACGTCGCAATGTGAAAATAAAAAGTGTAATTTGAGACTCATGTTGCATCCCAATTTTCTCAACTTCTGTGGCTTGTTGTTTATATTTTTTACATAATCAGGAAGTCTATTGTTTCCTATAAAATTGTCCTTCACTTCTTTAAATTCATTTCAAACATTTCTCCATTTACAAATCATGGTAACTTCAAATTTTCTGTCTTTAACTAGAGATCTGATTTGAGGACACACAAAGAACCCTTATTTAATGTTTTCTTCAGATAGAGCTGGATATTTTTGTCGCTGAGTTATTTAATACAATCACCATATTCTTTAAGTGCATTCATAAACTGATGACATCAAGTTTTATATGATGAGGTGGCAAAAGAATTTTCTTAGGATTAACTAGGCTACCACTTATTATTCCCACTACCTGATATTAAACTTTATCTCTCGGGCCATTATCTTTGTTTCCAGCGTTTCTCTTGCCCTAATTTCCACACGCACAAATAACATGGATATTTTGTGAATCCCTATTGTTCTCCCAATATCATAAAGTTAAATTCTAAATCTCCGCATAACGTCCACTTATGATTAACATATTTGATTTTCACGAAAACATACTTCAAACTTTCATAATTTCCATTCAGATTCACTGAGTGTGCTACTGGAACTGAAATCTGATGATTTGCAATGCGTAGCAGCACACCATTAAGGATTCTATCATTAAAACCGATAAATAGTCTCCTGTCATTAGGATCATATTTAACAGAACTCAGTTTATTACGTTGAAATATTATTACAGCAACTAGCTTTTTTTAATCACTGAAGTGCTATAAGATTTTTTCCCTTTATTCCTGTAGAAAGTCACTGACGTAACAACAGCAAGTAAATCGTTTTTGTGTGGTCTGGAACCTTACAGCTCAGCTACATCCTTGGGAATACTTAAATCCCTCACTATATCATTTAACGTGGCTTGTGATAATAGTTGTGGCGTATTTGATGTTTCAGGAAAGGACTCGTCGGACAAAAGTCATGATTATGATTCACTGTTACTGGCTGTATCTGAAATTAACATCACTGATGTCTGTAGTTAGCGCAGATGTAGGGATACCAGAGTCATATATCACTAGTCTCATAGTAGATGGCAAGTTTGGGCATATAATTTATTTTTGTTCTTTCTTTGATGGGTGAAATTTCTATTTTCGACATTTTGTGAGCTAGAGACTTGATATGTTGTACAAGTATTCCCTGCATGATACATAATGATGTGTTTAATTTTCATTACTGTGAGACGTTTATGTTACGAGTTATTAATTTTTTTAAATTACATACATTGTAATTAAATGAGTGCCACAATGTTTTAGGAAAATATCTGAATTTTTCTACAAGACCCCTAAAATATTTAGGAAAAATCATTCATTAGAATTCTTATAATGTGAATACGAAGGCAGACAAAACAATTGAAGGTACCAAGCAAATAACAATCTAAGTCCATAATTCGATTTAAAGTGTAGCTTTTGACGCCATCCCTCTTCGAATATACTATGTTCTACAATATCCACAACATAAAAACTTTCAAATAACATTCCCAGTCATTGCAAAATGGCTTTGAAAGTCTGGTTTCCAATGAATGAACAATCTAAGTCAGTTGCTCCTATGAAAGAACAATCCAAGTCAACTTTTAGTAATGTCATTAAAAAACAGAGCTCTACTTTTTTTCATTTTATTAAGTTCGCAATAATGATTCTTTCAAAGTTTGCATTGTTGATTCTTTCTTCAGGTTAACATAAACAAGCAAACAGTACCAGATTAACCAATTGATTGTGTATATTAGTAGAAGAATGGATTCTATAATTCTGTGAGTCAGAACATGAAGACGAATGAACATCAACAACTACAACTACATCGAAAATGAGACTTAAGGTAGGAAACATAACAGATGCTAATAAACGAATTCGTGCCATGAGCCATATACAAGGGGAGAACTGTAATTGCAAACGTTTCAACTGTTTCAGAATTGTTACAGAAAGTGAACTAAATAAAATAAGTAAGGAATTCAATTTATTGGCATCCAGAGAGGAACACTCCAGTTATTTGTGTGGTTTAATTTCAATTAACCCCATAAAACAAAGGCGTCCACCTAACGATGATGAAAGTGCTTTACGGAATCCTAGTTATTCTTATAAATTGAGGGTTGTAAGGAATGGGATCCTTATTGAAATTCCTATCTGTCGAAATACATTTATTTCTATCCATGGCATTACAAACCGAAGGATATGTACTTTGAAAAAATCCCTCAGTTCCACCGGGCATTCTCCAATCGATCAGAGGAGGAAACACAAAAATCGGAAACATGCAATGCCTCCAGAAACTATTGAAAATGTTCATGCTCACATTAAGTCCCTTCAAGGTCGTAAGTCTCACTACCGCCTACATGAAAGCAGTAAAATGTATTTACCCGAAGAGATATCAGTCAATCGTCTTCACAGTATGTACCAAGAAATCAATCGTAACAACCCTGTTTCATATGAATATTACTGGTTAATCTTCACAACTAAATTCAACATCTCATTTGGATACCCTAGATCAGACATATGCTCCAATTGTGACAGTTATCAGACGAAAGTGAAAGCTCTGGAGCATACTCTATCTGATATCAAAGACCAGACTAAAGTTTTAGATATTGAAAAACAACTCAGATCTCTGATGCTTGAAAACAAAATTCACAGAAAAAGCTAACACATTTTATCGTAGGAAAAGTATTGCCAAGAACAAATCTCGGCAAAACAATAATATTGAATGTGTGTGTTTTGACTATATGAAAAATCTCCCTTGTCCTAACATTGCAACAAATTATGCCTACTATAGACGTAAATTGGGATTTTTTATGTTCAATGTCCATGTGTTGTCTACAAAAGAAGTGATATTTTACACATACAACGAAACTACATCCAAAAAAGGCGCAGACGACGTTGCCTCCCTCCTTTGCCACCTTTTTTCTATAGTCTTAGAACAAAATGTGAGACACATTGTGCTCTTCTGTGATTCATGCGCAGGCCAAAACAAAAAGTATACAAATTTGAGATTAATTCATGCCATTGTGCATAAATGTGTTCGCTTTGGCTCCATAAAAGTCACCTTTCCGCAAAGAGGACACACTTATATGGAGTGCGGTAAGGTCATGGGGCTCATAAAGTAAAATGTTCACATTGAAGTGCCTCAAGATTGGAACGAACACGTAAAAAACTCCAGGAGTAAGCCAAGTCCTTTCACTGTGGTAGAAGCTGAGCCTCAGATGTTCTCCACATAAGGATCATTTTTTGCCCCTCATTATAAACAAAACTGCTCTTTTGCCACACATCCAATTACTGAAATTCTCATTGACAAAAGTACTGTCCGTACAATCAATGTAAGAACTTCATATAATGGAGCCTGGGAATCTTACATCATTGCTAGGACATCATTTGACACCTTCATGGAACAAGAAATGGGACCACAGCAAGCCCATGCCAATATCCAGATTGAAATACAACGATCTGCAGGTTCTAAGCCAGTTCTGTCAAGAGCCAGGTGCCAGAGCATTTTACGAATCTCTTAGAACACAAGAGGATATTGAAGATGTTTGAAACTTCATTACGACAAAAATGAAGCTCTTACTGGAGGTTTTTGTTTTAGTTATAAACTTTATTATTTTGTACTCAGTGAACATTATTTTTATATATCAGAAATTCAAAACACTACTTTCATTTAGTATACTCCACTCAACAATCTTACAGTCATGTGCATTGTTGCCTTTGGAATCCTTGCAAAATATTTTCCTGATTTTGAATTGCCATTGTTGTACGGAAATAATTCACCTATTAAATATAGAAAAAAACGAATGTTGAATAACACTATAAAATGTACAACAAGGTTTTGAATATTAAAAAGGAATTATCTCACAATATTGTAAAACTAACTTAGATTGTTATTTGCTTGTACCCTTCAACTGTTATACCTCACGTGTGGAATTACAAAAAAAAAAATAATTATTGCATATATTTTATTTTTTATTTCTTAAAATACTACTTCAATCATGAAATCCATGCAATACTTTGTTACCCAGTAGTTTTAAGACATGCAGTTTACATTTGAAACTTCTAGGAAAAAAATTCTCAATTTCATTCAATTTTGAATGTACAAAAACGCAGTGCAAATAAAAGTGTGGAAAAACAAATTTAAAGATTTGCATGCAGGTGGCATTTAACTGGCGCAGCCTTTTAACTCTGACGTAATTTAGGGCACTTAGAAGCGCCATAGGCCTCTGAAACTTTGCCAACATATACATTAAAGTACAGGCTACCTTTTAGTACAAAAAAACAAAAATATGTCAATTTGATCTGAAATGGTCAAGTTTTCATCCATCCCCTCCCTTAAAACCCTTCACATTGCACCTACAAAATTGACACTCAATACAGTGATATTGAGTTACACGCCACACCATTGGTATTCCAAAAGTTAGTGATTATTTCTTCCCCCTGTCCAATTTCGAAAGTCTTAAGCATAAACACTTGCACACAGTATAAGGGGCCCAAGTCCTCGATTGATCTCTTATTTCGATTCCGATGTAGGCTACGCCATAAGATTTTGTTACAAATTAAGGTTTGTTTTTCCTCTGCCTCTTCGAAATAAATCTACCGCAAATATAACAAAATGAATTTTTATTATTTACACAACAATCCTTTCCTTTACTCGGTACTCAATTACTTATGATAAGGATAACAAAGGAGTAGTATTTATATGTTAATTTCTTACTTTATAGAACAGTAATTATGACCTGTATAGATAAATTCAAAATACAAAATTATGTCAACAGTCAACTAGTTTCTTTAAGTAGATTTATTCCAATTGTAATGGTTCATGCTCACACAAACTGAAGTCAAAAATATAGAAATGGAAGATATTAGTTTAAAAATTATAATTTTGTGTGATAAGACTTAAAGGAGAATGATGCAGTGCCTCGGCTATACACACTCTTCTCAAGGGAACGCAGGGGAACTCAAAAATGTATACACTTTAAATAAAAAACATTGTAGGAGTTTTAAAAGTTAATTTCACTGTTTATTTTGGGCGCAAATAGTTAAATTGATATATTGAATCAGCTGAAACGTGAGATGATTTTTCACTCAAAACGGTTAACACTTGACCGTTATCGCGTAATGAAATAATTTGCCGTTTATTTGATCAAGGAGCACTGCAATAGTTCCTATCGCAATTATGATTAGTTTTTAACGAAAATATTAATATCATTTGCCAATAGTTACACTTTAATATATGGAAATGGGACTTATTTCCTTCCATTTAAATACTTTAGCAATTGAAAGCGACTCGTTCACAAAATTAAAGGCTTTAAAAATATAAATGCTGGTCATAATATTCGTTGAGTAGACACTATTATGCCAATATTTCATAATTTCATAAGCACAATTTAAAATTCACAATTATATTCTTGTAAAATATTTTTTTAAGCGACTCTGACCTTTTTAACATCGACCAGTCACTGAGAGCGTCTGTTGTGAACTGATGTAGCCAACTTTGAGATGCTATCCCAGCATTCTTAGCTTTTCAAAATTCTTTCTTGGTTCATAAACCATTTTCTGATTATCCAATCGTTTTAAAATATAAGTATCCTGTAAATATTTAAATACTTCAAATATTTAACGAATTCTAGGACAGTTATATAGATTAACTATTTTGAAAATCAATTCGTAGTTTGAGTTATTTATAACATAATAAATATGAATTCTGTCCATTCTCTTTATCAAAATTCTAAAACATATTTCCTTATGTTCAAATAAAATGTGTAAATTATTTATATTAAAATTACATAATTCCTAATTATTATTATTATTATTATTATTATTATTATTATTATTATTATTATTATTACTATTACTAGGGTACGAATAAATATCCAGCTTTAGACTATATGAGCTTCCATTTTAGAATCAAGACAAGGGAATTACCGTAAAAAGACCTCAAAATCTATAACAGCAAAATAACTGTGCACCTGTATTATTTTTGCGATATTTGATTGTTTGACTTAACAATGTTTTCCCTACAAGTAAAAAAATCAGCAGAGGCGAATTTTCTATGATTTCTGTGCAAGCTTATTATTTCATAAACACCAAATATTATTTACTTTTCAATGAAAACGTTAATTTTTTTTCTATAGTTAAGATATTACCTGGCTTAATTAAATTACAGCCCACATTCATGACGATTTGATTAATAAATTCATAAAATCATTAATATGCAAGTATGTTTTTTTAAATTTTGAATCAATATAATATGCTTTAGTCATATAAGTGTTTTCCTACAATTAATGATTTATACATTTCTAATTAAATTATTTAAAATGGTTATTATTTCATTTTTTTCGGAATTTTTCCTCACCTGTAACACAAATGTCAGGAAAGGTTAAGGCCCAATCGGTCACCGAATATCTGGACTTCAAAATAACCATTATCATATTCGCCGTGTTTAGTATGAATGTGTGTGAATGGTGTGTTTCTTCTTAAGGTTGTTGTGTTGTCTCGGAGGAGCCCCGACATTGAGCTGATCTCTCATTCGGGAAGGCCATACATGTTTTTTTGTCAAAAAAGTATATATGTGATCCATAGTTAAAATCCATGTCCCGACATGTTTAGTCACTATAAGGCACAGGTGACGCATGACACATAAAAGTACTTATAAGGTGAGGGTTAAACTGTGCTATGTAAATAAAAAAATATGCTAATGAATTTTATCTCAAACATAGGCCTATCCCAAATCCCCTTAGCAAAAACAAGAGAAATTCTCACCTTTAAGAGAGCTTCAAAGTAAAACCATACTTGATCAGAATGTATCGCTTGCATTTATCAGTGAGAGATGTTCACTCGGTAAATTTAAACATAGTTTAAATCAATATGTGAAATGTAATATTGTCAATGTTACCTTCCTATTGTTTCTACAGTGATTCATTATTATACTGATGTAATTTAATGCATTTTGTGTAATGTTACTGTAATTTGTTTGTATTAAATATTTTATTCTTAAGACTAAAATATTTTGGAGAAATTTGAGTTATTGCATTTTAGGTCAATTCTAAAAGAGTATCACCCGGCCTGGCCCACTGACAGTGAAAATTAAACACATGTGTTTCTCATAGGAAAATACATATGGTTAGATAGAAGATCAAAAGAAACAGGTATCAGTATTAATCACCGATAATAATAATTCACTGTTTTCGTTCATAGACACTTTGATGTCGAATTCCTGTTAATAATTTTAAAAAATATATAAGGTTCCAGAACCTCCCGGTTGAATGCTGCATTAATAAAGGATCTCCACTGGTCACTGTCCTCAGATGATTGAAACCAGTTAGTATACATGAGTTATCCACTTCCCTAAGATCTATCAAAATATTATATTCTCACTTAAACCTGGGTCATTATAATGTCGTTTTGCTAATACAGTTTTGAACGAACATTAGTTTCTGGCTTTCAGTTAAAGTCTATACCGCTATATTTATTTTTTTAAATATATGATTAAGTTTTTAATTTTTATCTTATCGGATTGCAGTATGATTTCTAGAGGTAATTGTAGGAATTCCTGGGACTTTGCGTCCGAGGATTTCGGAAATCCTTGCCTTTTGCTGTTTGCAGAATAGGGAATGAACCAAAGATGCATCATGACATTTCCTACATATTTTATCAACTTAGTTAAGTTGTGACACATTCAAAATGTATGAAAATGTCTTTGTAATGAAATAATACTCTTGTATAAATGTAGGTATTGCCTATTGAAAATATTTCAATTTATATTCAATATAAATACTTAATTTGCTCAAGGTTCTTTGTGGTAATATTATGCATATCACTAAAATGTGTAAAGCTAATTTGTTTATTAATATTGATGTTACGAAGAAATTTGCATTTTTTTTATCAGTGTGCGTGGATTTATATTATGAGACAGAAAAACTGTGAGGAACAAGTTTGTCAAATTCTATGTCCTAATGTTATGAATTTCTGTAGAATGTGAGAATTACTGGGTGGGAGATTGTTCCGTTGTTACTCGGTTTAGGAACCATGTCCTCTTGAACCTGTTTCTATATGCGAGTAGTGATATTCAAGGAAATGTGAATTGAGAAATGTTGTTCTGTGATCGATTTCAAGGGAGTTAGTGTTAGGAATTGGGATTGGTTTGGATTTGGTAAAAGTTAAGAAAACCGAGAAAAAATTGTTATACATTATATCTTTGTGTTGTGTTGTCATGCCTTCATTATAAAGAGTTATCTACGATTTCTTTTCCGGACGAATACAAAAACTTATTTTCAATATCCATAAGAGTACTTCATCCTCATTTAGCTGACTGGTGGAGGGGGACGGAAGAGTACATTAATACATCAAACAGAATAAAGGATATAAAGAGGGAGCAACAAAGGCGAAGCAACACATTGAAACCGCTAGAAGAATGCATCCTTGCTACTGGAGTCCAGCGCTGTCGGCACAGATTATCACACGATAACATAAAAGCGTCAGATCTTGTTATTTACGAGAGGAAGCACTCATAATGCAGGTCATGTATTAAAAATAGAAGTGTTTGCTGGTATTCGTGCCTTTTTGTCTACCTTCGTCATGTGCTCATGTCAAAGTTTGTTGACTGGCACGGGAAGGGGGTAACTGGGCGGAATGCAAATGCTCAAGTACTCAAGGATGCAAAAAAGACAGTTAACAGCCCAGTCCTTAGACTACTGTATCGAAATTGTAAGGTCCTAATCGTGTACTAGCAATGCCTGTATTTTTTGTTTTGTCCACCGGTTTACCAAAAGTGCTGTAAAACATGCATAAACGTCTTAAATATTTGAATAATCATTTACCTAGTATCCAAATGTGATAGTGAGAAAATAATTATAGCCTTCACATACAATATATTAAATAACATTATAGGGATTGTCTGCTGAAATTTGGGTTAAAATGATGAACTTTTAAAAATATTATTATTATATATTAAAATTGTTCTAAGATTTCACTGTCATGAAATACTGATATATTTGATATATATATATATATATATATATAAAGTTTAAAGTGAATTGTCCGCCATTTATAAAAACCGTCTATTGTGGACGTGACCTAGTAAAACGGAGCGTTTGACACAGGAAAATAATTTCATGGTATGACAATTATCCATGGAATATATGTCTCAAATGATGTATTTGTGTACAGATAACAATATTACGACTTTCTACTACAATTTCATTCGTTTTATAAGACGTTTTTACTGTTATGTTTATCAGCACAAAAATTGCATCAAATGCGTTAGGAATGAGAAAAAATTTAAGAAAGAAAGTGCAGAATATGATGTATGGCATTTACATCATGTGAAAAAATTCACTGGTTCCTCCGATGCAATGAAGATGGCAAGAGCGGAGACAATCTGAAAATTATTTATAGATTGTTTTGAAATGAGGTGCACAGTGATGTTGTCTGACGATGATACTAAGATTCGTTTTGCATGTGAAGGCTATCAGAATTTATATGATATTGAATTGGTCAAGGGAGAATGTCTCATTCATGTGGCTAAACGTTTAAGCACAAGTATAAAGAACAAAGTCGCTGAGTGCAAATTAAAAGGCATTACTCTAAGTGGACGAAACGATGGAAATATGTCAACACCAACCATGAAAAAGCTAACATTCTACTAGAGGAATGCCCTGAAGAACAACATTCTAAACGTGCAAGAAATGAAATCTGCAGTCTATGCTACATTACTGCACGATATGAGCACCGATGAAGATCAAAGTCAAAATGTCAAGATCCTCACCTTTAGAAGTGTCCTGCAGGACTTGTTTCATCGTGTTCTTATAATCGTACCATTGCCATGAATGAAACCTAGCAGGTAACAAGGAAATTAAAAAAAGTTACAGCCTGCAGTGGTAACAGAAACAATGCCTGTATATCAAAGGATGGCAGCAGATGAACTTCTTTCTATGTGTGTCAGTGTCGGGACTCAGAATGCCAATGAGAGCTTTCACAACTCAGTATGGTCTAAGAGCATTAAAACAAAATTAGTGTCAAAAAGAAGAATGGAATATGCTTTTATACCTGCTGTGAGCCAATTCAACACGGGTTGTGAAACTACTTTCGAAATACGGAAATCTGTGACAGGAGAAATAGTCAGTGACACTGCAAGAAATATCAGTGCTCAAATCATTGGATCTACCTATCCAAAACTAGGAATGCTGAACTATTAAGGAAAGTGAGGGATTTTTTTTACTTTTATTTTTGCACAAATCACATTTCTATACGCAGGAATTTCTAAGTTTAGTATGAATACATTTGGGTTATACACATATATTTATGTTTCACCTCAATCTAATTATATTTCATTTTTGAAATAACAATTGATTTTAGGCATAGAATCAGATATCCATAACCTATGAAATTGATGACGGTATCTAAACTCTTCGCCATATTTAACATTCTCATGGGTTATTCCGAAGTGCATTTTTGGAAATCATTACCAACATACGTGTCTTCTTGCAAAGAGAGTTAGCTCTCCGGAGACAAAGACGAGATGTTCTAATGAAAGGTCTCTCGGAGAAAGATTAAGAGTCTCAGACGGAGAGCTTGGTTCTTGCATACCGCCCTTAATGACTAACGCTTCTGAACTAAGTTTTAATAATCAAATGAGCAGAATAATAAGCTTGAATAGGGGTTTTCACTTATAAATTGTAAAAATTCATTATAGAACTTATATATAGCTATATATACTTTTCTTGATAATGCTAGAGCGCATCGAGAAAATGATAGATGTTGATGCATAAACCTCTCTTAAATAAAAGTTCGATTGACACTATGAATTGTAAGCCTTTAGAAGCTATTATCTATTAAATTTGCAGGGACTCATTGAAAATAAAGGCATTTTATATGATTGTTTTATATAAGACGATGCTATTGACACAATTTATGGACAAGGTGATCCAATATCATCTGCACAACTGAAGAAGTCGGTTCATAATAATAATATTGAGAAAAAGTAATTGTTGTTGTATGTGGCAACGGAGATGATAAATTAATTCTGTTTTCCAAGGATAATCCTAAGATAAAGACTATTATTGACTGATTCATAACGGATACACATTTGCTTTGGCACATTAAAGGATCGTGCATGCTGATAATGTTTAAATAATGTATTCAAATTCAACAATTTAATAAAATAACAAACATTAATGAACTTAATAATATATGACATCTGGTATAGTATATCTTAATTAGTAAAGCACCCAAAAATTATTTCAGCGCTTATGAAGATATAAGCGAGATTTATGAATAAATATATCTTCGAGAACTTAGATTTCTTTAAAATGGAACAATTATGAAATAATTTTATCTACTTTAAAGATATCTCTCTTCATAAATAATAATAATAATAATAGTAATAATAATAATAATAATAATAATAATAATAATAATAATAACAATAATAATAATAATAATCTTCTTCTTCTTCTTCTTCTTCACTTCCTGGTTTAGGCAAGAGTTGCCTGTACCGTCTTCACTAATAGATCTAAGACCATCTCTTCCGAGGACGTCCGACATCTCTTCTTCCTCTTGGAAAATAACGGAAGATTTTATTTGGTAATCTACTTTCTTCCATTCTTTCTACATGTTCTTTCCACTGCATCTTGTTGTTAAATATATTTTCTTTTATGGAGTAGATCTGCAGTTCTTCACGGATATCCTCGTTTCTTATCTGGTCTATTCTAGTGCAGCCTTTTACTCTTCTTAGAAATTTCATCCCGGCAGCTTGGATTTTACTTTCTTGTTTGGTAGTGATAATCCAAGATTCCCTCCCATACAAAAGGACAGGAACAGCCATTGTTTTATAAAATTTTAATTTTGTTTGTTTGTGGGCTTTATTATTCAATGTTCAATTTATTGTACCACAAATAGCTTGAAACTGATGTGTTTGTGTTCAATATCTTTATCATACCCATAGCTGATGTCACATCCTAAATATTTTAAAGTGGGATACTTGTTCAATAATTTCATCTCTAATTACTATTTTTGCACGCAGAGTATTTTCTTCCACAAAATGCCATTACTTTTACTTTACTTATTGAAATTTTAAAATTATAATCGCTACATATTGCATTTAGTTTGTAAGCAGTCAATTGTAACAGATCTTCATAATGGTGTAGTAAGATTAAATCATCGGCGAAAAGTAAGTTGTTAATACTTGAGTTAATATTGATATATCAATACTTACTGAAAAACTAATGGGATACTACAAGGAGATCCCATCAGCCCGCTACTATTTAACATAATGACGGCTGACATTGGGAAAGCAACGAACGGGACCACGCTGGTAATGTATGCGGACGACATGGCCATTGGGGCAGAAAACAAAGAAGAATTGCAAAAAGGCATAGATGGGATACAACGATGGGCTATGGAAAATGAGTTCAAGATAAACAGCAACAAGACCGTACAAATGGTTTTCAAGAAAGGAGGAAGAACAGCGGCAAGTGATAATCTAAAACTAGGAGAAGAACCGATAAGAATGGTCAACAAATTCAGATATTTAGGCATAACACTGCAGCCAACAACAAAGTCTTTCAGCGCACATGTGCAGGAGAGAGCAGCAGCAGCTATAAGAGCTATGTGCAGTATCAAAGACATCACATCGTTAAATTAGTCACAGCCATGAAATTATTCGCATCAGTGATCACCCCGATCGTCACCTACGGGATAGAACTGATATGGGAGAAACTATCGGCCAGCGATATGGAGAGGTTAGAAAAGTAAAACCAAGATTCATCAAAAAGGCATTAGGTGCAAGCAAATACACACCAAATAGAATGGCCTATATGCTAGCCAGAGAAACCTTCTTCCTAGAGGACCTGAGGCAAAGGATACTACTGCCAGCAACGGAGCCATATAAGAAAGTCATCGAAAAAAAGAAACAGAGAGAAAAAGAGATCGACGAAGATTTCTACGCCTCAGATGCCATGGTAAACAGAGAGTGGACTGGAAGTAACCAACCACAAAGGCACAGAATCATAGGTTTAGCAACACGCGGATATCATCACAAAATGTGCAAAAATGCAAAATTCCACCAACCGAGTGATTCGTGTGAATGCAAGATATGCGACCAAAAGTGTGAGCGATACCATTACAAACAATGCAGAATATGGACAGGATCACTGAACGAACTCATAAAAGACAAATCATAAACTTATAACTTAATGCTCTTTCGAGTGCCTCTTACCAATTTAAATACTTACTGAAACAAAAAAGAAGTTGAAAGGAACAAAAGATATTGGTAATTATATACTAATATACAGTGGAGTACCTCAAGATAGAAGAGCTTGCAGTGGTGTAGCTATAGTAATTAATAGCAAATGGAGATAAAAAATAATAAGCTACAAATACGTGGATGAGAGAATAATAACAGTAAGGTTGAAAATAGATCGGAATTACCTAAACATTGTAGGAGTGTATGCACCAGAAGAAGGGAAAATTGAAGACACTGTTATTTTCTATGATAAATAATAATAATAATAATAATAATAATAATAATAATAATAATAATAATAATAATATGATGATGAATAAATAAAGTCATTATTAAATTATTTATAATGAACGTAATTATTAGTAAGTATTACTTTAAGTGCAATTTGCAAGTGATTATAATAATAAACGTTCAGTCGATTAATTATGTAAATGTTATATGATAAATACTAATATGTTCACAGATCCACATAAAATATTTCTGAAATTTTAATCAATTGACATTAAATAAAAACGCTGGATGGTTACCCAAAAATGAACTCTAATATTTAAACATTACTGTCTCATAACACCGACAAATAATTCACGTTGTACCTAGTGTTAGGTAGGTTAATTTTAAGGACTCGAGAATTTCAAGTGGATAGTGAAGCAATTCAGTGAATAAACAATAATTAGTGCCAGTGCGTAATAACCACTTCCCTAAATGTCCAAAGTGAAGATTAGTGGAATCAACACCCAATTACATTGGTCAACATGATTTTTGTCTCACGAATACCAATAGTTGTAATTAATGCAGTTTTTATCGTGTTTTCAAATATGTATTCGGAATTTCTCCATCACCCACAGTTTTTATTTCAATTTCAATTAATGGATTTAAATAATTATTCTTTAATAAACGTTTTTTCGTCCATTTGACCATTGTAAAACAAAACGGGGAACACTTTCATCAGGAGATTTCAGCTATAGAAAAGAGATATCAAGGCAAATGGAATCCTAATATTCTGGTCGATTATTGTTTGACCATCAAGAGGGATGCTCCACAGACGAAATATAGTAGAAAATCGTCATTTCTTACTTTCTAGTGAGTCCGAATGTTCGAATATTTTGTAGTTACGAATGTAGAAAATATTAAATTGTTTCAAATTATAAATTTCTGTCTCTCGGAAACCTTGCGCGATGGAGGAAAACCGATATTATATTTGAAGAAAAATACTATCAGAATCACATATTTTTCTTTCTGAGACAAAAAAAAATGTTTTGTTGCTCAATGTTATTTATGAAATAAATAAATAAATCAGCTGTGATAATTAGACAGTAAATATAAGGTAAAATTAATACCGTAATTTTATATCATTTCTATGTAGAAACAGTACAATCAGATGTCATTGAATCAAATCAAATAGTGGTAATAGTGGAATGACAAAAAAAAGGAAAGACGAACGTATCAATGTTCAGAATGCTGTGAAAGAGTGAGAGAGTTACTATTTCATTACAGGTACTATCCGACACAGCGGAACATTGATCTGCTTCGTTTGTGGATGGTATTTGAGACCAGATTATGTACCCCCAAACTACAATAGTGTAATAGTGTAATATTAAAACATATTAAAACATTTTGTTTGATAACAAATTAATCGGGAAATCAAATACTATTCAAATATAATATAATTTTATTAACCAAATCACATAGTAAAAATATTAATATTCTAGTTAATAAAGTTATATCTATGCTAAGGGTTAGTGATAGTACTCTTGTAATTACGACAAAGAGCGACAAGTTTAAATTATAAGATGGGTTTTAGAGCAAAGCATTGTCTGAAATGTAGGCTATTGTGATCAAGTAAACGGTAGCGCGGTACAAAAGAAAATCCTCAACTTTTGACATGTATAATTTTATTACCGTAAAGTACTATTAGTAATTTGTTGTTTCCCTATATTGAAAATATTAAATCTGCCTATGTAATTTATTAGTACACCTATATGTCAAAAGCTGAAAAATTGATGATGGATACTTTTAAATGGAGATACTTCTTACCAGCTTTTGGGAAACAAATTTAATAACAAATTAGAATTCAAATTGTCAGAGTTAAATTATTTATGATATTGGAAATCCCATGTGCTAGGAATTGTTCCTTAAATGGAAAGCCGTGAGGGTGGCCTCTAAAGGTATCATAGAAAAATCTACTAATATCTTAGACAAACCTATTTAATGTACGCCTATTCATTATGTTTTAGATTGTTGGGGCAAATAAGAATAATTGGAATAAAAATGTTACGATATGCGCGAGAAGAAACACGACTATAGATTTAAGATCCTAAATTCCTCTATTACGAAGGGATTCTAAAGACACTACTTACGCTAAGATGTATTTACTCGTTAAGTCTGTCAGGGACTTATATTATTTTACTAAAATTAATTTGTGTTAAAAATTGTCGTGAGTATAAATAGCTTACTAGTAAGATTTATTAGACTTAGTCCGAATTCTACTAAAGAACTTAATCGATCAACTTGGAAACACATATCGAGTGCGATTTAGTATTAAAATAAACTTAATTATTGCTACGATATATTCAATATCGATAATTGTAGGGAATGAAATTTTGTACGGGTACCAAAAGTTCGTTCTTTACTAAATAATTATGCAATATTAAAGAGGTTTACATCTGGCGAACAGTAAGTTCAGTGTTAATATATGGTGAAAATAAATCTGATACTCTCCGATATACTTTACAAGTAATATTAGCGTTGCCATTATTTCAATATCCTTCCGTTGTACCTATTAAAAGAACCCATTTCTATCGAAATCATACGAACCTGAGAACCATAGCTCGGAGCACAAAAAATAAAATAATAACAAACCAACAACAAGGATCCCACATCCGTCATCCATAAACCCTTATTAAAATCCTTCCTCACAGAAAAGTACGAAAAATTATAATGGTTGTTAGTAAGAAGCTGTACCAAGTTTTGCATTGTAGAATCATGGTTTGGCCTATGGCAAGAGTGTCGGTTTACATTGTCTCTCTGATGTATTATTCTCACTGGGTTGAACTGATCAGATCTATATTAAAATATGGACTATTTATTGTAAATCATGACGAAGAACATGCAAGCAAAACAACTGTCAGGATGTCTCGTGGGACAATAGGTACCTCTTCGCAACTAAGCACGAATTTTAGACTATGTCAGCATTTTAATACGCCTACAGCTGTTAACATATGATTATAACGGAAATGACTTGGGTTTGCACATCGTTTAATTTCGTTGTGCTGTGAATTTCGTAATGTCTTGAAAATGTTATATCGTATAATATGCTTTCATGCCATTTAATAAATACATAACTTATTACTATTTAAGGGCGTATTCCCGAATTTGTGTGAAGACCATTATTTGACTATAACATCCCCTAAAGTTACTTTAAAACATTATCTTATGCTGAAGACTGTTTTATGTGGCACCCACTCTAACGTGAAGTTACCATTTAAATATGCAAGGGACCGTATATCTATACAAGTCTGGTTCCGATTTTTAAAAGTCACAAATTTGTCAATTTCCCCGATTTTACTATGGTTATTAAACCACTTGGACACAAAACTAATTCAAATAATTCAAATTCAACTACGGGAGAATTTATTAATTCATGTAGCCTGATGCATGCATGTGGAACCCTTGCTTACAATAGATTATAGTGTACATAAATAATGTGTTACATACCTATGTTTAAAACTATATTTCTTTTACATTTTTTTTTCTTTTTTGAGTGTATAAAAAGTTATTTTGCAGTTATCAGTAGTTCGTTAATATGTCGGTCATTGTTTTAAAATTTGAGGTTGTACAAAATATTCCCCTGTGGTTGAATAGATTACCTCTTGTAACATGGTTTCACTTTTGATGACTTGTCATTCAGCTCGAGTACATTAGGGTAGTTCGATTTCCACTGGACGGTGTTTTTAATTTGCCCTTATGCCTCCTTGCGGATGACCTGATACATTATTTACCATATATCCGTCCTGAAATACAGTTCTACTATTAGTATAATATTTAAACAGGAAAATACCTTTTTCTAACTCGATATTCATTAGTGAGTGTGGCATTTTATGCACAGCCAGCAGACACTGTCTTACTTCCGTTGATTATATTCATAGCATATAGTTTCACACGTGATTTACTTAGTTATTTTGTCTTCAAAAAATTGTTTCCTCGTCTTCCGATATAAGTGAATTGAACCAGATGGTTATGTCGAGACTGGTTCTGAATTGTTAAATTTAAGTTTTCCCTTCTTAATAGCATGGTCTCTTGTATAGCCATATATTATGTGAATCGTAAACCTGGCACTCTCTTGCCACTTCAACAGGTTGCTGGATGAATGTGCCCTGTTTATCTGGTCCAGATGAGGTCCTTTATATCTGAGTTCTCTTTTAAATTATCGTGTTGTTTATGTGTTACAATTAAGTAGTGTTTAGTAAACTCGTTTATTTCTTTGAAGTTAGCTGGACATACCGTGCAGTATTTTTCTTACACCTGCCCATAACTTCTGCGGTTAGTATCGACACAATTGTTTAACAACGAAAATAGTCTCTTAAGCATTTTATTACTAATTTATTAATTACATTTCAAAATAGGGTAAAAGGTGTGTTATATTAGTCCCATAAGATTCATCACACTCTCCTAATTATATACATATGTTAACATTCTTATTTCAACGGGGGTAGTTAAGTATAGAGAATTTCTAAGTTCTACTGTGATATCGAGGTTGTCAATAATTCCTTTTCTTAGTTATATCAAACATAAATCTTTCTATTGCATTAAATTTTATAGGGATAGATCATCGGTTGATTAATATCTTTGACATCGTCCGATTCCTAATAGCCAATTTTGTCGGTCCATCCAATCTCCTGGTTTTATATGTTTCTCCTTCATGTAGGCTATAAACATATTCCCTGACTCCAGGAGGGTTTTAGGTCTTCCTCTGCCTCGTCTTCCCTCAGGTTTCCATTCCAAAACAGATTTTTGGTAGCCGATCCTCTTCCATTCGCTGGATATGTCCGTACCATCTTAATTGCTGAGTTTTAATATAATCTAAAATAGTGTCTGCAATCTTCATTTTCTCCCTTATAACTGAGTTCCTAACTTTTTCTCTTCTTGAAATTCTTGTTGCCCTTTGTATGAAATCCATCGTTCTCATATTACTGCTAGTTATAACACTTTTGCTCATGCCATTTCTCACGTCTGCTATTCTTCAATATGATGGTGGAATTACCGTCATCTATCGTTCTGTGCTTATGACAAACCTACTTGAGAAGACCTCTAGTTTCATAAAGTAATTTATGTTTTCCGTATCCCGATGGCCGATAGTACCAAACAGACATTTCAGTACGTAACCTGCGGCATCCTCTACGATCTCGTGGTCTACTAACAAATTTTGACGTTATGGTTTCGGGATCATAATCTATTACTGATGGTTTCAGGGTGATCCTAGGTATTGTTTTATCAGTTTAATAAACGTCCCTGCCTGAAAGGAATGTTACCTCAACCTCCAATTCTTGTATAAGAAGCTGCGTACGCTGTAATTCTGCTAAATACAAAGATGTGCACTGCGGCTTATCATTGGAAATTGCTCTATATTCGACTGTATATATCCAAGACAATGTGCATTTTCCATATAGGTTCCTCGAAATCAGTTATGCATGAAGTTAAACATACTGTCGATAATATGTTCCCATATAGCAAAATATCCTACTTCTTAGGAAATATTAACCCTCCTTATAGTGGTGAACTGACTATTCCACACAAATATGTAGACCTAACATAAAAAAACAAATTCTGTAATGTTAGTTTATGTAGGTCGTTTAACACATTCGCTTCAAAAGACGAGGTAGACTCGCCGGCAGATAAATGGCCATCAACTCAGAAGACGAGGTACACTCGCTTAACTCTGCTGTTACATATTTTTATACAAACCTTCGCAGGGTAATCTTTTGTTAACATTTATGAATAGTAGAGGAATGTGTTTTGGCCTTCACCCTTATTGTGATATCAAGTACCGTTAACTTTTGTTTGTTTTTCATGTCTGAAAATAGACAATATAATTTACGATAACTTAAATCCGGTTTCTGGGGATATGCATTGAGCATTTAAACCTAGCGAATGGGTTAAGAACGTAATTAATCTAATCTCCCTTCCATTCCATTAACTCAGTTTAACCTCTCACCTTATGTGTAATTGTACGTGCCTTATAATTTCACATATTTCATCTCATATTACTTAATCGTTATTTCTGAGGGTTGTGATACCCTCTCCTTATGGTGCGGTAGTATACTTTGAAAACGTAACATGTAATCAATGCTTTGAGTATCCTATCATCTTAACAGAATTATACTTATTAATAGTTTAGGGCAGTACCGAACGATATACCTACTCTTTACAAAATTAATTATAAAATCATATAGAGCTTTATTTTTATGTGTTCATATGGTGTAGTATCACATTTATTTTTCTTTTGTTCATGTGAGGAGGCCATAGATCAGTTTATTTAATTATCTGAATTCTCGCCTTCCTTTCATCCATTCATAATAATTATGCCCGAGGGCAGGTCTTTCACTGCAATCATTGCATTTCCATGCTATGCTTTGCAGCTTTAATAGGGAATTATGGGTGTGGTAGCTTCCCGTTGCCTTTCACACCAGTATCGCCTTCCTTTGAAGTTGCTTAAAATAATTTCATCCACTTTTAAGACTTTGTATTCGATCTCATCTATTTCCTCATATATAGGTTTTAACAAACGGTATAAAATTTCTATACATTTCCCTAACAGCAGTTGTGACACTACTTGGCTTCTTTGCTATCTCTCTCTATGAATTCTTAAGAATTATCTCTAACTCTTAGTAACTCATTGACAAATCTCCTTTTAAATTTATAACCTTTTGGTTTTTCTCTATTTGAAATAACCACTTCATATATCATATTCCCACAAAATTCGTATATTTATCGTAACGATCTAGCGCAATAAACGTGACGTCTCTTAGGTCTTGTTTAAATCAATGCATCTTCACGGAAATACACTCTCGGCTTCATTGTCTTCCAATGAGAACTAGTGCACAAACTGAGCTCCTGACCCGAAACACTATAGGATTTATTTAGGTCTTAGTATACTTTCGTTCCTTGTTATTTCATTCCGTTAGTGTATGAGAAGCAATTGTTTGCAATTTACGAACATCTAATGGCTACATATCCTAGTAATAATAATTCTGACCAAACGTGTACTCCAGGCCGGGTAATGTTAATTAAAGTTTCATAAAATAACAAAAATATTTTATTAGGAATGAATGTACAGGCCCTGTATTTCACTCGGTCGCCAGTGTAGCAATTTTAAATAATAAAAATAATTTAAGTAAAAATCTGTTCAGATACGTTTCTGGATGAGAGTGAAGATAAAAGAACTGTGGAGTTCCTCCTTTTCGTTGTATATACTAATTAAACCAAGTTACAAAATATTCAGTGCCATCAATGAATTTTTTCTGGGTACCCATCACCTAGATTGTCGCGAAATTGTTGTAACAATGTCCAAATTAAGTTTTCCCGGAAAATCAACCTGTTCCATGTTTCTATCTGTTTATGATACAGAGTGGCCTTTTTATCATAAATAATGCCACGAGTGATTTCCAATTTATCGATAGATTCACGCCTAACGAAGCGAAGAGTGAATTTATCAAGAGAATTTGGAAATCAAGAGTGGCATTTGTTAGGACTATTTAACGAATAAAATTAAGCTGTTTACTCACAAATCATCATTTAAGTATAGTTATTTTAAAATATTTATATATATAATGTAAACGGTGTTGTTTCAAAACAAATGTGAAACGTTATGTTTCACTCGTTCAGCACTGCAAACAGATCATGTTATATATTGCCAAAGGACCGCAGTATTATAAGAATGCATCCTAGTGGAGAAAAAATGAAACACATCGAACTGTATATTAATTAATTTCTTATGTCCTATGATGTAAATACATCAATTATATTTTTGGAACGTTATTACCTGGGTACAAATACGTTTAAGAAAAAGCAAACAGTTTTTTTTGTGGTATAATCAATTGCCTTCCGCAACCACGATAAGTTTACATTCGTTCACTATATATACTATCTGATAGCCACATGAGATCACTGCAAAATAATGCTATGACCTATTCAGAATCTTAAAAAGGAGGAGCTTGATTTTACAGTGATAAAATTAAACTGGTAAAATGGAGGTGAAAAACGACTGTGATTGGTTGTAAATAAAAAACCATTGAAATGTGATTGGTCATTGGCTCCCATTTTGGGCATGAGTTAAATAGTCATAATATAATTCTTCTCTGGTGGGGGACAGTTTAACAAAGTACGTCCATCTGTGATGTTCACTAAACCTGCTCATTGAATGCCAACCATCTCTGGACTGCTTTCTATTTAATTTATGAACAAGTTTCTTTTTACACGCTTTATATTAGCTTGACCGGTATCTATCTATCTATCTATCTATCTATCTATCTATCTATCTATCTATCTATCTATCTATCTATCTATCTATCTATCTATCTATCTATCTATCTATCTATCTATCTATCTATCTATCTATCTATCTATCTATCTATCTCTATCTATCTATCTATCTATCTATCTATCTATCTATCTATCTATCTATCTATCTATCTATCTATCTATCTATCTATCTATCTATCTATCTATCTATCTATCTATCTATCTATCTATCTATCTATCTATCTATCTATCTATCTATCTATCTATCTATCTATCTATCTATCTATCTATCTATCTATCTATCTATCTATCTATCTATCTATCTATCTACTATCTATCTATCTATCTATCTATCTATCTATCTATCTATCTATCTATCTATCTATCTATCTATCTATCTATCTATCTATCTATCTATCTATCTATCTATCTATCTATCTATCTATCTATCTATCTATCTATCTATCTATCTATCTGTCTGTCTGTCTGTCTATCTATCTGTCTGTCTATCTATCTATCTATCTGTCTATCTATCTATCTATCTATGTAACGGATTCTTTGAACGCGATTTTCGCCCACTTAAAATCATTCGATCGACTTGAAACTTTGTATACTTTTAAAAGACCCGTGACAATACAATAATTTCATATTTTGTTTCTGAAATCATGGCCAGAATCATCAGAAAATAAAAAAGTGATAGTTTTAAAAAACTAAACACGCTTTATTAGAAAACCGAACTAAAAAAAATAAAAATAATTTTAATTTTCAACACGCTTGGGATAAATAATTTTAACATTAAAAACGTGGGGTGCTCTTTTATCCATTAATATATTTGATAACAAACAGATATATTAGTAAAAGTAAAGTCTCTAAGAAGAAAATGTAAAAATCATAAAAAACAGCCCAAGCTTTTGGTGGTAAAATTATTTATCCCAAACGTGTTGGAAATTAAAATTATTTTTCATTTTTTTTAGTTCGGTTTTCTAATAAAGCCTGTTGCTTTAGTTTTTTAAAACTATTATTTTTTTTATTTTTTAGTTTTAATATTTTACAGGATAAGATAAAACTGTAAATATCTTTAAATTCTATACTATTTTTTTTAATGTCCGAGTTGTCAATTCGACATTTCTGGTGTTCTCTCCCTGGCATTAGCTTTATTGTAACCCACTTCTGAAGTTGGGGCGCGTGGAAGGCGGAGTTATGTTACCCCGTTGATATGATGGGTGATAAATGTTAATGAAGCGCCAAGAGAGTTCTTAACCTAAATTCCAGACCATGGGCAACCACAGGAGTGAATTCCCATTAAGGAAAATTTCCTATGGTTTGACCGTTGACACATCGAACCCGCGACCTTATGAACAGTAGTCCGGAACGGCTGACGACAAAACATCGAAAACCCATGATGCTGGTAGTATGAGCTAAAAGTAGTACTCTTCTAAAAAACCTCCCGAGCCAGATTTGAACCAGCGACCCTATGAAGATTACTGAAAATTATATACCACTAGAGTTCACCGCTCTACCAATTAAGCTCTTACAACGATTGACTAAATAGTCGAAGAGTCAGCAATCGTATTCTGGCCAGGAATTTTAGAAACAAAATATGAAATTATTGTATTGTCACGGGTCCTTTACAAGTGTACAAAGGTATCTGGTCGATCTTAATGTTTTCTAAGTGGGTGAAAATCTTTGTACAAAGATTCCGACTTACATGGATACAATCGAAAAACAATTTTTTGATTATCTGACGATCTGAGAGCCAGGATTTTAGAAACAAATATGAAAACATTTGATTGTCACGGCGGTCCTTTACACGTATACAACGTTTTCAAGTCGATCCTCCAATATTTCTAAGTGGGTGAAAAACCGTGTTCAAAAATTCCATTACACAGATACAGGCTAGACACTTTTTTGAAAAGGTTGTCTGATGATTGTGGCCGGAATTTTAAAAAAACATATATGAAATTATTGTATTGTCACGGGTCCTTTACACATATACAAAGATTCAAGTCGATCCAATGATTCTAAGTGGGTGAATATTGTGTTGAAAAATTCCGTGACATAGATAAAAGGTTTTTTTTTTCTGATGATTCTGGCCGTGATTTCAGAAACAAAATATGAAATTATTGTACTGTCACGGATCTTTTACAAGTATACAAAGTTTCGAGCCAATCCAATGATTTTAAGTGGGTGAAAATCACGTTGAAAAATTCTGTTACATAGATAGATAGATAGATAGATAGATAGATAGATAGATAGATAGATAGATAGATAGATAGATAGATAGATAGATAGATAGATAGATAGATAGATAGATAGATAGATAGATAGATAGATAGATAGATAGATAGATAGATAGATAGATAGATAGATAGATAGATAGATAGATAGATAGATAGATAGATAGATAGATAGATAGATAGATAGATAGATAGATAGATAGATAGATAGATAGATAGATAGATAGATAGATAGATACAGGTCAAGTTAATATAAAGCACGTAAAAAAGTGTCTTTGTATCTATGTAACAGAATTTTTGAACACGATTTTCACCCACTCAGAAACACTGGATCGACTTGAAACGTTGTATACTTGTAAAGGACCAGTGACAATACAATATTTTCACATTTGTTTCTAAACTCCAGGCCAGAATTGTCAGATAATCAAAAAAGTGTCTTTGTATCTGTGTAACGGAAACTTTGAACACGATTTTGACCCCTTAGAAACATAGAATCGATTTGAAACATTGTATACTTGTAAAGGACCCCTGACAATACAATAATTTCATATTTTGTTTCTAAAAATCCTGGCCAGAATCATCAGAAAATTAAAAAAATTAGAACTGGTATAATAGGTTGCGGACTTGTCGACTTTTTAGTCATCGAATCTCAAGAACTTCTTATTGAGATGATCCATGAAGTGACGAATTTTTAAAATCTTGCCTCTTTCTTTCACTGGGATGCTGCTTAGAAACTCGTTATTATTGAAATGCAAATAACACTTTATCTCTAGATATCTATTGCGACTCATACATGTTCTCACATATTTTATGTCCACATCTTCGCAACAGTACAGTTACTCTTGAGGAAGTGCGTGATAACCTGTGAAGAACAGTATTCCAATAAACTTCTTAACACGTTCAACTGAAAGTTGTGATTGTTCTTCTGACAGGCATATCATCATACTTTCCCTGACAATCATGTTCAACGTTGCTCATCAAAAAATTCTTCAAATAACTCTACTGCAGTTTTTCCTCTCAGACTTGATATCAAATCGCCTCTACGCTTTTCAATTTATTGCATATCAACATAAGTTCTGCAGTTACATCTTGCTATGCTCATTTGGATTCGACACCAGTCTTGATTTTATCCTCTTTGGATCTTCACACTCTGTAGTAGAACTATACTCTGAAGTATCCACTCCACGGATAGCGTGCAACTCCAAGCTGCCAGGAACATCAGCTGGAAGCGTATCATCTAATATATTCTCATCAACATCCTCACAGTCAGATACATCATCTACACGGTTCCAGAGGAAGCTCCACGATGTTAATAGTTTCAAACAAATCATCCTCATCATCACCATCAGATGCCATAAAATTGGGATCATTAACAATATCCTCCAGTTCATGAGAACTAACGGCCCTTAGTCTACAAAGAACTTTCATTGAAATCTGAAAATTAAAAAAAATCTAGGTGGCATCTATCGTGAGCTCCAAATGGAGATCGAGCTTCTAGCAACCGTTACAGTAAATATAAATTATATGTGAAAGTAAAATAACAATGGATATAATCTACAAACATTATTAAACAAATTAATATATACACTGCTCAAAACAATTAGGGGAACACTTGTAATAAATTGAATAAGTAATTGTCTTTTAAAGCTGTGATGCTGAAAGTTCGACAATATGTAAATTGATTTATTAATTTTATCATTGGATGCAAATTTTAAAGATCCATGGCTTAATACAGAGAGATTACCTCAAATAACAAACATAGAGATTTTTTTTTATTTTGGAAGGCACTGGCCACTTCTAATTGGTAAGCTCCCTGATGTTGCTATAGTGACGAATGTTGAGTATTGCCTTGTTTATTGAAGTCTCTGACAAAATGAGGCATTTAAATGAGTTTGAAGTGAATCATGCTCTACATATTTTACGACAAGGTCAATCTCTGCGACAAGTGGCTAGAGAGCTTGGGGTTTCTCCTTCCGTGGTGTCCAGGTTACGCAACAGACACAGAGAGACAGGTTAGTATTGTAGAAGACGTGGCCAGAGCCGTAAATTTAAAACAAGCCCCCGGGATGACAGATACGTTGTTCTTTCTGCTCTTCGACAGCGTACAAAAACTGCAAAGGACCTGCAGAATGACCTCCATATGGCTTCCGGAATCCGGGTTTCAGACCAAACCATAAGGAACAGATTAAGGAAAGAGAATATTCGTCCAAAAAGGCCCGTTAAAAAACCACGCTCAACAAATGGGCATAAAGCAGCAAGACGTACGTATGCTGAAAACCACGGTGTTTGGAACCTGAATCAGTGGGAGTCTGTGCTCTTCTCGGACGAATCCAGGTATCGTCTTACACGTTGTGATGGTCGATTGAGGGTGTGGGGACGGCCAGGAGAAAGATTTTCTGCAGAGGCTGTACAGGAAATTGATAGAATAGGAGGAGGTTCCATAATGGTGTGGGCCGGAGTTATGTACAACAATCGTATGGACCTTGTACTTGTTCTTCAGCGACTGAATGCTGTCCGGCATATCGAACACGTTCTGGAAGAGCATGTAGTACCTGCTGCCATTGGAGTAGGCCCTGGATTTCTGTTTATGCAGGATAATGCCAGGGCACATTCTGCGGCTGTCACCAGGGATTTCTTGAGGAGGAATGAAATTGAGGTAATGGAGTGGCCAGCAGTCAGCCCAGACCTCAACCCTATTGAACACTTGTGGGATCTTCTAGACAGGAAGGTCAGGAACCGACATCAATCTCCACAAACTCTGCAGCAACTTGGAGATGCTCTGAAGGAGGAATGGGAGAATATCCCGCAAGAGGAAATCCAGAATCTTATTGGGAGCATGCCACGAAGGTGCCAAACTGTCATCGAATGTCGTGGAGGCCATACACGATACTAACTCTATATAACGAGTGTTTAACTTTGAAAAATAAGCACAAGATTCAGTTGCTTACATAGCGGAATTATTTGAAAAGTTAATTGTCAGCGTAATTCATTTGTTTTTACTGACATGAGCAATAAATAAATAAATAAATAAATAACCACAAATAATGTACTTTATTAATTTCGTCTTTGTACCTTTATCCAATGAAAAAATATTTGCATATTTCATAGTGTTCCTCTAATTGTTTTGAGCAGTGTAGAAATAAAAATTCCATAGAAAATTACACTTCTTACATTTTTTTAAAACTGTGATATAATATAATGTTGAAATCATTGCTCCCTTCTCATAAATCACTCATTACTAATGGTCTGCTTTAAAATGTCTAACAGTCACATATTACACAAGTTTTAAGAAACTACACACAACAATACGAAGAATAAATCAAGTCTGCCAACATGCAAATGGCTACAAAATTAAAAAGAAACAACAATCCCCGAATGGGGATCATGGCAGTTAATGGGTTAATTAATTCACCGTGGTTTAACATTTAACTTGGAATCTTAAATTCATATTTATATGACCTGCTTTATTAATTTGTAATAACAATAACATATATATAACCCTGTGTGTTTTTTACATGTGACATAATACCTGAGGAACATTGGCACCGTGTATAGTACAAAACGTATCCCTCTTAACCTGTATTAATGGAATATTAAATAGCGTGTTTAATATTACGATAAACATCCGCTTTTCATAAAAAAAATGTAACCTATTACGTTGGCTTATCGAACCCAGAATATTTTAAGTATAAATATCTTGTTTAAATAATGTATTTAAATCTCTTGGGTTTACATATGTTTACCTATTTTAAGGCTTCAGTCATCTCAGTACTTTGCATCAGTATCAAGATCGCGGGCTACGCTTTACTACAGGCCAAAGCATATACCACTCTTGACAAGCGTGTCATGATTGTACAAACCTTGCATATTTTCATACAAAAGGCGTGTATTGAATTTTCACATTATAAAAGAGTTTGTTACTTAATCCTCATTTCTTATTCTTTACTTGTCATCCACATAAATTAAATTACACTTCTACTGTAGTCCATCGATATAGAACACGAGCTCCATGTGACGGTGCGCACCGATATGCTCCAGGAGCACTTCACTGGACAAGTAACGCTACCTGGTGACTTGGTTCAGTTTAACTCGTCAAACGCAGTGATGAGCATGGCTACTTCCGACGTGGATACCTTGCGAGAATCAAGCCTTCGTATTTGTTTGGCTCAGAATATCTCTCCCAATTTTGAAACGGTTAAATTGGCTTATTCGATGAAGAAACAAGACAAACACATAAAAATTGTCTTTTAAAACTAATAACTAACTCAACAACATCATATCAAACAAAATTGAACTAACAAATAAAAAAGAAAATAAAGACGTTCATAATCTAAAGTGCGACAAGTTTTACATCGGTAGAACAACAAGCAATTTTAACAGAAGTTGCACGCAACATTTTCAAAAATCTGTTAATAACAAAGAAAAATCAAGTTTTGCTAAACATATGCTAGAAACGTGTCATCCGTTCGACAAAATCGATAATACTATGTCAATATTACACAGATAGAATAACATGATACTAGAAGACCGAAATTTTAAAAGAAGCTGAGAATACAGACTTGCTCAACAAGAACACGCCCACAGAACTGAACCCGTTGTACAACTTATACAAGAACATTAGTACCAGTTGAAATGCAGAAGACGAAAAATGGTTTTGAAAGGTCTTCATAATTTTAACTACTTGAAGTTTTCAAACAGAACTTTATTTTATTTAAGGACGGCTGGTTTTATCAGGTACTAATTATATATCTTTAGTATTAAATTTGTAAAATAAAAAAGTCTAGTGTCACGTTAAAATGCCCGAGAAGTAGCACCCTCAAAAGAGGTGATTTATTTTCCTACAGTAGGAGCAATACATATGCCCATTTTTTTTTTCCTGTTCCAAGAAATATTAAATCATATTTATTAAAATGGTATAGGAACTCATTAACATGTTAAACGTATTCTCATCTTTTTTTTTTGTACGTTTAGGCCTATTGGTTCTGAATGTTTTGTTCAGGAAAATATTAAATGTTGCAGATTAAAAATAAGCTTTTGAGGTATTATTTAACACCGTAAACCAGTTAATAATATTCAATAATAAATGCTTCACTCATGTTTGTGCGTTGTTTTATATTTTGATTCATGCTGTTATAAGCGTTCGTGACAATGGTTGGCTTTCGTACAGGTTCCGCCGAAGTAGGAAGAGGTACAAATACATGCTCCAGAGTTAGTATTGCGCACCGCACGAAACTTTGAGCTCTGAACGAAGATATGGATGTTCTAGTCCTTTGACGACAGAAATAATGACATATATATCTCCTAACCTATGCATGACCTTTGACTAAGGCAACTTCTGTCTCTGTTGTATTTACTGTTTACGTGAGGGACCATCCCATTCTATTCAGTTTTATATACCGAAAAAAAAAGTTTTCTACACGAGGGTGGCATTGTACCTGTCCTCTATATTTGCAGTGCCTTCTGCTCCTTTTTTTAATTTTCATTTCTTTCACGTTATCGTTTTTTCTTTGGGAGAGGAACCATGATGTGTACTTCATCCATCAATAGGATCTTTACTTTACCTCAAGAGAACTCAAATTTTCTTACAAGGACTTAAACACATACGAGAAATCTCAGGATCCTGATATATTATCTCACACAGCCGGCGTTTACTGTCGCTAGTCTATCCAGTACCATAGCGAATACCGGTCTAATTACTTCACAAGCGATTCTAGTAGGATTGCTGAGTCCAACAATTCCACTCTTCTGGAATATTCTCTTGTCAACTCTCCGCGGAGAAAGTCTTGGCGCGCAATGTACGCTCTTTTTTGCAATCTCCCTTCCAACTGTGTGATCAAGCTTGTATTTCGGTAGGCTTAAATTTACCAAGACCGTGCAAGGGGGAATATGGTCTTTCCGACTGTTAACAGCCTACTTCAAGATCCACAACTTCTCCTTCACTAACACATCGCTCTATTTCCAAGGGCACATAAATAAACGTTGAGCATTTTCGCACTTAACTATTTCAATTTTTTATTACTACTCGTATAATACATTTATATCGGCATCTGCTGCACATCATATTTGTTATTTATGTAACTTCGATTTTCGCTTGCTATCTCTCTATTTGGCTGCAACGGCGACCCCAGTACCACTAAAACATTCAACACTCTTCCCTTGGTCTCTATAGTTCGGACATCAACTGTACACAAGCAATTTCAAATTCGCTTGAATTTCTGATTCTCATTAATAACATTTGGGATGACCTAACGTTTCCTTCATTTAATTTTTGCTCGATGTATCCCTCTCGTCCGCTTCCACTCTTCTGTTTGCTATTATTTCTAATTCTACAGCCTTAATATTTTGCATGGCCAACCGCGCCATATCGTACAATTTCAATGGAAGAACCTACTTCCATCTTAATATTTTGTTGCCCTTACCTACAACTCTTCGCCGATTTGTATTTCATCTAGGATTTCACGAAAATGTCTTTTTTTCTGTCTTGTGACATAATTTATATTCTTGAGATTAGATGGATTAACTCTAAATTATCATTGAGGATATCTCATATTCTTGCATCAGTAGTGTCAACTATTGTAATATTTGTCATGACTTTCTCTAAATTATTTAATATTTGACATAACTAACCTGAGAATAAGGGACACTCTATATACTCAATTAATAAAAATTACTAAAATAATCTCTCAACCTGGTTATTTAAATTTATTGTTTCATACCATCAATACCTGAATAATATTCCTATTAAGTTTTCTCTGTATATACGTCCTATAACATTTTTATTTCTAATCATGTTATGTCCAGATAACGTAACTAACATAATGCTTTTTATAAATTCTTCTATTTTAAACTACTACTACTCTTCTCATGAAGAGTTTGAATTATATTTAAATAAAAATCTGTCAAGTTGTCACTGATTAATTTCCTTTTTTTAAATGGTGATTAAATTGAGTTCTGCTATACCATTTAATATTAATGCATTTCTAACATGTTTGAGTATTTCCTTCCTGGATTAACCTGATCATTCTAGCTTCATGTTGAACTGCATCTGATTAAATTGTATACTGTAATCCAGATTACATAATCCTACTTGATTATCTACAGTGTTATATTTAAATACTTTACACGCATAATTGAGTGCATATTAATGTCAGCGATTTTACTTTCATGCTAATAGCAACATTTTGGTAACTCGCGGTGTTTTTCCTGCCGAATTGGCTGTTCTTTCGTTTCACCTTTATCAACTCTCCAACTGATGTTCTACGTTCACAACGAAACAATATTAAAGACGTTATACTTTACGACTAATAAATTCTCAATAAAATAAATATTGAATTCACTTAAAACAAATAAAAATATTAAAGCAAAAAACTCACTTATTTTCTTTTCTCGGAGATTTCTTCTAATGTACACTCATATAAATTGTATTATAATTTTTTTCTAAAAAATACTTTATATATTTCCATTAATACAAACCCACACAAGGTGTGCCGTGTTGATAAACTAAGCCTATCATTGATCTGATATAATGCAACTCCATTCTATTTAGGTCAAATTGGTATATTCTATTCATTAATAATAAAGAAAAATCATTGCCACTCTCATTATAATTTCGTAATAACTGCAAATAGTTTAACTCGGAATTCCTAAAAAGTTAGTTAGATTTATACGAATGTGTCTAAATGGCACAAAGGGTAGGGTGCGTGTAGGCAAACAGTTTTCGGACACGTGAAATCCATAATAGGTTGAAGCAAGTAGATGCACTATCTCCTTTACTATTTAATATTGCACTAGAGCATGCCATCAAATCTCTAGAGGATGAAGAAGGCCTAAAAATCAATGGTAATAATAAGCTGTCACTTTATGCTGATGATGTAGTACTAATGGCCGATAGCAAGGAGATACTAATGGACAACAAGCACACACTATTGAGTAACACTATGAAATTAGGACTGGAAGTAAATATCAATAAAACTAAATATATGGTCACACGTAGAAATACATTATATAATGGAAATGGATAGCTAATGACGAATGAGGGAAATTTTGAGGAAGTGGCTGAGTTTAAATACCTAGGAACAATAATCACAAATAGGAATAAGATGCACAAAAAAATTAAACACAGGCTCAATTCTGGAAATGCGTTCTATTATGCATTACAGAGACTTTTGATGTCACAACTCCTTTCAAAAATCGTTTAACTGAAAATATATAAAACTATTATTCTACCATTTATATTATATGGATGCGAAACATAGTCTTACCTTAAGGGAGGAAAGGAGATTACGAGTATTTGAGAATAAAGTTGTTAGGAACGTTTTTGTACCAAAGAGAGATGAACAGATAGGTGAATGGAGAAGACTACATAACTCTGAGCTACGTGGTCTTTATAGGAATTCAGATATAGTAAGAAGAGTTAAGTCTCATAGACTGCGATGGGCAGGACATGTGACACGTATGGGGAATGAAAGACGTGCATGGAAGCTTCTTCTAGGAAAACCAGAGGGAAAACGCCCAGTTGGTAGACCAAGAATGAGGTGGAAGAATAATATTAACTATGATTTGAGGGAACTAGATTATACAGGGAATGATTGGAAAGCTTTAGATCAGGATAGGGATATATGGAGAGCGTATGTCCGCGCGACCATGAATCTGCTGGTTCGATAGTGCCAGTGAGTATGTAAGTTTATAAGTTTGACTCTATGTAAGCAATGTCTATTTTAATTCTTTAAAAATGGGTTCGTTCCCTATTTTGTGGTAGTGATTGAATTATATTTATCCCATTGAGATGACGCCACTTCTTACAACCTAACCCCTTGGTTCCAGTTATAACGACTGACATACCAAAATTAAATTAAGATATTTAATAAAGTTTCGTTTATTAAAATAACCTACTGATGATACATTTACTGGTTCTACAACTAACATAAATATTAAATAACAAGTAATAGTAAATAACATGAGATTATAATACTAATCAGGTACATTGTCGTACACAAATTATTGCGATAACAATACATTATAGGGGATGCATTATGTAAACCTTCACGAGGATTAAGACATGTTTTAATAATAAAAATACCGATCAGATCCCTTGAAAACCTGGTCGCTTTACGAGATGATGTTACTGGATCCAGTATTAAAGATTATCCAAGACTTTATAGCATTTAAACACAAGTTTGTCTAAAGTTTATATTAGAACATAGTGTATACTACTCAACAAATTAGGAACACATGTTTAAACCAAGGCCACAGAATAAATATTGAAACAATTTAATTTTTGACCTTTTGTAAATATGAATTGACGTTTAAAGGAAAATTAGAATAGATATCCAAATAATATTTTGTAGAGTATAGAAATACGAACAAATTATCATTTGTGACAGAAAACAAAATTAAAATGTGATATTTATTAATTTAAGAATCAATGTTTCCAAAGTTATCGCAACACTCAGTACTTAGTGTGTGTTCTCCGTGAACTTAAATGACTGAATTTCACCTACAAGGTATGTTTCGCAGAAGCCTTCTTACAGAAAGTTATGATATCCCTCATCTCGGTGAGTCCACTTGAAAGTTCTTCCAGCTTCTATGGCAAAGCAGGACGCTTACGAACAAGTTTTTTCCAGCTTATCCCACATATGCTCGATCGGATTGAGGTCCGGACAGCATGCAGGCCAGTCCATCACCCGAATTTGGCATTCGTGCAGGTGGTAGCCTGTGCTGTATGACATCAAGCATCATCATACATTGAAAGCAAATTAGGGCCTATACCATAAACAAAGGGTACGACATGTTGAGTAATAACACTGGGGAACAATTTGTAACACAATTTCTGTTGAGTTTAATTTTTGAGTTGTTTTATAGTTAATTAGGCATGCTGATTTCAAAACTGGCGTTAGTTTTATTTTATCACGTCACGTGTTTTCTCTACACCTCGTGATAATGACATTACTCTCTGCGGATTCGAGCATGAATCATAGAAGCACTATTACTCTCCTATCGGCCGATAGATACCTTCTCTAGTATATCCTATTTTCGAACAAGAAAAAGTGCGTTTCTGCAAATATTTTCGAAGTGATTATGGATTTGTGTATTGCCATAACGTACATGGTTTAATGGAAGAGTTGGGAATTTCAGCCTTAATGCAATTGAAAGGCGACTGTTATCGACTCAAAGCTGAACTTGAAGTGTATTCTCCTCCACGATGGAAATATATCTCGTTCAGTCCCGTTAGGCCATTCAGTTCGTTTGAGAGAAGCATATGAAAGCAAACAGAGTCATTGAGATGTTGCAATATCGCTTGCACCAATGGGTCATTTGCGTTGACCTTAAAATGTTGGTTTCCTTCTTGAGCAGCAACACGGATATATCATGCATCCCTGCTACTTGTGTATGTGGGACAACGGAGCTCGTGGGAAGCACTGGTTGCAGTCACATTGGCCGAAATATATGACTGGAGACCTGGTGAACTAAACTTTGTACATCAGCCACTTGTAGAAATAAATAACATTGTTATGATGATCTTGAAGAAGATTTTCGGGCTGTAGGCCGTGGTCGTGAACTACAAGCCTAATGACCACGGCCTACAGCCCGAAAATCTTCTTCAAGATCATCATAGCAACTCCTGCCGTGAAAGTCTACGTGAATACAAATAACATTGTATTTGCACATCTGCATATCAAATTGGGTCTCATTAAGCAAATCGGTTAAAGGTTTGCCAATGAAGAAGAGAAAGACAGCAGAAGACTGTTCCAAGGATTCACATTTCGGCATTTCCTAGCCTGTCATTTGAAACGAAGAAGGCCGATATATATTTCATGGTCCACAGATTCAACAGCTTGTTAAAGATGAACACTTTATTTGAAGAATGTCAGAAATTCAAAATAATTCTAGGTTGGCATTCAAAAACATTGTTAAAGACTATCTTGGAAATACACATGCACAGAATTATACCAGAAGTGTCCAGCAGCATTTGGAGAGCTTCAAAATGCTTGGTTGCAACGTGAGCATCAGGTAGCATTTTTTACGTAGCCATCTTGCGAACATTCCGGAAAATTTTGGTGCAGTTAGTGATGAACGGGGTGAGCGATTCCACAAAAAAATTAAAATCATGGAGGCACGGCACCAAGGTAGATGTCATGTACGTATGATGGCAGACTAATGTAAGCATCAAGCGAGAATGTCAACAGATTAAACACTCCCGACAGAACTGTAAGCGAAAGTTGGTATAATATATATAATTGGCGTGTGATACAAAAAAAATCAATTTGTATGAACTCAAATTTTATACTACATATTATACAATTTAAATTATTATAGCCTTTGTATGACTAAAATAAGTATTTAGAAACAGTACATTTGGTACGTTTTTTACTGTATTTTCCTTTATATACACAATATGTATGATTTTTGATGGTATCCTGCAGCTTAAAAAGTTGACGAGATAGACAACAAACTACAAGCTCTTTTTTGATTCAGAGGCCACATATGAGTTTAAATCAAATCACAGATGTAAGTCACGCGAAATTGCTGTTCCCAGTTGTTGTAATGTTATTAATCTAAACATCAGGATACAAGCGCTGTGCGACAGCGACAAGCTCTGTCCGAAACTCAATAGTAATATCATCCCAAATCATAACTAAACCATCTCCATACTATCACGTTCAATAATTTTAGCTCGATCAAAACGTTCACCAGAACGTCTTCATACACCTTTACTATCATCAGAACCCGTTAAACGAAATCTTCATTCGCCCGTGAATAGAACACCCTGCCATTGGCTGAGCTGCCAGTTAACATGATACTGAGCAAATCGCAACCGGGCTTCTTTGTCCTGACGTATTAAACGAGAGGCTTTATAGGGTACTCTAGACCTCAACCTCGCATTTCTCAGTCTATTTCTTACAGTCTGATCAGAGAAAAATCAACGAAACCCAGAAGTTCTTCAATCTGGTTTTAAACATTACTTAAAATCAAAACATCTGGCATTCAAAAATTAAATTGTTGTAATATTAATTTTGTATTATGGTTTAAACATGAATTCTTCAAAATTTTTGAATAGTATATCTGAAAGAGAAACTAAAAATTTCCTTGATGGTTACTCACAGTCTGTACCAAGTTCTGCATCGTAGGGTGATGGTTCGCCTATGGCAATAGTGTCAGGTTACATTATATCTCTGATACGTTTTTTCCCTCTGGGTTAAACTGGTCTGATCTTGATTAGAACAGGGACTATTTATTGTAAGTCATGACGAAAAATATGCAAGCACTACAATTGTTGCAATACCTCGTGAAACAGCTAGTTCCCACCGCAATGTGTAGGACTACCGTATGTAGAATTTTTTTACAGCTGTTAATTAATGATCAAACCGGAAATTACTCAAGCTTGGACAACGTATAATTTCGTTGTATTTAGAAGTATGTAAAGGCTTGAAAATATTTAATCTTAAAACACGCTTTCGTGCTATTTTATAATATATAATGATATTTTCCGAATTGGTGTGAGGATCCTTCGTTGACCATAACTATTTTCTTTTCAAGTGGTGAAGTTCTCAAAAAATCATCACTTCTCATTTCAGTAACTTTAATTGTGGGGACTTCTTCTTAGCATTCTTAATAACTTTAACTCATTAACTTGGGACAAAAACTCTTGGATTATGCTTTTTTGGACTTTTCAATAACTGGAAAGCCTTGGTCATATTCATTGAAATTATGTCGAGGAAGAAATATATTTTGATTGATAATCTCTAGATCTACGAATTTGTAGAACATGTGTTAATAAGGATGGAAATTTTGATAATCCTATTGTGTCCCTCACACTATCAGTAAATAGTAACAAGTGCTTAACTCTGGAGGAACATAACACTTTATATGTGCACAGAAAAAAATCACATCTCTTAATTATCTATTGATGCGATATTTTCACTCCATGCATTTATATAACCAGTAGCTGTCACTACATAATCGATTTTCGGATTAAAATCCACGTCTGCCGTTTATAGTAGGCTACAATGGTAGAAAGGCTTGGCGTGGGAATTGTTTTTTTTTGTAGATAAAAATCAGAACACACTTTCTTTCGTCCACTTTTGCTTTATGCACGTATTTATTTTTTCTATTCTACCATTCACGACAATTTGATGGTGAAGTTTGCAGTCTTCATGTACCAGCTACTTTACATATCTAGAGACGGAACCTTCCTCTTGTTGTTTGATGACAACACACTTATTACAGGTAAGATTTTTGGGAATATAAAATGAAAGATTAATGTCGTTCTTAAAAATTTCACATAAAGTGGAGAAATATACTGCTTTCTTTTCACAATCACAATGTTTTAGATACATCCTCTATAATTCACTAAGGCCCAAACCTGGAGATAAATACTTTCTGTTTTCATTTCCTTTTCTAATATAATGTAGGATGGAAAGTCGTTTATTAAATCACACACAAACTGAACATCATCTGTCCGAGTTTTGTTATGACATTCATGTCGATCACGTTTGTCTTCAAATGGGCCATCATTTCGCTCCTTCTGTAGCAGGGTAAAGTAAATTTTATCATCAGAAATGCGAAGGGTCTGCTCGAAGAAGATCTTATCTTCTACAATATTTTCAGCATCATCATAGGTTGGCAATTTGTACGCTCTAGTATAATTACATATGGACACAAGTATTTTTTGTAAGTGCTATTTTTCTTGGCAACTACTGTAATGTGTTTCACAATAAAATCTGGCTTCAGTCCCAGTTCAATTTTAATAATTAGAAAAAAAAAATGTCTTCCTCCTTTGAAATGACACAAGCCTGTTAAATTTTGCCAACGATTTCACAGAACTACATATATTTTAGAACTCACGTGTTCCACATTTGCTTGTACCTTAACTTTTCTAATTTCCTTTATTTTCCCCTACAAACTTATTCCGTCTCTTTCAGCATCCACAGTATTACGCTCTTCGTTATTATCTGAAGTATATTATTGTTTGTTTACGAACACTAACTCTGCGAATTGTGTTTTCACGTATCGTATATGAACTGCTGCGGCAGCGAAGTTTCCATTGCCAAGGTTAGTCAAGTGTGGCTTAGCAACGCAATGGCTTTATAGTTTGGACCATAAAAGCGTTCTATATTTCTTTGTAAAACTATCTTCAAATCAATACATATTTTCTGTCACCAACTAGTTTTCAGGTTTTCAAGAAGCCATTAAGAAAGCCAAATCACAATTTTTAATTTTTTTCGGATAATTATGTCTGGTTTGAAACCCCTTAAATAAATCGTTTCTTAATGTAACCCGTCTCGTAGTAACGTCACTGCATCGTACGGAATGGGAGGGGATCGAATCCGATACGAACTAGTTTCTTGGGTGATTATTTTCGAGGTTTTTCCTCACCGATGAGACAAATGTCAGGAAACCTTTTTAAAGACTAAACACTCCCAGAACATCTTGGACATCATAAACATCATTATCATATTCATAATGTCTGTTATGAATGTGTGAGTGAATGGTGTGTTTAGTCTTAAAAGTTATGTTGTCTCAGAGAAAGGCATGGTGAGGACCTCAATAACCTTGTGTGGCCACAAATGTATGTTTGTTATATAAAGTTTAATATCCCTCTCTCGAGATGACATGTCACTGTAAAACCCGGGAGAAGTGGTTTGAACTATGACAGAGTAGAGAATGTAATTTGGAATTATAAAAGAACTAATAACATTATTACTATTTTATGATTTGTATTTTTTATATTCAATTATAAACTCTTTCTCTATTAAACCCGTTGAAACAAACTAGGCAATCTTCATCATGTCACTATACCACTTATACATACATAGAACACGTTAAAAAATAATTATGTTTTTTGAACCTACATATTGCTGCTCAGTATTTTAATTATTATTCCTTCTAAGTCTCCGTGTTTTGCTTAGCAGTAACAATACAGTATATTCATTCAATAGAAGTAACATCATTCCATTAAAATTAGATTTTGACGACGAATAGGATTTGCCATTCCTTTTTATTCTAATGAGTAGTTGAAATGATATGCAGTTGGATAACACTAAACAAGATAATTAGTAGGTAACAAAACTTTACGAGGTTATGTACACTATTCATTATAAAGTTACGCGGAGATGATTCTCAGTTCCTAGTTATTTCCACTAGAATGACGAACGTGCGTGTATATGTCTGCAAAACTTTACAAATACCTGTAACTTCTACTTTAACATACACATGCTCTAATTTGCTCTTTTGTCAAAAAGAGTGTGTCAAAAAGTAGATGGATTTTTTTCCTGCTACCTCTTCCAAAGTGAACAGGGTACGATCAATATGAATGACATACACGAACTTCAATCTTTGGGAGTAAGTGCAACTCTCCTCAAAATATTCGTATTTTTAGACCGTGCTTTCCTAGATACGTAGAATATCTGACATAACCGTAAAAAGAACATAATAATAATAATACAAGTAGTAATAGTAATTTGAAAACAATAATTGTAATAACAATAATATTAAGAATAATGAAGAATTCATAATAAAAATTAACAATAATAATTACAGTAATAAAACAGTACTAATAACATTAACGTTGATAACAATATCAAATCAATAACAATTATAGCAATAATATCAATAATAGTGACTACGAAAATTATAGTAGTAATAATAAAAATAAAATTAATAATAATGAATTAACTAACGGTATGGCTTATGGAATCCGATTGCATTACGCCGTAGTAAGGAATCTCCTCCACAGGACCCTATTCACACTCACTGAGAACTGTTCATAAATCCAGTATCCAGATCCTGGGATCCATTATATCTTAGGTATAATTACATAATGATCTATCCAGATTTTAACCACTCACCTACGAGTACTCTTTCGTAGTGGGTTTTTACAAATGTTTGCCGATCAAAGTTTTGTTATCCGTTCTATTGTAGCACATTTATTACTATTAATATAACTAATAATAATAATAATAATAATAATAATAAATATAATAATAATAATAATAATACATCATCAGTCTTTCTCTAACTGCATATTCTTATAATGTGTAAGGATTCTTCCGTGATGGAGTTACACTCAATGAATTTCCGCTTAATTCCCTACAGATATAATCGAGTGACAAGTGGTTAGCTCATCGTGACAAATAGGCACATAGTAGGTAACTGAAGCATTACTTGGCTGGAAAAAGATGATTAAATTTTGCTCAGAGAGTTAGACTTATACGAATGTGCCTAAATGGCACAAAGAGTAGAGTGCGTGTAGGCAAACAGTTTTCGGACACTTTTGAAATCCAGAATGGGTTGAAGCAAGGAGATGCACTATCTCCTCTACTATTTAATTTTGTACTAGAGCATGCCATTAAATCTTTAGAGAATAAGGAAGGTTTACAACTGAATGGTATTAATAAGCTGTTAGTTTATGCTGATGATGTAGTATTGTTGGCCGATAGCGAGGAGATACTAAAGGACAATACGCACACACTGTTGAGTAACACTAAGAAATTAGGATTGGAAGTAAATATTAATAAAACTAAATATATGGTCACACGTAGAAATTCATTATATAATGGAAATGGACAGCTAATGACAAATGAGGGAAATTTCGAGGAAGTGGCTGAATTCAAATACCTAGGAGCAGTAATCACAAATAGGAATGAGATGCACAAAGAAATTAAACATAGGTTCAATTCCGGAAATGCGTGCTATTATGCATTGGAGACTCTTGATGTCCCAACTCCTTTCAAAAAACGTTAAACTGAAAATATATAAAACTATTATTCCACCAGTTATATTATATGGGTGCGAAACATGGACTCTTACTTTAAGGGAGGAAAGGAGATTACAAGTATTTGAGAATAATGTACTTAGGAAAATTTTTGGACCAAAGAGAGATGGAGAGACAGGTGAATGGAGAAGACTACATAACCATGAAATACATGGTCTTTATAGGAAGCCATATATAATAAGAACAGTTAAGTCTCGTAGACTGCAATGGGCAGGACATGTTGCACGTATGGGGAATGAAAGACTTGCATGGAAGCTTCTTGTAGGAAAGCCAGAAGGAAAACGCCCAGTTGGTAGACCAAGAATGAGGTGAGACACAATAACATTAACTATGATTTTAGGGAAGTAGATTATACAGGGAATGATTGGAAAGCATTAGCTCAGGATAGGGATGTATGGAGAACTTATGTCCGCGCGGCCATGAACCTACGGGTTCGATAGTGCCAGTGAGTAAGTAAGTAAGTAAGTAAGTAAGTAAGTAAGTAAGTTAGTACTCTTATTAAAATATGGAAAAAAAATTAATTTTCCAAATTATAATCACTGCCTCAGGTTCGGCCTCTATACAATTTTCTCCCAGTTTCGTTAAAACAAATCCTTGTGCAGAATCTTGTGTTACCACACTTCGATTATCGTGACATTATATATCGTATAATGATCTAAACTATGACTTGTCGCCGAGACTGCAGCGTGTTCATAATGCTTGCGTTCGATTCATTTTCAATATCCGCCGTTATGACCATATTTCCGAACACTTTAATGACCTCTCTTGGCTCCGTCTTACTGACAGACGTAAATTGCACTCTCTTTCACTACTTTTCAAGCTTCTGAATTCCTACATCCCTACTTACCTGGCGTCCAGATTTGAGAAGTTATCCTCTTACCACAATATTGACACTAGGTCACAAGATAGCAGTCTGCTAACAATTCCTCTTCATAGCACTTCCTCCTATTCTACTTCCTTCACAGTAGCCTCTGCCCGCTCCTGGAATCTCCTTCCTCAAGATATCAGGGGTTGCCGCACACTTGGTACCTTTAAGTAACGCTTATACAGTTACCTGTTGTCTAATAATTAATTTTTCTCTATTTATTTAATTTTATACGATGTCATTAATCTTTTCCTCGTTTTTTATATATCTTGTACATATTATATATTTAATTCGTTAAATTTAGAGTAAATCAAAATACATTATAAATATTAATTGTATTGTATTGATAACTTGTAATCGTTTATGTATATATTGTAATTTAGATTTAAGACTATTTTTTTGTTTGTATTTTTTTAAACCTGGTTGAGTGGTAGACAAGGCCTTAAGGCGTTAACTCTGCCAGGTAAAATAAAGCTATTATTATTATTATTATTATTATTATTATTATTATTATTATTATTATTATTATTATTATTATACACTCTAACATCTGTATTTTCTAATCCATTTTGTCCAGCAATGATATAATATATTATTGATCTCTGCTGTAAAGTCTCTTGATATCTTGTGTTTTTATGAATGTTTTTGTGTTGATAAAATCCATTTGTAATTTTTAACGAGTATTGCTCATATATTTCTATAAGTCTTTCGCCGTCATCACTAATTTTCTCATATCCAAGAGGACCCACCACTTCACTCCCAGTCCTGGTGCCAGTTCTACCATTAAAATCTCCCATCATCATAATTTCTCTTGAGTTCCCAATTTCGTTTATTACGTTATTGATGTTTCCATAGAACTCATCTTTCTTCGTACCTGATTCATCTTGGCTTATTCTTTACACTTAGAATTGTTACTTTTTTTTATCAAATACACTTATATTAATTTTAATAATGTTTCATATATGGCCCCCAACTAGTTATAAATTTCTTGAATTTATTCCTAATTATTATTGAGATTCCTCTCTGGGCTCGTTTATGTTTCTCGACTCCACGGAAAAAATGTATATATGGACCTTTTACTTCCGAAACTTTTCCCTTCTTTTTTTTTGTTTCTGTTTACACAATTATGTCTTGGTTAAGCCTTTTTATTTCCTCTAATAATAATAATAATAATAATAATAATAGTAATAATAATATATTCGGTTTTAACATTGTTGTTACATTTTTGCGGAACCAATGATTTGTCTTTAATTTGGCTTCATAAATTGTCTCCATCCGTCACAATTATAACACATTTCTTCCTCTATTTCACACTCTTTCAAAGTTTATCTTATCCCTTGGATCCACGTGAGATTTAGTCGTCCTTTCCTTCTCGTTCGTGATGGTGTCCATTGCATTTTGGTAATATTTCATCCTCCATTCGCCTTATATGCACGTACCATTTTAGATGCTTTTCTTGGATAAATTATAAACATGAGTTTTGTACATTAATGTTCTCTTTTATAACTTCATTTTTAATTTTCTCCCTCCTTGATATCCTAGCAGATCTTCTCCAATAGTCAATTTTTCCTACCATTAATTTTCTTTTCATCTGATAATTTGTAGTCCAAACATCTGAACCATCAGTCATAATACTTCTAACTATTGTTTTAAAAATTTTAACTTTAGTTTCTTTTTTTATATGTTTATCCCATAATATTCCATTCAGGGCAGGTATTACATATTTTCTGAGTTTATCTTTGATCTTATTTCCTTTTCCTGCTTACCATCGTCTGTAATTTTTACTCCTAAATATTTGTATTCCTCTATGTGTTTAATTATCCCCATTTCATCTTCCACTATCAAATCTTGATGAATGTCTCCTATGGCCACATACTTTATTTTTTCCACATTCACCTTTAATCCCCATTTATTATATTCTTGAATCAATTTTCGGGTAATGTGTCCAATGTCTTCATACTTTTGTATCCGCAAATTGGAGGGAGTATATTGTTGATTCCTCATCTAGTGGAATTCCCATAGTTTTACATTTGTTTTTCCAACATTCTATAGCTTTTTCTGTGTAGATTTTATATAATGTGGGGCATATGTTGCATCCCCGGCGTAATCCCTTGTTGGTTTCAAATCCGTTTGAAAAATATTTTGCAGTTTTCACTTTCATATGTGAGTTTTTATATACATTTTGAATATCTTTTATCAAAATAGGATTTATTTTGCTTAATTTCAAAGTTATCCATAATTGTGATAATGGAACGCTGTCATAAGCTTTTTCAATGGCTATAAACACCAAATGGAGGGGTTGCGTTCTAATTTTTTTTCTCTGTTATTTGTTACAAACAAAATATATGGTCAATAGTTGATGTACCTGCTCTGAAGCCTGCTTGTTCTTCTGCTTCTAGATCCCAGTACTGTATTTCCAGGAAATATTTAATTATTATACCATATAATGGTCCACAGCTGAGGTCTCGAAGTAGCGCGCTGCCTTGTCACGCAGCGGGCCCGGGTTCGATCCCCGGTCGGGGCAGTTTTTTTGGGTGAGGTTTTTCTCGGGGTTTTCCTGACGTGTAAGACAAATGTAAGGAAAATTTTAAGGCCCAAACGGTCCCCGAAATCATATGGCCATCATCATCATCCTTATCATTATCATCTCATCGTCATCCTTCACCAGTGTGGAAAGCAACGGGAAGCTACCACACTTAGAATTCCCGTCAAAGTTGTAAAGCATAGCATGAATATGGTATGATTGCAGTGAAAGACATGCCCTCGGACAGAATTACTATGGATGGATGGATACCATATAATCTGCTTATTGTGCTATTTATTGTAATATCTCTATAATATTGACAATCATCCTTTTTTCCTTCTTTTGTGTATTGTGGAAGTGTATCCTATTTTCCAATCTTCTGGTACATCCTTGCCATTTATACATTTCTCAAATAAATCTCTTTAAAGTCCATATTAGTTTTCAGGTCCATGTTTTAACAATTCAGCTGGTATTCCTCCTATTCCCGTTGCTTTACCATTTATGAGCGATATCACAGCATCCTTTACTATTTGTAAGTCTAAAAGCATGTATTCATCTAAGGTTTAATTTACTCTTTCCTCGACGTCCTTCATAAATTGTTCTCTTACATCTATTAGCAGGTTCTTAAAGTGCCTATCTCATGATTGGAAATTAATATATTTACAAAACATTTTTTTGTAATTTCTTCTAATGTTTTTACGGTCCTCCAAACTTCCTTATTTCTTCCCCCAATGAACGTTTTCTACATTTTGACATGTTATTTCCCAAATGGTTTTTGCTTCTGAGATTTTGTTTTTGATTTTTGTTTGTAGTTTTTGAAGTTCTATTTTATCTTCCATGCTTTTTTTTGTGTTTAGCCATTTTAAATACAGATTTTCCTTCAGTTTTATTTATTTTTCAATTTCTTCATTCCAATAATAATGTAGATTATTTTTTTTGTTTTGTTTTCACATTTCTCAACAATAGCTTCTTTTGCTGCTTCATGCATGTTGTCTGTAATGTATTGGCATTGATTCTGTGTAGTATCAAATATTTTTTCTGTCAATTTCTCATTTAATCTCTGTTTATATAAATAAATTCTGCTATCATCCTAAAACCCCTCAAATTATATATTGGATTGTTTATTTCTGTTCTTTCTAGTTCATTAACCTCTCTCCCATTCATTATAATGGAAATAAGATTTTTGCATTTACCAAAAAATGGTAACCAAAAAACTACCCCTACCTTTCTTTCACCTGTCAGAGTTATGGCTTTAAGGCCTTGTCTATCACTCAACCAGGTTAAAAGAATACAAAAATTATTCTTACATCTAACTACTATAAACACAAATTATATGGTACATCTACACTTTTATTTATCAAAACAAAAAAACAAAAAATGACCCCGGTCGGGATTTATTGCGCGACCCTCGGGGCCAGAAGAAATAAACTTAACCCCTGGATTATCGAGGTCGAAATTAATAATAATAATCATAATAATAATAATAATAATAATAATAATAATAATAATAATAATAAATTGCAGTAAAAATTTGAGAAAGAAATTCAGTGAAAGTAGTTTAAAGATTATTTGATTTTGTCTTAAATGTATTGAAAAGAGCATGCATACTTGTACAGTTTTATAGAAAACAAGAAAGCCCCTTATTGTGAAACCTAATAATATTATTATGTCATTACACTACAATTGTCCACCGCTGTGGTCTCGAGGTAGCGTGCTGCCTTGTCACGCTGCGGGGCCGGGTTCGATCCCCGGTTGGGCAGTTTTTCTGGGTGAGGTTTTCTCGGGGTTTTTCCTCACCTGTAAGACAAATGTCAGGAAAACTTTAAGGCCCAAACGGTCCCCGAAATCGTACGGCCATCATAATCATCATCATCATTCTTCACCGGTGTGGAAAGCAACGGGAAGCTACCACACCTACAATTCCCTAGTAAAGCTGCAGGCATAGCATGAAAATGCTATATTGCAGAGAAGGATCTGCCTTCGGGCAGAATTACTATGGATGGATACTAGAATTATTTCTATATTAGGAAATAAATATCGAGTTCCCTTACAAAGTTTGTTTCAAGTGATGTTTTTGTAGTGGAAATCCTATTTCTGACTAAAAAATACTGGTATGATAATGAACAACATATTCAAGGTTTCTCCACATATCTTCCCTCTCTTTCCCGATGCCATTCCATTTTCATTTATTATCTCATTCATTTCATATGAACATTCAACTCATATCATTATGGAAAAAATAGCTGGTCTGGCAAACCACAGTTGTTTAAAATATGTAGCCGGAGGGGGGCACATTCGTGTACTTCCTCACACTTTTGTACCTATGTAACAACTTATGCACAATGAGGCCAATGAGAGGGTTGTAACCCCTCTTTGAGATCCTGAGCTCTGACCAGGAAATGACGATATGTGTCGTGTATGAATGCCTGATGTGTGTAAACGAGCAAGTCCATAACAGACCACATAACTCTGCAGAATATATTTCATTTACATTCATTCATTATAATTATAAACAATGTTGGGTCATAATAAAATGAACCTGTAAAAGTTTGCCGTGTTACGGACAAATAACCCGAGCCCATACGTTGTTATAATCTATCCTGTAGACGAAAACTGGTATTCGCAGTTGGCATTAAGGTTTTCGCATGTGTGTACGTATATACACAATGTGTCCCATATTGGGACATGAGTGATCCCTAGCGGAAGTTCCTTAACTAAGCTAATTCAGTTACGCTTTTTTGCATACAGATGTCAATAAGCGACATGTGACATCTAGTAGACAATATTAAGGTGTAATGATAGGGTATATAAGTAAGCGTGTAGGAAGATAGATTTCAGGTAGGTAATTTGGAAAACTTCATCTATAGTACTGGAGAAAAAAATAAGTTTAGGAATTGTTTCTTGGAATGGTGTTATTTTAAGGAAATACCCAAAGGAAAAGTTCACTGGATTTAGTTGGATCGTGACTCAGAGCTAAGTCTAAATTAAAGAGACAATGAGATTGTTATAATAACGTAGATGACAAATTGACCTAGTTTAAAGAAGACTTTAATTGACACACATACGAAGTGTCGTTGCATAAGATAAGAATTCCGGCTCCTTTCGTTGAATGACAACTCCGAATTTATACATTTACTTGTATATGCTACAATACCATCTTGGGCCATACTGCAACGTGAATTTTCTAGAATACAGCACAAGTATTAGAATAGATTAAAGTACAACTCACTCACAACCTCGGCCATCTTGGGTTAAAGGGAAACGTCGGCCATTTTGGTTCGAGATAAAACGTGCAATGCCTGAAAGATTACTAATGTTGTTTATACTTCAACAATAGTTTAGTTTGCTTTGAATAAAATTATCTCTCATGAGTAGAGCCCGGATTTGTATGCAAAATAAAGTACTAAATATGCATGCAAATATGCATGAAAAATGTAGAAAATATGCACCCTAAATATGCAAAAACAGATTGTAATACAATTAAAATAAATTATTTGCTTTGTGGGTGATCTTACCATATTCCTGACTGTTACAGTAGATAACGAAGGTTTTCATGAGATTTTATTGTGAGGAGCTCCTTCGTCTGTCAGTGAAGAAGGGTTTATACAATGAAAAATGTCCTTTCCACATTATATGATGTCACAGTTCGTCTTCAATAAATTTCTCTTCGGTTACAGTTTTTTCACTATCACCAGAGAGCTTTTTTTATAATTTGACAAATTCTATTGTAGCCAGGATTTTTTTAATACTTCACTAAGCTTATCAAATGCAATTTTAGCAATACCGTAATGTTATTTCCCAAGCCCCACGGATATTCCCTTCTTACACGGATATAAATATATACGTTACGCTTATACGCAATTAATTGCAGAGACTTTATTAATTAAAAAATTAATTAATGATTAATTACTACTACTACTACTCCGTAGTAATTAGCTGAAAGGAAAAATTATAATTTAATACCGGTACCAGATTTGGGAGTAAAATATGCATTTATGCATTAAAATTCTAAAATAAGCATTTTCCTCCGGAATAAGTAATCCTATGCATTATCAAATAACGCTCAAATTGTCTGTGAAGGAATCACTTAACATGTAAATCATTTCCGCATACTTTCCAATGCGTAAAACAAAATATGTATTTCGCATACAAATCCGGGCTCTGCTCATGACATATATATATACAATACTTGTTGATTTTGTTTACATAGCCTTCAGTAATTCAATACACAAGAAACTGAAATATTTATAGAAACTATAAGTTATATAATGTTAATTATTTTACATTAAAAAGACATTTAATATGTTATATTAAATATGAAGTATAGGGAATGGGTTAAAATCTAGGTGCATATGCAGTCATAATCATATTATTATATTTTGTGTGACGTTATTACTATACTTAGTAGCTAATAAAATACAATGTTTTATCTTTTCGCTCACTCGCTTTCACTCGTTCATCACAAAGTTATTCCTTGGTTGCATGAAGGTCGATTAAATTTTGAACAGAGCTCTTTTCATTCAGGCTTCTGGTTCTTTTATGAGCCTGAAAATCTTCAAACACGATACCCACTGCTGAAATTCCCTTTCGTAGGATATCTTCCTTGAATTTTTCCATCTTCAAATTCCATCAACCCATGCCGGGTTTGAAGCTCCGACCGTCGGAACTAGAGTTATTAAAGAAGATAATAATAGGAATTTATGTACTAGATAATATATTATCTTTGAGAATTAATTATTTTATTTGTCATCTCGTCCACCGCTGTCGTCTCGAGGCAGCGTGCTTGCCTTGTCACGCAGCGGGCCTGGGTTCTATCCCCGGTCGGGGCAGTTTCTGGGTGAAATTTTTATTGGGGTTTTTCCTCACCTGCAAGACAAATGTCAGGAAAACTTTAAGGCCCATAAGTCCCCGAAATCATATGGCCATCACCATCCCTATCATTATCATTATCATCCTTCGCCGATGTGGAAAGCAACGGGAAGCTACCACACCTACAATTCTCTAGTAAACCTGCAAGCATAAGATGAAAATGCTATGATTGCAGTGAAGGACCTGCCTTCGGGCAGAATTACTATGGATGGATGGATTTGTCATCTCGATTTCACGAACTTAAGCCATAACGTCTACCTATTTTGGCCTCAATAGAAATTCCATCCATTAATCATTTGAGTGAATTTCCCAATCTTCAACTTCCTGTATGATGATAGGTAAGCCTCTGATTCGGTAACATGTCAACTTCCATTTGAAAAACAGACTCTAATTACCCAGTTTTACGTTCTAAAATATCGGCATATGCTTATGAGAAAAGAGCAGGTACTTCTAGAACGAAACAGTTTCTAGAGAAAAATGAAATTAATACTTTAATGAAAATCATGCATAAAACTAGAAGCGAAAAGGCAAGGAGTGAACAGATACACACGCAATTAATATACAAAGAGTATTTTATTGTCAGTGGCGGAGCGTGGAATTTCGACAAGAGTTAGCTATCGTTTTATTTACAGTAATATCAATATAACATTGTATTTATTATATCGTATCCAAAAAGAACGACATGCAATGTTAGGAGCCTCAAATATAATAAACTAATACATGTATAGGGTTTATGAAAATGGAGGGGGTTATTGGACATATTAATTAAGTATATAAATGCATGATTTTAAAATACAGATATTCGTCTCCAATTCCAGTTGCTTTCTAGAGTTTATATACATACGTAAGGACTTTATTAAACTAAAAGTAAGATACATACAATGTTATTTACAAATATGGATCGCACGGGCAGTACGTCGTACGTGCTGTTGACAGTCCGTTACAATAAGTTGAAAGAAAACACAATAATATTACAATTAGATATCAATACAATTACATTATACATTAACTTAGTTATGTAGAATTAATATAAAATTATAGAATATTCACCTGAAAGGTCCGTCTCCTCAAATTAATTAATCATTTAACTGTAGCGCTTTCGGGACTTGTCCCATCATCGGCAGGATTCAAAACTGGTGTTTCACAGAAGATCTGGTAGAGGGGGTTGCAATTATTGGGTTCGTTTTCGTTTATCAAGCTGTCGTTGTGAGCTGCTTTCATGATTTCCATCTCTTCGAGTACGTTTATCTTCGCTGGATTATTTTCTCTGTGCATTACTGTTAGGGTGTTTTCAATATTTAACATGCGATGTCCTTCATGGATAACGTGGATTAATTAAGTTGAGGAGACGGACCTTTCAGGTGAATATTCTATAATTTTATATTCATTTTGAATAAACCTCAACGGAACACATCATGAATCTTATAAAATTTGATTATGTAGAATTATTAAGAATTAATTGCATTGCAATTTGCTAACATATTTATTTATTCCTGAATAAGTGTTGTTCTTATTTTCCGCGTTTTTGTCCACAAATCTACCCAGGTTTATCCAATTTTCTGGGTTTGCCAGTAACTCGTAGCATGCCAATCTTCCACGATTTGGATTTAGAAATATTTCCGGTAATAACTGATGCCTCTAGCCACGTCTTCTATTGAAGATACTACGGGTCAGATCTCTTGTTTTATTTTATTGCATAAAGTAGCCGATATAGTACATATTAAGTCGTTTTTAACATCATGTGACGTGCCAACGAACACAGTTGAAATTTCCAAGTTGTTTCTTAATTTCTCATCTATAGAACAACAATTAAATATTATTAGGCCCTACCTCTTTTGTTAGATTCGGAGATTTCCACATGACTCCTAAATGGCAGTTCTTGTTCGGCTAAGAACCACACAGCGTCAATTATGCAGTTAACGATGTACTTGTTTGCTGTAACGTTTTCGTTATGCTTATCCGAGTTAATTTTGATAGCCCGGCTACGGGACTCTTCAATTCTAGTGGCCAAACTTATGTAGCGCTAGTTCACAGTTAACATGGACTTCAGATAGTTCATGTCCCTTTTCAGCACATGAAAACTATTTACATTAGAAACCCCCTTTGTTGACCAAACATTTTTCTCCCCCGCAAATAGAAGGCAGGGCTAACAGTAAATGGAACATGACTTCTTGCAGCCATATGTCATGTTCATACCAAACTTTATAATCGTCATTAAACGACGCACTTTTGTTGTTCATTGACTTAAAATGCTATTTAAATTAGGAGTTCGTTTATAACTTTTTTCTGTTTAATAAAGCTTCTACAGGAAAAGGGATAACTTAACAAGTTTTCAATAACTCAAGTACATTCCTCTCCCATGATAATATTTATTTAGTGGTTTAATTACTGTATTTGATACGCTCAGAAGCAATACGTGTACTTACTTACTTGTTGGTCAAATGTGCGGGAAAACGATCACTGTTTTTATAAAGAGACCTAAACAAGTTTGGGGAAAAGAATCTTATATACTCAATCTAGGATTTAAAGAGAGATCAGGGCTTGCTTGCTTCAGGTTAGGGGCATGGCAATTTTTCAAAATTAGCGACGTTCACGATATGCGAATATGTCCAATGTGCGGGAGCTTTGAAGTTGAGATACATATATTTGGAAAATGTAACGATTTAGATTATTGGAGGCACCAGTTATTACCGGAAAGATTTCTAAATTCAAATCGTGAAAGATTGGCATGCTACGAGTTATTGGTAAACCCAGAAAATAGGATAAACTTGGGTAGATTTCAGGGCAAAACGCGAAAAATAAGAACAAACACTTATTCATGAGTAAATAAATAGGTTAACAAATTTCAATACCATTAATTCTTAATAATTCTACATAACTAAGTTAATGTATAATCTAATTGTATTGTTATCTAATTGTAATATTATTTTCTTTTTTTTAAGTATATTATTACCAAATATCAACTTATTGTAACGGACTGCCAACAGCACGTACGACTTACTGCCCGTGCGATCCATATTTGTAAAGAACATTGTATGCACCTTACATTTAGTTTAATAAAGTCCTTATGTATTGTGTTGTACTTACTTATTCACTGGCTCTATCGAACCCGTAGGTTCATGGCCGCGCGGACATAAGCTCTCCAATACATTCCCATCCTGAGCTAATGCTTTCCAATCATTCCCTGTATAATCTACTTCATTCAAATCATAGTTAATGTTATTCTCCCACCTCATTCTTGGTCTACCAACTGAGAGTTTTCCCTCTGGTTTTCCTACAAGAAGCTTCCATGCACATCTTTAATTGCCCATACGTACCACATGTCCTCCCATCGCAGTCTACGAGACATAACTGATCTTATTATATCTGGCTTCCTATAAAGACCACGTAGTTCCTTGTTATGAAGTCTTCTCCATTCTCCTTCTGTTCATCTCTCTCTCGTTCAAAAAATTGTTTCTAAGTACTCTATTCTCATATACCCATAACCTCCTTTCCTCCCTTAAAGTAAGTGTCCATGTTTCGCATCCAGATAATATAACTGGTAGAATAATAGTTTTATATATTTTCAGTTTAACGTTTTTTGAAAGGAGTTGAGACAATAAAAGTCTCTGTAAAGCATAATAGAATGCATTTCCAGAATTGAGCCTATGTTTAATTTCTTAGTGCATCTTGTTCCTATTTGTGAGTATTGTTCCTAGGTATTTGAATTCAGCCACTTCCTCAAAATGTCCCTCATTTGTCATTAGCAGTCCATTTCCATTATACAATGTGTTTCGACATTTGACCATATATTTAGTTTTATTGATATTTACTTCCAGTCATAATTTCCTAGTGTTACTCAATAGTGTGTGAGTGTTATCCTTTAGTATCTACCCGCTATCGGTCAATAGTACTACATCATCGGCATAAACTAACAGCTTATTAAAACCATTGAGTTGTGTGCCTTATTCATCATCCAGACATTTGATGGCATACTCTCGTACAAAATTAAATTGTAGAGAATATAGCGCATCTCCTTGCTTCAACCCATCCTGGATTTCAAAAGTGTCCGAAAACTGTTTTCCTAACGCACCCTATTCTCTGTGCAATTTAGACACATTCGTATAAGTCTAACAAACTTTTTAGGAACTCCGGACTCCAGCAGGATACTATGTAACTTCTTCCTCTTAATTGAATCCCATGCTTTTTTGAAATCTACTTATAGCTGATGTACAGAACCAATATATTCTCGTTTATTTTCTAAAATCTGTCTTATACTAAAATCTGATCTATTGTAGACCAGTTTCTTCCAAATCCACATTGATGATTTCCTAGAATGTCATCAATATAGGAAGTAAGTCTGTTTACTAAAATATTTGTTAGAAATTAGTACGAAGTTGAAAATATTGAGATGCCCCTGTAGTTGTTGCAATCGGTTTTATCTCCTTTCTTATAAATTGGTACGATAATCGGTTCTTTCCATTCATATGGACAAGATTACGTTTCCCAAATCATACTAAGCAACCGGCTTATCTTGTCCATCAATTTTTCTCCCCCTGATTTTATCAGTTCTGCTGGGATCTCATCTGAACCTGATGCTTTTTACATCTGAAATTTTTCTATCGCCATTTCAACCTCTAATGCATTTGGTTCTGAGACTAGCATTTCTGCTCTTTGCAAATTATCCTCCCCGATGTCTTGTTGTGTATGTACATTTAATAGCTGATTAAAGTACATTTTCCATCTATTTAATATACTCCTAGAATCTGCAATCATATCCCCATTTTCATCCGAATTATGTTTGTTCTAGCCTGAACCCCTTTCATCTCTATCCTAATTTCCTGATATAATTCTCAAATGTTCGTGTTTTTTACATTAATTTCAAGATCACTAATCTTCTCTCTAAACAAATCCCTCTTTTTACTCTTTAGTAGTCTGGTGGTTTCCCGTCTAATACTACCCAATTGCTCTAAATTTATTTTATTTGCCTCGTGTAACCATTTCGTTTTGCTAGCTATATTTTCTTTACAATGTCGGCAGATTCGTCATCGAACCATTTTTTTTCCTCTTTCTAAATAACCAATTCTTTCTGATGCTGACAATTTAATAGTTTATTTTATAGCCTCCCATTCTTTATTTATATCAATTTCTTCTTTGTTTGCCACGTTGTCATTTGAAGGTTCCAGTACTTCAAATCTATTAGCAATTTTGATTTGGTATTGTTGCCGCATTTCATCATTTTTCAAGTTTTTGTAATTCAGTTTTTTCGGAACCATCTTTAGCATTTGTTCCTCTCTTAAGCGATATCCTTTGTCGGATTTACACCCTGACCAGATGATGATCCGAATAGCAGTCTGTCCCTCTAACTGATCTAACATTGATAATGCCACTATGCAAGCGTTTGTCCACTAATATATAACCAATTTGGTTCCGAGTTTCTCCATCTGGAGACGTTCAGGTGTATTTATAAATATCCTTACGCTGAAATTTTGTGCTCTTAACAATGAGATTATTTGATGCGGGAAATGTGACTAATCTGACGCCATTGTCGTTACTATCTTCATGAAGACTGAATTTGCCTATTGTTGGTTTGAATATATCTTCCCGCCCCACTTTTGCATTAAAATCTCCTAAGACACTTTTCATATGATATCGTGAAATGCTATAAAATACGCATCCTAATTCTTCATACAACTCATCCATGATCTTGTCATCTTTATCTTCTGTGGGAGCATGTACATTTACGATTATAAAATCATGTCGTTTGCCCTTTACAGGACTTTTTCCGAGCAACCGAAACCTCGCTGTTAGCCGTTTCTAGAGTGCTAACAGGGCAGCTACAAAGTAGCATTGATTAGCCAGATACTCGGCTTGAAATGTATCACCATATACTTACGATCAGTTTGAATGCGCATGCGCAAATAATTCTCAAGTTCTCGTTCCATACTAGCCGCGGGACTACTGCTAACAGCGTGGAGATTGAAATACGTTGAAGCACATTGTATAGTATTGGAATCCTACAGTATATACGCAACGCATACAATATACAATATTATATTACTAATGTTTACATCTTTTAGACTACTATCAATGCATTGTTGTATCTCTTCCGGTATTATGTTTCGTTTTAATTAAATATCAAAGAGTTTAATATTCTAACTCTTAAAAATGTTAGCCGGGCTAACAGTGCTAACATGCTCTTTTTATTGTATGGATAGAAGAAGAACTGAATGGAACCAACATGTATCTCACATATTTAACAAAACTGTACATATGGCATGGGGCAGTCTATCTACACACGAAAAGAAATCGTCTGGAAGATCGAAAAATGGATCGAGGTGCTCCTAATATCTGGAAGCAACAGGCTGTGAGCCTAATATGAAGAGTAGAATTTAGTTTTATAAAGTTCTTTGTGTTGTTCTAAAATTTCTTCATTTATTTTATGATATAATAATGTGCACCCAGCAATTCTGCGAAAATCTCAGCACATTTAATTTTCCTATGTATTTTTTGTGTCCAATATCCATATCTTGCTCACATACGAACTGTTAGGGAGAGGCAATATTTTTATACTTTAACTCTTGAATATTTTTGACTGAGCGTTGAAAAACAATTTACTACTACAAAAATACGAAAACATTTTGAAGAATTTTATTTTATATAATAGTTCATAGCACTATTAAATTTTTTTTCCTTTTTTGAATTCAGATGAGCTATATTGAGCTTATATTTATTTTGAGCGAAAAAATAATAATTTAGAGAAATAAGTATATATTTCCTCTGGTTACGAGATATGTTGTAAAAGGCTTGGGGTGTATGTAATGAAGTTTGGGACGGAAGTAAGAAGAAGCAACACTTCTTGACGTAGAAACTTCAGCTAAAGAAAACATAACTCATAGGAAAATTTCTTAAGTTGTAAGACCGTAAATATATTATTACCACTTTCTTCACAAGAATGTTGAAATTGAGGCAAAAATTTTACATACTTTGAGATTTATTGTAGAATAACACATAACTTTATATTTTTTCTTTTTGTTTTCCGAACTAGAAAGCAAAGTCGGCTTTCTGAATGCATAAGACTTTTCTTGACGCTTTCTCCTTTCCTCCTACCACTTCTTTCACACTTTCACAATTTCCGGTTCTTGTGAAAAATGCCTTATTGAATTTTTAGCAATACAGCTGAATGTCTCTGGAAGTTGAGAAGTACGGAGGGGTTTGGAGATAGGAAGTCCTTTCCTTACCTCACCCGTTCTGACAATGTATGAAAACCTGTGCGAATACTCTCTTTTCCCCCGTTTCCCCTATCGAAACACAATAGCGTTGATATCACTCTTATCTTTTCAGGCGTATCTCTCACTCTCTCTCTCTCTCTCTCCCTCCCTCTTAGGAAGCAGAGGCAAAGAGGCACAATATGACATAGTGCCATTCATTTGGCTATCTTTCCACTCTGCTTTCTTCATGTACAAATGTACAGAAACCTGAAATAATCACTAAACCTAAAAGTCTCGCTTCTTTTCCCATATTCATGGACCGGCCAAGTTGTTGGACAACTGTAACTAACTCATCCGGAAGGAGCTAGTTTTTCTGTCGCTATATTGATCATTCAATGTCTCACGTTTTGTGCGTGTATATTTAAATAGGTTTTGGATCAACCAGATATTGGGCATTCTCAGTAAAAGTTCATAGCATTTTTTCTTCTCATTATTCTTCATTATGTTCCTCTACTTCATCTTCTTCTATTTTTTCCTCCTGCCATTAAACTGTTGGGTCTACTTCAGTCCACTTCCACCACTTTAATTTGTTTCTTGCTTTTCTCTTTAATACTCGGAAATCCATTCAGTTTTCCTGCTATATTCTATATTTCATCCACTACCTTTTCCTTGGCCTTCCTCTTTTCCATTCTGTCCTTGCTTTCTGTAACTACATAGATTTCCTCCAATCTTCCATTCTTCCTATAATGTCCAATCCATATCAGCTGCCTAGTTTTCAATTTCTCTTCAATCAATACTTGTTTTAAAGCTTTCCTGGTTCTTTTATTTTCATATTATATACGTTTTACCCCTTATTATTCTCTTTAAAACATTTCAATTCCACATAATTTGTGTTATTCATTTCTTGATTTCTCTATGATCAGATTTTTCCTCTAGTTGTTAATGGTAAGAATGAGCCAGCTTTGATCGGATATGGTCATAATCTAAGACATCGTGATACATTTTAAGGTCATAAAGGATATAATCTGCCTGAGGCTTAAGCAATTTAATTTTAGCGAATTACATTCATCGGAGTTGTTCCGATGTTAAAATCCAAGTGTCTTATCCGTATAATAAAACTGGGATATTCATTACTTTATAACATTTTATAAATTCTCTGAGAGGTATTCATAAGTAGATTTGACTTTATTGTTCCTATTACTCGATTAAGAGGAGCTACAGACTACATATTTCGAATTTACTACATATTTTCCAATAATTAACTGTTTAATACACATCCTCAAACAACGGGTTTCTTGGTATACCTATTATGCACTTTCGCTCTAAATTTCCAACAGGCATTTTCCGTTCCCCGCTTTGATTCTTCTTTCGGCCTACACCATGTCTTGACTATCGCTGTCTACTAGACATAGATTAAGAGATTACAACACATGTTTTCCGATAACGATCACGGACATTACTCTTATGTAGTTTCCACCATTCACTTGCCTGTAAGTTCGTCTATCTTTAGTCGAAAAATATTATTAATAACTAGGACTAGGAATGTTATGATACAGCATATATATTTGGTAAGAGTAATATGATTCTTATATATACATAAATGCTTTTTATACTAAAACTAATCGAGTTAAAGTACTTTGTTAAGTCGTATTTATCCATATTTGGCCATTTATATATTACGACAAAGCATATTTCAGCAATTTGTTTGTCATATTCGTCATATTTTCACTTTTTTCCGATTGAGGGTCTTTCCACTTTGCAGCGGTTGCCCTTTTACCAGCCGACTGCTGGTCCTTCACATCCACATGTGTCAATCACAGAGGTAGATGATCAACAGCCAGTGTAGGGGTGACATGTGGTTAGCATGTCGAGTCCCCCAGCCGTTATAGCTGGTTCCTCAACCTGGAGCCGCTACTTATTGTACCTACCCAATTGCCTCACGATGCTGGGTGGGCACCGGTCCCATACTGGCCGAAATACCATGAGAAAATTTCTTCCCCCATGGAGACTCGAACCAGCGCAAGTCCCGTAGCTCTGCGCCAAGGCTTCCTGCCTTAACCGCTCGGCTACGGCGCGGAACATTTTCACTTTTTTAAGAAGTTAATATATTTTAGCGTACAATTCCTTTCTTCCGTGTTCATTTGAGTAGTTAAATTTCTCAGAATTTTATTTGTTTTAAAATCTTTCATCCTCTCTGTATTCGTTTCAATTCATAGTATAGACTTTTGCCTAAAGTATAAAAATGAGCAAATATTTATGTATTGTTTCGTGAAAAACAGCTAGCTACTGTAAAATTTAATGAAATAAAATAGGGCTATATGTCAATTTTTTTTTGCTTCACATTTGCATTGTATTCTGTAATAAATATTTGATTGTCAAACTGATCTACTACTTGATTTTACAAATATAATTATTACCTAACTATAATATTATGAGTTGGGTCTTCTATGATACGGTGCATATATTTGTACATTTTAGGTCATAACTGTAATATCGTTTTCAATATTTCGGTGGTTTTAAGTCATAAAAAACCTAGCCCTACTAATAACTTTATTATAAAACAAAGTACAGCCCAAGCAAAGAATATTACAAATGTACGAAAGCTGCGCGGCAAGAAAATTGATAAGGAGCTTTTCTGTAAACGAATAAAAGTATTTATTCAGAATGTTTATCAATGTCGATATTTTCCTGCCCCAATTACAATATCGCTTTGCTCCAATTCCCCGTATGTTCCAAACTCCATCCTTCATTCCTTCTTTCTGTCTGGTGGAATCTACCGAAGATTTTATTTCTTCAGTCGTCCGTTTTAATGATTCCAAACTAGTTTAATTGCTTATTTCATATCGAATGGTGAAAATATACAATGTAAGATAGGTTACGTTTTTTCACAAATCGGAGATTATATGGGAAAAGAGAAATTGTTGAAATAATTGCAGTACTAAACAACAAAGTAGGCCTATTTGTTACATCAATCGGAGTTCTTTGAAGATATGTGTAAAATCATCTTACATACCAATATATCATTTCACAAAGTAGAATGAAGAATAGAGGAATTTAATTCAAAATGCATTATAAAGGGGATCCTCCATTGCAATATCTATGCGAAAATACCATGTAGGCCTATATAAATGTTACAATAATGCTATCACGCAAATTCGTTATTCTGTGGGCGAATATAAATTGTAGAAATCCATAAGATAAACCCCGGATTCTATCGGCAAGTTTTATTTTTTTGAAAATGTAGTTGAGGGAGTACGTTCGCAAATCAAATTTTATAAGTAATTTTATCAACTCATTAAGTTAATGAAAAATACATCACAATAGTCTTGTCAAAATTGTGTGTTATACTCTTTTAGCTTTTTATACATCCCAGATCCCAGTACCTTTATATTCATTTGCAGATACCCGATTTACGTCTTCCAACATTTGTGAAGGAAAATGTATACTACACATCGTGCGTACATTGTCAGCAAAGGGTTATTTATCCTCACTCTACTAATTAAGTAGCAAATTTTTCATTAGGGCACAGCGGTAGAAGACCTCCCCACTTCGCTGAGTCGCGCATCCATGTTATATCCAATACATTATACACTTTATGTGAGCATTTACTGAAATATAACACTCACAGCTGGTAGGAATACAATCAATAGTACATAATGTTTAATTCATAATTTGTAATACAAATTGACATTTATATATTGTTCGTACGATAAATAATGACATTCTCTTATTCTTTATTATAATAAACGACAATATCAACATTATCGTGAAATCAATACAGGTTTGTTAGAACAACAGTAATAATATTTCGCGGAATATTACATGTTTGTTTGTGTAATCAGCGGGAATTATTTTGTATATACAATATGCACCAAGTATATGGAACTTTAAGTTATAATCCTACAAATGTTAGACAACTCAAAGCTTAATACTATCTAACTAAGTAACTAACTCACTCGCACTATCGAACATGCAGGTTCATGGCCGCGCGAATACAAGCTCTCCACCATCCCTATCTACAGCTAATGTTTTCCAATCATCTCTGTATGCTATACTTGCATTAAATCATGAATGATATTATTCTCCCATTTCATTTTTTGGTCTACCAACTGAGCATTTCCCTTCTGTTTTTTCTACGAGAAGCTCCCATGGCCCTCTTTCATTCCCCATTCGTGACACAAGCTTTGCCCATCGTAGTCTACGAGATATTGCTATTATTATATCTGGTTTCCTGTAGAGATAGTGTAGATCACTGTTTAATGTCTTCTCCATTCGCCCGTAGCTGTAATTTCGGCTTAATGTTGAATAACTCCATCATGAAAATTGAGCCAGTTATCAGTAATGAGAATATCGGTAAATTCAAAACAGATATTTCAAAACACACATCCGAGAACCAATTCATAAATAATAATTGACATGTAAAATGGTGGAATATAAAATATGTAATTTAGGTTGAGTATAATTATTGTAGTAACTGCAAATAAAAGTTTCGATTTTGGTCCCATATTTCCCACCTAATTATTAGACCCTATGTTATTTTCATTCCTACTTTAAATTGTCATGTATACGACATATATACCATATATACTCGTTAATATTATAATAATTAACAATGTACATTTTTTTTTTGTATTTCGAATTAATATATCTTTGTTGTCTTTGGATAATGTTCATTCGGTTATATAATGTATTAGTCTACAAAGGCCGGAATAGGATGGAAGGTTGTCACTGGTATACCGAGCGGGAAAACATAAGGCCATCTTATAACGTACAGCCTGCAAAACATGAAAAATGGTGCCTGATACGCGAAATTAAAAAATCGCTTGTACTTCACAGAATTACATCATATTGTATATAATCTGAGTTTAATTATGCAGTACTCTCCTCTTTACTAGAGGCATTAAATAAACGCAAACCAAATACACGCTTGAAATAGGCCGCCGCCATGAAGCACTTCGATCATATTCTGGCGTTTGTATTTTAATATGTAGTCTATTTACTCTGTGAATAAATAAATAAATAAATAAATAATAAATAAATAAATAAATAAATAAGGTATTCCATTGGATCCTATCCACTACTGGCTAGCTCAGGTTCATATATCCGATGTCCAGTCCACTAATATCCATTTGAATATTATCCTCCCATTTGATCCTAGGCAATTAGGCCTATATTATCGTTTTCTCAAGGTCTTGCCTACACAAATTCAGAAAGAATGTCTACTATCACCGCATTCGAAATACACAGATCATCAAGAACATGAATATCAAAATCAAGATAAATTAATTGAAGTAACAATAGATGAAGTAGCTGACACAGTACGGAGATCGAAAAATCGAAAGGCTGCAGGTCCTGATACAATAAAACAAATGAAATGTTGGAATATGTGGGAATACAACTGATAAATGAACTACAGAATTTACTCCAAAATATCATAATTAAGCGGTACCATCCTACTAGAAAGGAAATCGAGTATAACTATTCTAATATTTAAAAAGGGTGATAAAACTAAATCAGAAAATTATCGTGGAATTACATTACTTAATAGGTCTCTAAAAGTATTCACAAAAATATTAAACAATACATTAAATGCATTAATCCATATTAAAGAACAACAAGGATTTCGGGAAAATATATCTACATTAGATGCAATTTACATAGTTAGACAAATTGTGGAAAAATCATGGGAATTCAACAAACCAGTGTTCTTTTGTTTCATAGATATGAAGAAAGCTTTCGATAGAGTACAGCTTGAAGATGTTGTACATATCTTGACAGAGAATGAAATTCTTAATGAACTGATTAGAGCGACAATATCAATTAACACACACTGCAAAAAGTAATCAAAGTGAATGAACAGCAAACTGAAGAAATAACGCACACAAAGGGCATGAGGCAAGGCGACTCTTTATGTCCATTCTTATTTAATATTATAATGGATAACATTATTGAAAATATACCACCACGTTTGGGTTATAAAATGGGAAACACTAGATTTCACTTGATATGTTACGCAGATGATGTCGTTCTCCTTTCAGAATCTGAAGATAATTCACAAAGATCTTTACATCAATTTAATATAAATGCCAGAAAATACAATAAGGAAATTAATACGAATAAGGCAAAATGCTTAACGATATCAAAAGAACAATTAAGATGCAAATTAGAAGTGGAAAGAAAAATTATAGAACAAGTATCAGAATTTAATTATTTAGGTGTATTAATAACAAACACTAAAAATTTAATAAAATAAGTAAAGAAACAAGCTGATAAGGCAGCACAAATATCAGGATATATGAAAGATATAATTTGGCGCAACAAACGTATGTCAATAGAAAGCAAAACCCGCATATACAAAACGATAGTTCGACTAGTTATCGTATATGGAGCAGAAACTAGGGCTGATACAACAAAATCTAAACAAATAACAAGCACGTGTGAAATGAACATCTTAAGAACTATTCAGGGGAAAACATTATTTGATAAAATACACAACACAGAAATTAGGGACAAATGTCATATTCAAGCCATAACCAAATTTATTATAAATAGACGAAAATATTGGAAGGGTCATGTAGAAAGAATGGAAGACAACCGACTTGCAACAAGAGCTGAAGAAGATAGACCAATGGACGGGAGAAAAACAAGAGGAAGATCAGCCTAGAGATGGATAGACACTGAATGCACATCCTATACGTCTTCGTTCGAGGACCGATTCTGGAAACAAACAGGATGAAAATTCTACAAATTACAATTAAGAAGAAGATCAATACCTGTGTATTTCAATCTCCTATGCTTTTTAACCCTGGCAAAGTTACGACATCAATATATATTACTGAGTTCCTAGTTTGAAGTTTCCTCTAGTCTCATCCATAATATGACTCAATATTTGTTTGAGAATAGTGTTTCTTAATTATTTCAGCTCGTTTTTTCGTTTCTTAATTTATGTAATCATGTTTTACAATCAGAGAGTACCACAACGAAGGTTAATATTCCATTAATATTTTACCTTTGCTATCTTTTCTTTTATCATCATCATCATCATCACTATTATTATTATTATTATTATTATCTGTTATCTTCTAAATTTTTTTAAACCCATATTTATGGAGATATTATTCCAATGTTGGCGTCGTGTAGTCTACATCGAGTCCTCAATCTACGCCATCAATTTTGTTAGCTAAAGAACGGTGAAAGTGAATGATGAAAGACTGTTCACAACGAAAATTATAAACAAACAAAAAATTAATGTAACCTTAGTGCGTAATTGAGAAAGGAGGTAATGACTAATGCATTCATTTTTGGCCACATAACGCGGCAGAGAGTGAGTTTTCGGTTACTGTACGGTGTATAGACGACATCACTTGAACTTGCGTATCACATGAAAATAAACTGTTGCTGAATGATCTCAAGAGAGGTATTTATTTTGATACTCTACACATGAACGTAGTTATAAATTGCAACAGTTGAGGTTCTTTTGCTTTTCTGAAGAATAATTAACACAAGTGATTTACTTTTATATTAATGCGAGTATACGCATTAATATATGGTCACACGTAGAAATGCATTATATAATGGAAATGGACAGCTAATGACAAATGAGGGACATTTTGAGGAAGTGGCTGAATTCAAATATCTAGGAACAATAATCACAAATAGGAATGAGATGCACAAAGAAATTAAACATAGGCTTAATTCTGGAAATGCTTGCTATTATGCATTGCAGAGACATTTGATGTCCCAATTCCTTTCAAAAACGTTAAACAGAAAATATATAAAACTATTATTCTACCACTTATATTATATGGGTGCGAAACATAGAGTCTTACTTTAAGGGAGGAAATGAGATTACGAGTTTTTGAGAATAAAGTTCTTAGGAAAATTTTTGGACCAAAGAGAGATGAAGAGACAGGTGAATGGAGAAGACTACATAATAATGAACTACATGGTCTTTATAGGAAGCCAGATATAATAAGAACAGTCAAGTCTCGTAGACTGCGATGGGCAGGACATGTTGCGCGTATGGTGAATGAAAGGCGTGCTTGGAAGCTTCTTGTAGGAAAGCCGGAGGGAAAACGCCCGGTTGGTAGACCAAGAATGAGGTGGGAGAACAACATTAACTATGATTTGTGGGAAGTATATTATACAGGGAATGATTGGAAAGCATTAGCTCAGGATAGGGATGTATGGAGAGCTTATGTCCGCGCGGCCATGAACCTACGGGTTAGATAGTGCCAGTGAGTGAGTAAGTAAGTAAGTAAGTAAGTAAGTAAATAAGTAAGTAAGTAAGTATACGTGTCCAGTGCATCCTAGTGTGTACTCCACCCCTTCGATCTGATTTCAACAAACAACGACGTCAACTCCATCAGCACATAACTAAATGGTATGAGGGCTAAAAGTGGATACCTTAGTAAATACCAATCATGGATTATAACAAATGAACTGCAGATTTAAATGGCTGCATCTGACGATAGAGTAACAGGTTTCATATATGTACAAACAGCAGTAGACAATTTGCTTGATCCAATTTAACCTGTCACCCTGTTGTAAATGATACAATAAAATAGTGGAATATTATTTCTTATAAATACTTATTACAATATTTTAATTCAAGAGCTACGAGCTTAATGATGTAAAATGTTCAATGTCCCCCAGACGCCTGCTTTAAATTTCAATTTCCTTTGCAGTACATGTGTTGAGTAGGCGTTTCGTCTGTCGGTTGGGTCGTTATGTCTTGAGGTCCGCTAGGTAATGTTCGATAGGATTAGGCTACGTACCGACATCGGGTTTCGTCTTCTCCCTTCTCTTCATCATCCCTCACACAAAACACACTACACACAATCTCAAACACTCATCTTACGATTGTCCATTTATACAAGTAGCTACTTAAACCGTAACAAAAATATTATTACTGCTATTATTACTAATATTGTTATTGTTACAATTGTTACACTCTATTTACCATGGAAAATTATGGCCATAAGGCCCTGTCTACCACTTAAATATATTAAAGTATGTATACAATAATTTATTTTATAATTAAGCTATAATAAAGTAAATAATATTATTCCGGTAGTATGCTTAATTATAATTAACGTATACAATAAATGTTTAATTACTCTAAATAATCATTAAACGTAGTCTGCCAAAGTGGTGCCTGAATTAAAATTGTCCAAAAATATGTCACACATCCAAATATAGAGAAGCAGTGAATTCTAGTGAGGTTTCCTAATTTTGGAAATTTCTATTTTTTTACCAAGGAAGTACTATCACAGTTGCGAAATGCATAGAAACTAAATGTAAGCATTTCCCCACAACCTGTGTGCATAATTTGTCGTTATCCAGCTTCTAGAATCATAAGGGCGTATTATTATTATTATTATTATTATTATTATTATTACTATTTACTTTTTATTCATTAAAAAAATAAAACGTAGTTTTATTTGATTTTGATATTTATTATATAATTCAGTGACAGCTGTTTCGGTACACTGTACCTTCTTCAGACATGTTAACAAATTATGAATTGTGTTCCAACTGATCTAAGCAACAATACAACAATATTTATTTTAATTTTTACATTTAACAAAGAGGATTCATTCAAATCAAGTTGAGAATTTAACAGTTTGTTACTACTTTTAAATTTATTAAGCATGTACCAAGATGGCGGAGATAGAAGTGAGTCCAGCTGAAAACGCTCTGAAAAACATCGAAAAAATAGCGGAAGTAGGTGGCTATATGAAGAAGGAAGTAAAAGATGCACTTCTACAAGCGGTGAGTGAGATTAGAAAATATTTAGAATTAATGAATATGAAAAGTGATAATATAGAAAACGAATTCAACCAACAAAACATGCCGATCGAGGAAGACGACAGCTCCACTCCGGTACAACTAGCGACATCTGTTGGAAGCAGCAGTAGTCAACAGTACGAAAACCAAACTCCAGAGCCGCCAGACGGAGAACAGAGGAACCCTTGCGAAAACCAAATGCAATACCTCTCCATGCAAAAAGGACACAAAACAACAGATACAGGAGAGGAAGGAAGGAGCGATATCATGCAAAAGATAGACAACATTATGGATCTCCTAAACAACAAACTAGACAAAATAATCGAAGAAAAAAAAAAATAAACAACCAAAGGAATCCAACAACACAAGCACAACAGAGGAAAAAAGCGGGGGGAGATGGAGCCCAAATAAACAAAACTCTAACACAATGGCCAACCCAACAGAAGAAAAGCAGAAAAGAATCGACGAAGAACCAAACTATGAGGAAGAAAACGAAGTGGACACGTGGACCAGAGTAACATACGGAAGGAACAGAAACAAGAAATCACAAAAGCCTGAACAGAAGATAGGAACAAAAACTACCAAGAACGAAGACATCCAAGCAGCGCAGAGGTATGCCTGGCTCTTCCTAGGAAGACTGAAAGAAGACACAACACCAGATAAAGTAAAAAACTACCTACTAAACAACGATATTCAAGGAAATCTGATCTGCGAAGAAATAGCGAGCAGGGGAAGGAACAAAGCATTCAAGATAGGAATACCATTTGAATACCTGGAGACAGTAAATGGCTCAGACTTCTGGCCGGAAGGGGTACTGATAAAACGCTATCTTTTTCGGAGAACATTTAAAAACAAAGGAGTCTCAATCGCCTGTTAACGTTCTTAATTGGAATGCGGAAGGTCTCAAAAATGCACTGAAATATATACCAGTAGAGGAACTACTAGAATATGACATAATGGTATTCACAGAAACATTCGCAACGGAACAGATCAACATAGAGGGGTTTTACGGACTACACTCGTACGGAAGGAAAACGGATGGCAGGCCGACAGGTGGCGTATCATGCTATCTGAGGCCATCACAGGGGAACTTCAAAGTAATACACAAAGACGAAGACATACTCACAGTGAGAACAGACAACATCACAATCGTAGCAGTATACATACGACCACAAGCAACCACGGAGGAAGTGATAGAAACTTTAATAACAGCAATAGCAGACACGGAAGAAGACGAATCCGTCATAATAGTTGGAGACATCAACTGCAGGATAGACAAGAAGAACACAAAGACTGAAGTAGTTCTAGAGACACTGAGAGAAGAGGGTTACACCCTAACCAATAAGATGGAACTGCCAACATATATAGCGCACAATGGAACAAGCGCGATCGATTTACTGCTATATAAGGGAAAAGATCTAAGATTAATAGAACAAAAGGGGCTATGGTCATCAAACTTAGCACCCATCAGGAAACACGTACCGATAGCAACAAGACTGGAAAAGACAAAGGCCAGAAATAGACCAAACAAGGAAACCCCTAAAAACAGGATATCAAGAAAACTAGATATAGAACAAATACGAAAAAACACGGAGAACATAGATAAAGCTAAAACGAGAATAAAGGAAGGCCAATTGGACAAAGCACTAGACATCACTAACAACCTTATAAAGAACGCCTGTCAACCAACATCAAAAAGAAGAGCACAACCGTGGTTCGACAGGATGTGCTACACAGAACGGAAGGAAACACTAAAAGCACTAAACAAAGCAAAGGAATCCAAAAACCAAGTAGACCTGGAACGATACGCCCAGAAAAGAAAACAGTACAAAAACATAATAAAATACAAGAAAACCCATTACATAGAAATGAAAGCCCAACAGCTAGCCGAAGAAGCAGAAAAGGACCCTTTCCTGGTCTTAAGGAGGAAACCCAGAGGAGTGATGAAAGAAATACCGATAGATGATTGGGAAAACCACTTCACAAAAATACTGAATGAAGGAAACAGAACAGAAGCTTACGAAGCCAATACTACCAGGAACCCAAGAACCCTGAATCTGGAAATGGAAATCACAGAGGATGAAATAAACAAATGCGTGAAAGAAGCAAAAACAAAAAAAGCCACAGGACCGGATCAAGTAGCATACGAACACCTAAAGGCATCAGCCGACGTGCTAATATCAATATGGAAAGAACTGTTTAACAAATGCCTAGAGACGAGAACCATACCAGAACAATGGAGAAGGGCTACCCTGAAAATGCTGTATAAAGGTAAAGGAAACACGGGAGACATGAACTCATACAGAGGCGTTGTACTGGAGAACACCCTGTTCAAAATCTTTATGAAGATACTTACAAACAGATTGATGGACATCACAAAATTAAACATCCCAGATAACCAATTCGGATTTAGGAAAGGAAAATCCACTCTGCAAGCAGCATCCGCATTATTATATGAGATAGAAGCAGCCCTCAACAGACCGAAAGGGAAATACTACGTGGTCTTCATAGATTATGAAAAAGCGTTCGATTACATAAACAGAACAAAACTACTCACGAAGATGAGGGACATGATTGGAAACGAGCACCCCATTGTTGGAATAGTACACGACATAATGAGGCGAAACTGGTTACAAATAACAGATGAGGTTGCGGCATCAGACGAGGTTATGCAAACTAATGGGATACTACAAGGAGACCCCATCAGCCCGCTACTATTTAACATAATGACGGCTGACATTGGGAAAGCAACGAACGGGACCACGCTGGTAATGTATGCGGACGACATGGCTATTGGGGCAGAAAACAAAGAAGAATTGCAAAAAGGCATAGATGGGATACAACGATGGGCTATGGAAAATGAGTTCAAGATAAACAGCAACAAGACCGTACAAATGGTTTTCAAGAAAGGAGGAAGAACAGCGGCAAGTGATAATCTAAAACTAGGAGAAGAACCGATAAGAATGGTCAACAAATTCAGATATTTAGGCATAACACTGCAGCCAACAACAAAGTCTTTCAGCGCACATGTGCAGGAGAGAGCAGCAGCAGCTATAAGAGCTATGTGCAGTATCAAAGACATCACATCGTTAAAATTAGTCACAGCCATGAAATTATTCGCATCAGTGATCACCCCGATCGTCACCTACGGGATAGAACTGATATGGGAGAAACTATCGACCAGCGATATGGAGAGGTTAGAAAAAGTAAAACCAAGATTCATCAAAAAGGCATTAGGTGCAAGCAAATACACACCAAATAGAATGGCCTATATGCTAGCCAGAGAAACCTTCTTCCTAGAGGACCTGAGGCAAAGGATACTACTGCCAGCAACGGAGCCATATAAGAAAGTCATCGAAAAAAAGAAACAGAGAGAAAAAGAGATCGACGAAGATTTCTACGCCTCAGATGCCATGGTAAACAGAGAGTGGACTGGAAGTAACCAACCACAAAGGCACAGAATCATAGGTTTAGCAACACACGGATATCATCACAAAATGTGCAAAAATGCAAAATTCCACCAACCGAGTGATTCGTGTGAATGCAAGATATGCGACCAAAAGTGTGAGCGATACCATTACAAACAATGCAGAATATGGACAGGATCACTGAACGAACTCATAAAAGACAAATCATAAACTTATAACTTAATGCTCTTTCGAGTGCCTCTTACCAATTTATTATTATTTAAATTTATTAATTTCTACAGCCTCCAAGAGATCTAACTTCTTACCCTTATCACAAATATGTAAAATTTCAAAATTTTGATCGAAACAATGATTAAATTGGAATAGATGGTTAGCATATTTTGAATATTCTAAATTTCTGTTATATGCTCTCATGTGTTCCTTTATCCGAGTGATAAAAGGTCTACCAGTTTGTCCTATATAGACTTTGTCACATGTGCCACACTTCAATTTATATACACCTGATAATTTATCTTTTTTTATTTTGGTTTTATTGTTTTTTATTATATCTTGTAAAGTTTTATTAGTTTTAAATGTCACATTAATGTTCAACTTTTTAAAGTGTTTAGATATTTTATTTGAAAGTGGGCCTATGTATGACATTACGACATATTTCTTATGGTTTTCTTTGGGTAAAGGAAAAACTTTGTTATTTTTGTAATGAACTTTCTTAATTAAATATTCTATAATTTTAGAGTCGTAGTTATTATTTATAGCTAATTGTTTAATAATATTCAATTCATTATTATATTCTAAGGGTGAAAGAGGGATATTTAAAAGTCTATGAATGTAACTATTAAAGGCTACCATATGAGTACATGGGTGAAGAGAAGAACTATGGATGGTGGTATCAGTATGAGATGGTTTGTGAAAGATACCAAACTCAAACTTATTATCAATGTGTTTTATTGATAAATCCAAGAAATTTATACTATTATTTGTTTCTAATTCCATTGTGAAATTAATACTTCTGTGAATGTTATTAATAAAATTTAAAAAGGAATTCAATTGTCTTTTGTTTCCTGTGAAGCCTGCTATGACATCATCTACATAACAATACCAAAATAGAACATTTCTAGCTAATACATTCTTATGTATGATTTGCTCTAAGTCATCCATAAAAATCTCAGCCAAAAGAGGGCTCTACGGATCACCCATACACAAACCATCTTTAGCTATGTACAATTTGTTATTAAATTCAAAATTAATTTTGATGTAAGCATGTTTTAAAGTGTGTAATATTTCTTCAACTACAAAACCATTCACTTCATTAGTTAGTAGCATTCCATTAATAATCTCTATTACATCAATAGTAGGTATACTGGGAAACAGATTCTTTACATCAAAAGAAACTAAAATTAAGTTATTAGGCAAATCAATGTTCTTTATATATTCAGTTAATTCAATAAAGTTTTTTATACTGTAAATTGGATTGAACTTAGTATTAGATGAAATTATATTTATTAGCTTTTTAGACATTTTGTATGATGGAGAACTTATGAAGGATACTACTGGTCTAATAGGATAATTTTCCTTATGTAATTTAACTAAGGAGTACATTTTGGATGGTTGGGGATTCATTTGTATTATGGAGTATTGAAAAAGTTATTAAAAATTATAATATTTTTATAAATATTTGTAATTTCTTCTTGATATTTCTCTGTTGGGTCTTTATCAATAATTTGAAAATTGTCTGAATTTAGAAAATCTGCAGTTTTAGAGGTATAATCATCCTTATTTAAAGCTATTAAATTTTGTCCTTTATCTGCTCGTGTAATAACAATATCATCATTTAAAGTTTTCTTTTTTATATCTTTAGCTATATGATTATAGAATATATGCCTTGGTATTGTTTTCTGACCATCCTTGATCATTTTTGTGAGAGCATATTTTTCTGACTCAACATTAACTAGTTTAGATAATGTATTATTATCTTGTAAAATCAATTCACATTCCACACCTAAATTTTGTAGTAAAATATTACTATTGTCAACATTAAAATTAAATTTAAAACCTTATTTAACAAGTCAATTTCATTTTTAGTAAAATTAGTGTCAGAAACATTAACAAACCGATCAAAAAAATTGTGTTTGGATAAACTAGTAACATCACTGGATTTCTTAATTCCATGTCATTCTGAGAGTTTGTTTTTTTAATTAAGTACATTAAATATATAACGTTTGATGATTGTTGCCTGAATTCACGAGTTACAACAATGTCATTTCCCTACAAAATTGTGATTGTAAGATAAACTCCGCAGATGACTAGAAGCTTTCTTAAAAGAAAGAAGCTATTTCTGTGCTCTCTTGCGTTGTCAACTGAATTGTGATAGTGATGGAAGTGTGTAATACCACCCATACTAATGTATTATAAGGAGCAGTGTAAAAGTGTATAGTGTATAAGAAATATGTCTCTAAACTGTGTTAATGATAGAAATAACTCCTGTTACGTATGCGGTGAGCTGAGTTTCAAAGCACTAAGGCGAAAGTTTACTCCACTAATAAGATGAGCTTATGACTGTTTTATTAACAACAAAGTAGACCAGAATAACACATGGGTTCTGAAATCTGTTGTGCCAAATGTGTAACCCTTATTGACCGGCTGGTTGATAGGATCCAGTCATATGCCATTTGCAGTCCCTACGATTTGGCGTGCAACTAAGGATCATTTGACAGACTGTTACTTCTACTTGACAACTATACTTGGAATAAATTCGAAGCCCAGACACACTGTTAAATATCCATATTTAGATTCAGCAATTCGACCGGTGCTTCATGGGCCAGGACTTCCCATACCAACTCCACCAGATGATATAGCAATGACTGATTCCTGATGTTTATGATGAACTACAGAATGATTCAGATTGTACAAATGATGAAGCTATAAATGAACCTCATTTCATGAGAAAGAAAGATTTAAGTGATTTGGTTCGGGATGTTAGTTTAAGTAAAAGCAAGGCAGAATTTCTCGCCTGAATACGGAATGGATGGAATTTACTTCAGGCTGACACAAAAGTGAGTTTTTTCGCCAACGCCAAAAGGAATTTGAGCATTGGTTTTTTAAAGAGAAGGACCTAGTTTTATTCAATGATGTTGAGAATTTATTCCAGTCACTGGGTGTTGAGTATAAATTTGAGGATTTGCGTTTTTTCATAGACTCCTCGAAAACAATTTTGAAATGAGTGTTACTACATAATGGAAACAAATAACCATCCATTCCTTTAACTCATGCAGTTAGTTTGAAGGTAAATTATGAAAATAGAAATCTCTTACTATCCGCTATCATGTTTGACAATTTTTCTTGGCAGATATGTGGGGTTTTGAAAGTCATAGCCTTGTTAATTGGGTTACAACTTGGCTGTACTGAATTTTGCTGCTTCTTGTTCAAGTGGAAAAGCAGAGATAAATCTGATCATTATATTAAAAATAACTACCACAGAGAGATATACTTAATCCAGGATAAGAAAATGTTCTTCACCTACCAATTGTAAGTTCTTAGAAAAAAACGTATTGCATCCACTACATATCGAACTAGGCTTGCTTAATGATTTTGCGAAAACTCTGGTTCATGATGGCTGTGTATTTCTCTTCCTGAAAAATACGTTCCCAAGGATCAGTGAAGCTAAACTAAAATAAGGAGTATTTGTTGGCCCTCAGAGAATAACTGTTGAAAAATACGCAATTTAAAAACCAATTAAATATGCAAGAAGCAGCTGCATGACAATCTTTCAAACAAGTTGTCACAAACTTCCTAGGAAACTTCAGGACTGATAACTACAAATTGAATTGTCAGTGAGTGGATTGAGAACTACAAGATAATGGGATGTAGTATGATTTAAAAGTGCACTTTCTGCATTCCCATCTCGAATTCTTCTCTGAAAACCTAGGTGCTGTGAGCGACAATATCGAGGAGAGTTTCAATCAGGACATCGCGGAAATGAAAAGGCATTGCCAGAGTAAATGGTGTCCAAATAGGTTGGCAGACTACTGTTGGACACTGAAGAGAGATATTACTTAAGCGAAGTAAAGCCGAAAATCCAAGTCACGTACATTTCAGTTATGATATTATAATGCTGTAGAGTTTAGACACGAAAAATGTCATACGATTACTCGAAAACCATGGGCGATGGATAAGTTCTATAAAAGGATTTCAAATCAGCACAATCAAAGTAAGCCAGAAACAGCCATTGTTTCCCTTATAACATAAAAAAGTTCAAATTTTGTTATTATAATGATCTTTATTATTATTGTCATATTAGTAATATAAATCTTAAGATATGGATTAAAAAATTACATATATCGTGTATGTTCTGAATTAGTTCTGATGCTTGATTAAATGAATGCACTTCTAAGTAGGGGGTCTCAATTTGGGAAAATTGGATTATTAATTTGGAAATCCCCAAATTAGGAGCCACATTTTATATTGTTAAAATGTGTAGTTTCGAGTGAATTTAAATACAAGTTTATAATGCATGATACAAATACAAACATCAACATAAATAGCATGGAATTGTTCAATTAATATCGTAAAGGTTTGAAGGCGCGAAATGGGCTCATACTGTATTTTTTGACAAATAAGGTATTCATTTTATGTGTGATTGCTTTATCTAAAAAAGTGAATAAAATATTTCTTATGCATATTCTTATTTATAGGCTATATATAAAGCAATCCAATTACAAGCCTTGGGAGGCCCTTGGGGTTAGTGGGAGGTTAAGTCTCCCACATTTCTAGACAATCTGCAATATATATCAGCTGTGTTGTCAGCCCTTCATGACGGCCGCCTTTATTTCCAGAGCACAGATATTTACTAATTTTTCCTAGTGAATGTGTTGACCCCTGTACCCTGGTGCGGCCAGATGACTTAGGCTAGTTTAAAAATCCTGATCCCATCGGAACTCGAACCTCGGACCTTTCGGCTTGTAGCGAACTCCTTATATATACCTCCCGAATTAGGAAAACTCTCAAAGTATTACTTATAAATGTTATGTTTTACATTTCGGCCTTTTATCATTAACTGACACATGGATTTTAAACTTATGTTAAGGCAATTTTGTCTAAATGCTTATAATATACCACATATAATCATAAAATATTTCTCATACTCCACTAATTTGTACAGGGTATTTAGAACGTTCTTTAATTAGGACACTTTACTCTATTCTGATACATATGATAAGAATGTAAGGTTATGCAGCAATCCATTTCTTGTTAATATTCAGCGGTTTTGTTTATCTAGGCCTATATGTCAACATTTTAAATGTTTAAATTGACTATTTAACTCATGCCCAAATGGGAGTCAATGACAATACCGTTTCTATGAATTTTGTTTTACGCAATGACAATCGAATTTCATCTCGCTCTTTATCGATTTCTTTTTACCAGTTCCTGCTTTTGTGATAAAGAAAGCTCTTCCTTACTAATATAATGAACAGGTCAGATCATTATTTTGCAGTGACAGACTCTCCAACAAATACATTGAATACAGCAAATATTGAACAGATTTCTTCCAACTACACATTTGATAACCTTTTTTTAAATAATGATTTTACTGAGTTGTTTACTAAAAAATAAATGAATAACCTATAACGTTGTTGGTATAATATAGAGTTTGTTGTGTTTCATTTTTTCTCCACTCGGGGGAAGTCTTTTTTTTTTAAAATATTGTAATTCTATTTGCAATAAAATAATATAGGAAAGTTGAAATGAATAAACATTACCTAAACTTCCTGCAATTTGTTTTCAAACATCGCCGGTTACATTAAATATATAAATTATTTTAAAATATCGGGAACCATGATATATTTAAATAATTGATTTTTAAGTAAACAGTTAAATGTAAAAGAGAGAGTAACAGGAATTATAAATAATATTTTCACGCCAAACACAGGTTCAGCAACACACTGGAACTAGGAATTTGATAAAACACTGGCCAGACCCATATTATGTTACGGCAGTGAGGCCTCGACAATTCGCAGTGTATATGAACAAAGGCTAACTGCGGCAGAAATGAAATTTATGAGCCGTAGTGCAGGTTACTCAAGAACAGGCCATAAAATGAATTCTGAGATTCTGAAAGAATTACAAACAGAATCAGATATGGAACATGTACAGAAATGCAGAAACAACTGGAAATCTCACATAAGTAGAATGAACAGAACAAGAATACCACGTCAAATCTTAAATTACCGGCCACCAGACAAGAGATCTTTCGGCAGACCCTTCAAATGTTGGATTGAGACCGTAACAGACCACTAGGTCTATCACATGAAAGGAAGAAGAAGAAGAAGAAGAAGAAGTAAACAGCTTAATTTTATTCGTTAAATAATCCTAACAAATGCCTCATTGACATTAATTATGATAACCTGACCTCAAACTCCTGTGTTTACGTTTCATTTTCTCTTATTCATCACTGACAATGGGCCTTAAAATTATAAAATGTAGTGAATGAAAAAAAATGTGAGAAATGCCTGTAAAAAAATGAAGACTTAAAAGTAAATAACGGAGCTTAATCGCGCTCTTTAAGAGAAAGAAGGACAACTTTTAAATGAGAAGAAGTATAAAGAGTGTGGAGACATTTTGAAGAAGGAGACAGAGGTAGAGAGATATAATGAGACCAGACATGAATCTTGGTCAAATAGAATGTCAGGAGAAATTTGCATTATTTTAATTAAATAAAATTTTTAAATGAGCTCAAAATTCTATCTTCAAAATATCGCCAAGCGCGCGAATATTTTATGACATAATCGATGAAGGTTCCCCTTAAATCTACATTATTTAAATATCTCACCATTTCTCTTATATTTTCTCTCTTTGCTAAGTTGGGGAAAATTAAACGCTAGCATCCAACTCTCCATTTTCCTCAAGGATTAGATGCACAGTTGTGACAACACTGACACCATTTTCCTCTAAAAACAAGAGGTAAGGTTAGTAGTCTTTAGCTTTAATAGTTACTCGAGAAATGTGTAACTATTCTCACAGTGTGCACTGTAGGAAATATAGCTCTTTTTGTAATAGAAACAAAAACAACAGTAAAAATAATAACACCACAACAACAAATATCACAAAAATTACCTTCTCCACCAACAACAATAGCATTAACAAAAAATAATATTAATAATAATAACTGTTATTATTATTATTATTATTGTTATTATTATTATTATTATTATTATTATTATTATTATTATTATTATTATTATTATTACTATTAATACAACATATATTTAACAAGCACTCTACAAAATAATGCAAATATATAAATTAACAGTTGTACAGAATTGATAATATACTTGTAATGAGGCATAACTCTCCTCCTTAATAAAATGTAACTTAAAATACTGTAATGTTAGATTATAGAATAAAGGTAAAGGTAAAGTGATCCCACAACAGGCCTCAGGAGGCCCTTGGGGTAGTAGGAGGTTAAGGCTCCTACTTTTTCTAGACAATCGGCACTTTATGTCAGCCGGGTTGTCAGCCCTGCGTGACGGCCGCCTTTACCCCAGAACAAGCGTCTGGTACTCATTTCAGTTAGAGGCTGAGTCGACCCCAGGGCCATAGTGCCGCCAGAGGGTTTGGGTCAGTTTAAAAATCCTGACCCCAACGGGACTTGAACCCTCGACCCTCCGGCTTGCAGCTCAGTCCCTTAACCACTACGCTACGGCGTGCCCCCAGATTATAGAATACTATAATTAATTTATAAACATCACAAAACAGATAACCTGACTTATTCATGTATTCCTAACACAACGTCGTTCTAATTCTCAAAAAAAAATATGAAATTGAAAATACATAAATATGTTATTCTCCCAGTTATGGGATGTGAAACATGGATCTAACTTTAAGGGAGGAGAAAATAATACGATTATTGAAAATAAAGTTCTTAGGAAAATTTTTGGACCAAAAAGAGATGGACAGATGATTGAAGAAGACTATACAAAAGTGAGCTACATGATCTTTATGGGAAACTAACACAATAACAACAGTTATGTCTCATAGACTCCGATAGGCAGTGCATATGCCGCGAATGTGGCATGGAAGAGAGGATAGTAAACTCCTTGTAGGGAAACCAGAGTGGAAGCGAACATCATCGGCCATCACAACCCTCATTTCATATTCGCCATGTTTAGTAAGAATTAGCATGTGAATGGTGTGTTTTGTCTTATGTCGTGATATCTCGGAGGTGTCCACGACATTGAGCTGATCACTCATTCGGGAGACACTGCATGTCCTTGTATTGTCGAAAAAGCATGTGTATGAACCATAGATTTAATTCCCTCTCCCAATAGATCGTTCCACTGCACTATGGCCTGAGGCATGCAGAAATTATATATAAGTTGAGAGGCTAAACTAAGTTAATGGAATGTTAAGGAATGGAATATTAATTATAATAATAATAATAATAATAATAATAATAATAATAATAATAATAATAATAATAATAATAATATGCACATTTATATTACGCATAAATTAAAATAATTTTATTCCTACTAATCGGTTGGACTGCAGCCCTTCAAGGTGTTTACTAGATGCAATCTTTGATTTAAATGTTTAATATAGGTATTAAGAATCATTGATATGGGGTTAGTTAAAAATTCCCAATTTTTTTACGTACTGAAAATATTCAAAGAAACAGAAAAGTCTGTCACGCAGTAACTGCATTAAACTAAACTAATTACTCAATAAGTAGAATTTTTTATCCTTATTTGCTGATTTAAAGAATATATCTTCCTTTTTTGAATCCTTAAATTGTGGAAGAACAATTTCTTATACCAGCTTATTCAAATGTGTTGGAACGCAGCGAAAACAAACCGTGCATTACATAAGTTATACCTAGGCCTATTGCATATTGTAGTATAATTTGGCACACATTTAAATAAATAATATTGGTTCATTTTTCCATTTTTAATTGAAATATAAAATGAATTATGCCTACTAATGCATCTTATTAGACACATTGCCAATTTAAGGTTTAATTAATTTGTATGAATTACATAGTGGCTTACATTACGACAAAGCAAATATGACGATATCTAGGGGGATTATTTAATTTCGGGTTGGGGTAAACCATAATTTCTAATGGTTTCATACCTTCCTAGTTTCATTTCTATAGCATATAGTGAGTTTTGTTGCGAAGGAAGAATAATTGTCAATGCAAGAGCGATTCTTAAATTTTTGTTTCAGGTGAAGGCCTCTTACTATATTTACTAACGGTATGATTTTTTCTGGATAAGGAACTCGAACTTACTTTTTTTATTTATTGCTAAATGCCGAGTTGGTTCCGAGAAAAAAAAATGCTGCCGGTTAATCCTGAGCAGACACACAGACACAGGCACCCACACACACGCACACACACACACACACACATCTATATATAGCTTCAAAAAATCTTCTCGTCATAAAAATCCACAATAGCTTAATTTCCTCAACATTCGCTGAAAAACAATTCACTATGAAGTATTTTTAAAGCATTGTTACTTGTTTGTGGAATATTATTGTCACATTTTTAACGATGGGTTGAATTTAAAGGGTTCATGCTAGATTCATTAAAGGAAGGATTGGCAAAAGAAAATTGATGCTAATATTCGTCGATTCACTTGCTGAAATGTGAACATGTATAGATGAAATATATAATGCAAATGTAGCAAATATCACTAAATATTTTATAATTTATGGTTTACAGAAGTGTGTTTTAACAGAGAACATTAAACAAATTGTAGCGACACGGAAATGAATAATTTTACATACAATAGGCCTATGTGGAGTAAAATTTGAACTGGAGCTTGGAAGTAACGTATACGTAGCTATATAAACACATAGTTTGATTTCCCCGATATAACACTAGTCTGCATGATATCAGATGACTGAAAACTAATACGTTGTATGAGTTCTCTTTTTTATGCTGATTCCAGAACTTTTCTTAGTTTTTTCTGTCACGTACAGTTTTTGACATTGGAACTTACCTGTTTTCATATATTTATTGGTGAGAGCATAATATGTGTCAGGCGGTAATGAGTATTGTTGGAGGGAAATTTGTCAATTCAAGCCTCTAAGCCTTTTGTTTGGCACAACTTCCGCTGAGGTTGTTTCTGGGTGACTGTAGAAGTAGTCTTCATCTCAGACACTTGCATTACCAACGCTGTTCTCATTTTGTCTCTCTAGTGTGTCAGCAAGTTTGACAATATCTACATGCAACTGTATGAACAATCTTAACGTTTTCTTCTATATTTGTGGAAATTATACAGTGCTTAAGCAAAGAACGGATATTACAGACTTTGTGAAGAAAGCTTACTATGCTTATTTTAAAGTGAAACATGGTGACCAGGATAAGGTGTGGGCGCCGCTATTGCGCTATTGTTTGCCACTATTGCGTTGAGAGGTAAAGATTGTGGACAAAAGGGTAGAGAAAACGTGCATGCCATTTGCGATTCATATGGTGTATCTTAATTACTGCTACTTCTGTTTTTCATAATGTTCAGGGGTGTAATAAAAAAATTGAACCAAATTGTATATCCAAGCATCGTTTCAGCCATTAGGCCAGTTCCACATGGAGAAGAGCTGCGTGTCCCTTTTTCTCCAGCTGTATATCTGGCAGTATATAATGATGAAAGCGAACTTGATGACATCACTGACGACGACGCTGAAGATATATATCAGCCTACAGACGGCTTTACTCCACAACTGTTCTCTCAAAGTGGTCTTAATGATCTAGTTCGTGACCTCAATTTGCCAAAGTAATCTGCAGAACTATTTGGCTTATGGCTTAAACGTAAGAATCTTCTGGAACCACGAACACATTACGCATGGTACAGACACAGAGAAAAAGAACTAGTTCCTTTATTCTACAAAATACTCTGCTTGGTTTACTCTAATAACATATACGAGTTGATGCACTTCTATGGCATTGAGCATCATTCTACTCAGTGAACACTTTTTATAGACTCTTCAAAGAGGAGTATTAAAGGTGTGTTACTGCATAATGGGAATGTGTATGGGTCTATTCCTATTGCCCACTCAGTTCAGATGAAAGCGACATTCGAGAACATGAAGTTGCTATTAACAAGTATCCAAGTATGAGGAATACAGGTGGCTAATATGCGGTGACTTTAATGTTATAAGGATACTATTAGGGCAACAAGCTGATTTCCCAAAAATGCCATGCTATCTATGTGAATGGGACTGTCAGGCAAAGCAAAAATATTGGGGTGTGAAAGTTTGGTCAGAGAGGAGAAATGTTGTTACTGGAACTAAAAACATCCTATATGAACCACTTGTAGATCCACAAAAGTCCTGCACCCCCGCCTACATATCAAATTGGGCTTGATGAAGCTCCACCAAAGGATGGGCCTTGCTTCAAGTACCTTTGTAAGAAATTTCCGTCCATCACACAAGAAAAATTGAAAGCTGGAATTTTGTTGGTCCGCAAATAAATAAACAGATGAAGGATGAATATTTTGAATAATCAATGAATAGGAGAGGAAAGGAAGCCTGGACCACTTTCTGATCTTTTGCTGAAAACTTTCTAGGCAATAACAAAGATCCTAATTACAAGGCAATTTTGGAAAATATGTTGGAAATTTTCAAAAAGATGAATTGTAACATGAGTGTGAAAGTTCACTTTCTATGTTTCCATATCGACTACTTCCCCAAAAATCTGAGACAATAGAGTGAAGAGCAAGGTGAACGTTTTCATTAGGATATTAAAGAGATGGAGAGGAGGTAACAGGGAACATGGAATGAAACTACTGTTGGATGTTGATGAGGTTGACTAAAAATGGAGGAACGTCAAGGAAGTCAAAGAAAAGAAGGTTTCAAAATTAATGGAACACCATTTACTTTCTGTTTTGATACAAGGTAGTCACAAAAGTATTAGGACATTTCTCTACAGCATTTTTAACATGTATGTTTAACAGAAATTTATATTGTGTGAAATGAAGTTTGAATATTTTTATGTTTGTAGTAGCTAAAACGTGAAAATTTAATTTATCTTCTGCAAAAATCTGACGTGAAAGACATAAATGGAAATCATTTCTGGAGTCAGTGTAAAAAATGGATATAAAAACACCTATTTTAAATAAATTATTAGAAAAAAAGTTTCAAAATGCAGACTTGTGATACCAACAGTTAAGGGTAAAAAATATAGTGATTGGGAGATGTACACTATATTAAATGAATGGTATAGCAGTACTTAAAAATGATTGGGAGGTAATTGAATAGCAAAGTAAATGTTTGGACATGAGAGAGGAAAATTGTAGAAAGTTCGGAATTAGAAGATAAAGAAAAAAGAATTTTGAGTATAGAGAGAAAAGCGTTGAATTTTGAGGAAGTCTAAAATCCTCCAATGACTGTGATGCTAACGTTGATTTTGGTGATCCTATTTTAATTTAATTAGAAAAAAACATATTTTTGACTCGGTATTACATACAATTCATTCTTCAGATATGAGGAATGTGTCCAAAATAAGTTTTAAGTACGATGCTGTAATTGTGGATAAGAAGTGTAATCATTTCTGGGTCATTCGTGCACAAACTATTGTAAATCTCCAGATAAGATAAACGTGTATTTGTATTTTGACGTATGATACAATAATTGAGGAGAGGAAATATAATACATTTTGGTACATGTTTTGCGTAATCTTTTTTAATCATCTAATACGAGGAATGTATCCCAAAAGATTTGGTGTAGCATACATTAATAATATGATCAGGGAATATACTACTTTTTGACTCTGCTTGCATAGCTAATTTTATTCTCCACGTGTGAGAAAAGTTTCTTGTAAATTTTGAAATAAGTACAAATTCTCAAACAAAATAATACTCTCAGAAATATAAAAAAATATATAATAACTATGTTGTTTTGACTCAAAGTGTGACAGCAGAATGTCTATAATAATTGTTGTGGTTTTATTTTTCAACTCTTAATACTCACCTGAAATATAAAAACAAGATAATATTAGAATTTACGAATATTTTTTTTTAAATAACGTCATAAGAATTTGGTGAAAATTATAGATAATTAGTAAAATAAAGTGCGGGAAAGATATTAAAATTCTTTATTGCAACTCGCAAGAGATTACACTCAATTCAGAGCTTATAGAGCAAGCATAATTTTGTAAGAAACATTGGCACACCTACAGTTGCTTTGGATTGAAAAGTACGCAAGTTTTGTTTACGTCTACTTTATATCCAATTAGCTCTCCTGTTATGTTACTGTATTTGTGTTATACATTGTCCAATGACTTTATACAATAGCGGGGCATTAGAGATATTAACGCGGGAATTAGATAAATCGCCCTTGGATATAGTCGCTTTACGGGATGTTAGGTGGCCAGGTTAAGGTAGTCAGGAATCAGGAAGCTTTGCATTATACTACGGGGGTGCAGTAAGACCTGCATTCGGAACGGGTTTTTAGTCAGAAGGAGGATCCTATCCGCTATCCGAGATATTAAGTTTGTTAGTGTTAGGATATCATGCATAATTCTGAAGGGTAAACAACATGATTTTATAATTGTAAATGTACATGCCCCCACAGAGGATAAAGATGACAAGATCAAGGTTGAGTTCTATGAAGAATTAGAATGCTTATTTGATAGCCTTTCACGATATCATATGAAAATTGTCTTAGGAGATTTTAATGCAAAAGTGGGGCGGGAAGATATATTGAAACCAAAACTAGGCAAATTTAGTCTTCATGAAGATAGTAAAGACAACGGGTTTAGATTAGTCACATTTGCCACATCAAAGAATCTCACTGTTAAGAGCACAACATTTCTGCATAAGGCTATTCATAAATACACCCGGACGTCCCCAGATGGAGAAACTCGGAACCAGATAGATCATGTATTAGTGGATAAACGCTGGCACAGTAGCTTCATCGATGTTAGATCAGTTAGAGGGAAAGACTGCAATTCGGATCATCATCTGGTAAGAGTGAAAATTAGATAACGGCTATCGCTTATGAGAAGAATAAACGCTAAAGATGATTCTATAAAATTTGAATTAAAAATTTTAAAAATAATGAAATGCGGTAAGAATACCAAATCAAATTTGCTAATAGATTTGGAGTACTGGAATCTTCAGATGACAATGTGGCAAACGAAAACAACTGATAGAAATAAAGAACGGGAGACTATAAGAGATACTATTAAATTGTCAGCATCAGAAAGTATTGGTTTTAAAAAAGAGGCAAAACAAGAAATGATTTGATGTGGAATGTGCCAACATTGTAAAGAAAAGAAAGCTAAAAAATGAAATGGTTATACGAGCCAAATGAGGTAAATTTAGAGCTATTGGTAGTATTAGTCGGGAAATCACCAAGTTACTAAAGAGTAAAAAGAGGGAATATTTGAGAGAGAAGAGATAATAATATATTTGTTAGAATTTTGTACTCCCTATATTGATGACATTCTAGGAGATCATCAATGTGGGTTTAGAAGAAACAGGTCTACAGCAGATCAGATTTTTAGTATAGGACAGATTTTAGAAACGAAATGGGAATATAATGGTACTGTACATCAACTATGCGTAGACTTCAAAAAAGCATATGATTCAATTAAGAGGGAGAAGTTATATATTGTCCTGTTGGAGTTCGGAATTCCTAAAAAGTTAGTTAGACTTACACGAATGAGTCTAAATGGCACAAAGAGTAGGGTACGTGTAGGCAAACAGTTTTAGGACACTTTTGAAATCCAGAAAGGGTTGAAACAAGTAGATGCACTATCTCCCCTACTATTTAATTTTGTACTAGAGCGTGCCATTAAATCTTTAGAGAATGAGGAAGGCTTAAAACTCAATGGTATTAATAAGATGTAAGTTTATTCTGATGATGTAGTAGTATTATTGTGCGATAGCGAGGAGATGCTAAAGACAACACGCACACACTATTGAGTAACATTAAGAAATTAGGACTGGAAGTAAATATCTATAAAACTAAATATATGGTCACACGTAGAAATTCATTATATAATGGAAATAGACAGCTAATGAAAAATCAGGGAAATATTGAGGAAGTGGATGAATTCAAATACCAACAATAACCACAAGTATGAATGAAATGCACAAAGAAATTAATCATAGGCTCAATTCTGCAAATGCGTGCTATTATGCATTGCAGAGACTCTTGATGTCCCAACTTCTTTCAAAAAACTTTAAACTGAAAATATATAAAACTATTATTCTACCAGTTATATTATATGGGTGCGAAACATGGACTCTTACTTTAAGGGAGGAAAGGCGATTACAAGTATTTGAGAATATAGTACTTAGAAAAATTGTTGGACCAAAGAGAGATGAACAGACAGGTGAATGGAGAAGACTAAATAACAATGAACTACATGGTCTTTATAGGAAATCAGATATAATAAAATGAGTTAAGTCTCGTAGACTGCGATGGGCAGGACATGTTACACGTATGGAAAATGAAAGAGTTGCATTTAAGTTTCTTGTAGGAAAACCAGAGAAAAAACGTCCAGTTGGTAGACCAAGAATGAGGTGGGAGAACAACATTAACTATGACTTGAGGTAAGCAGATTATACAGGGAATGATTGGAAAGCATTAGCTCATGATAGGGATGTATGGAGAGCTTATGTGCGCGACCATGAACCTACGTGTTCGATAGTGGCAGTGAGTAAGTAAGTGTTGTCCAAATTGCTTCAACATATCAGTTTATTTAGCAATTGGCGATGTGGAAGCTAGCCCAATATTTTTTTACCCACTTAAACACCACTTAAAGCAACAAATAATCATAAAATGATATATTTAACATATTGAGCCCCGGATTTTAATTCCGTTTAACTCACGCTACTCGTAAATATGAAAAAACATGGAATTATTTCCTGTCATCACCTCTCTTGTTACAACAGTTATTCTACGAAAATTCAAAATGACTGTTATAACCAGCGATAACCACACTAATAACCAGCGATAAACCCACGGCCCTGTCGATAACACAGCATCGCCGTCGATAATAACTGTTTTCAGCATCAAAGCTCTGCCGATAACGGAGCTCCTCTGCCGGTAACATAGATTTATGTCCGAATTTAACCGCATAAAACAAAAACAAATGTTAGATAATAAACCGCGTAAAGAAATGCCGTTCCATTGGATTCACCTAGGTTAGAGTAATTGAATTTGGTTAGGTTAGCTTTTAGGTTCTGTACATTTTAAATGTGTTTAATACGTAAAAAAAAAAAAGTCGAGTCTACGACAGGGAAACAAAAGCTTGTAGCGCTCGCCACTGAGGGACAAACGTCTGGAAGAAACGCCAGTTATAGACCACGGCCACATAGCCCGGAATCTTTTACTACCATGATTACCTGCCGTTAAAGCCTGCATTCAACTGTTTATACACTGCTCAAAACAATTAGAGGAACACTTGTAATAAATTGAATAAGTAATTGTTTTTTAAAGCTGTGATGCTGAAAGTTGGATAATATGTAAATTGAATTATTAATTTTATCATTGGATACAAATTTTAAAGATCCATGGCCTAAATACAGAGAAATTACCTCAAATAACAAATATAGAGAATTTTTTTATTTTGGAAGGCACTGGCCACTTCTAATTGGTAAGCTTCCTGGTGTTGCTATAGTGACCAATGTTGATTATTGCCTTGTTTATTGAAATCTCTGACAAAATGAGGCATTTAAATGAGTTTGAAGTGTATCATGCTCTATATCTTTTACGACAAGGTCAAGCTCTGCGACAAGTGGCTAGAGAGCCTGGGGTTTCTCCTTCCATGGTGTCCAGGTTCGGCAACAGGCACAGAGACACAGGTCAGTATTGTAGAAGACGTGGCCAGGGCCGTAAATTTAAAACAAGCCCCCAGGATGACAGATATGTTGTTCTTTCTGCTCTTCGACAGCGTACAAAAACTGCAAAAGACCTGAAGAATGACCTTCATATGGCTTCCGGAATCCGGGTTTCAGACCAAACCATAAGGAACAGATTAAGGAAAGAGAATATTCGTCCAAAAAGGCCCGTTAAAAAACCACGCTTAACAAATGGGCATAAGGCAGCAAGACGTACGTATGCTGAAATACCATGGTGATTGGAACCTGAAACAGTGGAAGTCTGTGCTCTTCTCGGACGAATCCAGGTATCGTCTTACACGTTGTGATGGTCGATTGAGGGTGTGGGGACGGCCAGGAGAAAGATTTTCTGCAGAGGCTGTACAGGAAATTGATAGATTCGGAGGAGGTTCCATAATGGAGTGGGCCGGAGTTATGTACAACAATCGTACGGACCTTGTACTTGTTCCCCAGCGAATGAATGCTGTCCGGTATATCGAGAACGTTCTGGAAGAGCATGTAGTTCCTGCTGCCATTGGAGTAGGCCCTGGACGTCTGTTTATGCAGGATAATGCCAGGGCACATTCTGCGGCTGTCACCAGGGATTTCCTTAGGAGGAATGAGATTGAGGCAATGGAGTGGCCAGCAGTCAGCCCAGACCTCAACCCTATTGAACACTTGTGGAATCTTCTAGACAGGAAGGTCAGGAACCGATATCAAGCTCCACAAACTCTGCAGCAACTTGGAGATGCTCTGAAGGAGGAATGGGAGAATATCCCGCAAGAGGAAATTAAGAATCTTATTGGGAGCATGCCACGAAGTTGCCAAACTGTCATCGAATGTCGTGGAGGCCATACACGATACTAACACTATATAACGAGTGTTTAACTTTGAACAATAAGCACAAGATTCAATTGCTTACATAGCGGAATTATTTGAATAGTTAATTGTCAGCGTTATTAATTTGTTTTTACTGACATAAGCAATACATAAATAAATAAATAACCACAAATAATGTACTTTATTAATTTCATGTTTGTACCTTTATCCAATGAAAAAATATTTGCATATTTCATAGTGTTCCTCTAATTGTTTTGAGCAGTGTAATTGTAATTAGTATAGTGTAATCTATATTTGTCAAATATGTATTTGTATTTGTGCTGGTTTAGTGGAAGAGAAGGCCTTTTGGCCTTAATTCTGCCAGAATAAATAAAACATTATTATTATTATTATTATTATTATTATTATTATTATTATTATTATTATTATTATCGTTCCTCCTCTCTTTAAGTAAGGGACCATGTTTCGGATTCATATAATATAACTGGAAATGTAATTGTTTTTTATATTTTAGTTTAAGATTTCTTTGGTAGAGGTTTGGATGAAAAGAGTCCTAACAATGCATAATAGTATACTTTTCCAGGGTTTAGCGTATGTTTAGTTTACTTCTGGCTTCATTTCTGTTTGTAATTATTGTTCATATATATTTTAATTCTGCTACTTCTTCCATATTTCTGTAATTTATTATAAACTGTCCACTTCCAACTTGAAAGTTTGACATAAAAATAAATGAGATATATATTAAAATATCATACAAATTATATTTATTATGAGATGACTTAGTTATTTATTAAATTTGAATGATAACATGTGTGAAAAAGTGGTACTATTGCAGGAAAGGAAATATAGCCACATTGTGAATATTTTATTCGAGTTTACAAATGCAACGAAACAGAGAAATAATCCCAATAAATAAACAAGTATAAAAGATAAAACAGTGTTTAAAGAAAATTGAAAAAGAACGATGAAAAAAATTGAAAAGTGTAAAGTTTTCAAGAAGGAACTTCGTAAATAAATATAATTATGCGATTAGACTTCAAAATGTGCCGCACAGTGGGCAAAATCCCTTCTTTAGTTAGACTTTATTCTACGAAATTGCATTGAACTTAGGCAAGACGCGTCGATAGACACGAAAAAGACTGAAGGCAACTGACAAAACATGAATCTAGATTGCACACTGGACTTGAGAGTAACCAATAATTATGCGATGCTATCGATAAATACATGCATCGAGGGCAACACTTGGCAGTACTATCTAGCCATTGGTTTTACAGTTGGTCACGTCCCGCATCAGAGTTGGGCGGATTAGCTAAATCGTATTGTCATAAGTTTAAATTATTTTATAAAGAATATTATTACCCAAAAGGTAACATTTCTCCCATACTCATTATCTAACACATGCATGCTATATTGTCTACCTGAGTGTCACATTTTGCTTACATTATTGGTAACGTTGGAACTTTTGTACTATATTAATTACACCTTTAAGCAAACTCACAAATACTTTTATGTGCAAATAAGTCTATTATTTATATATTCTCTCTTTTTAGATAATTGCGCAGGAATATAGCTACTAAGATTCTTCTCATAAACAAAAATTTGTAACTTTTTTACAAATGTTTTACTATTCTACTTAATAAGCTCTGAAAATAACCATGCGAAAAAAAATATAAGTATATCATATAATCCTCTGGGATAGAATTTTTCCATCAGTGATATCTGAAATAAAATATATTATCGATCCATAGTAATTCCGCCCGAAGGCAGGTCTTTCAGAGTAATCATAGCAATTTCATGCTATGCTTTGCAGCTCAACTAGCAAATTATAGATGTGGTAACTTCCCCTTGCTTTCCACACCGTTGAAGGATGATGATGATGTTCAAATGATTTTCGGGGATCGTTGGACCCTAAGCTTCCTGACATTGTCTTAAGAGGTGATGAAAAAACCCGAAAAAAACCTCAACCAGGAGCCTGTCCCAGCCGGAAATCGAACCTGGGCCAGCTGCGTGACAATGCAGCACGCTACCTTGAGACCACATGTATTATATTATATTACATTACATACATTATATTATATATATTACATTATATTATATTATATTATATTATATAATATTTATATTATATTATATTATATTATATTATATTATTAGCTTACTCATTCTCTTCTCTTCTCTTCTCTTCTCTTCTCTTCTCTTCTCTTCTCTTCTCTTCTCTTCTCTTCTCTTCTCTTCCTCTCTCTCTTCTCTTCTCTTCTCTTCTCTTCTCTTCTCTTCTCTCTCTTCTCTTTCTTCTCTTCTCTTCCTTCTGTTCTCTTCTGTTCTCTTCTCTCTCTCTCTTCTCCTCTCTTCTCTTCTCTTTCTCTCTTTTCTTCCTTCTCTTTCTTCTCTTCCTCTTCTCTTCTCTTCTCTTCTCTTCTCTTCTCTTCTCTTCTCTTCTTCTCTCTTCTCTTCTCTTCCTCTTCTCTTCTCTTCTCTTCTCTTCTCTTCTCTTCTCTTCTCTTCTCTTCTCTTCTTCTTCTTCTTTCTCTTCTCTTCTCTTCTCTTCTCTTCTCTTCTCTTCTCTTCTCTTCTCTTCTCTTTTCTCTTCTCTTCTCTTCTCTTCTCTTCTGTTCTCTTCTCTTCTATTCTCTCTCTTCCCTTCTCTTCTGTTCTTTACCTTCTCTTCTCTTCTGTTCCCTTCTCTTCTCTTCTCTTCCTTCTCTTCTCTTCTGTTCCCTTCTCTTCTCTCCTCTTCCTTCTCTTCTCTTCTCATTCTCTCTCTCTTCTCTTCTCTTCTCTTCTCTTCTCTTCTCTTCCCTTCCCTTCTCTTCTCTTCTGTTCCTCATTCTCTTCTCTTCTGTTCCCTTCTGTTCTCTTCTTCCATTCTCTTCTCTTATGTTCTCTTCTGTTTCTCTTCGGTTCTCTTCGGTCTCTTCTGTTTTCTCTCTGTTCTCTTCTTCTTTCTCGTCTGTTCTCTTCTCTTCTCCTCTCTTCTCTTCTCTCTCTTCTCTTCTCTTCTCTTCTCTTCTCTTCTCTTCTCTTCTCCTCTTCTCTTCTCTTCTCGTCTCTTCTCTTCTCTTCTCTTCTCTTCTCTTCTCTTCTCTTCTCTTCTCTTTCTCTTCTCTTCCTTCTCTTCTCTTCTCTTCTCCTTCTCTTCTCTTCTCTTCTCTTCTCTTCTCTTCTCTTCTCTTCTCTTCTCTTCTCTTCTCTTCTCTTCTCTTCTCTTCTCTTCTCTTCTCTTCTCTCTCTTCTCTTCTCTCTCTCTTCTCTTCTCTTCTCTTCTCCTCTCTTTCTCCTCTCGTTCTCTCTCTTCTCTTCTCGCTTCTCTTCTCTTCTCCTCTCCTCTCCTCTCCTCTCTTCTCTTCTCCTTCTACTTCTCTTCTCTTCTACTTCTCTTCTCTTCTCCTCTCTTCTCTTTCTCTTCTCTTCTCTTCCTCTTCCTCTTCTCTCTCTTTTCCTTCTCCTTCTCTTCTCTTCTCTTCTCTTATCTTCTCTTCCTCTTCTCTTCTCTTCTCTTCTCTTCTCTGTGCTCTTCTCTTCTCTTATATTATATTATCCCCCGCTGTGGTCTCAAGGTAGCGTGCTGCCTTCCTCACGCACCGGGCCCGTGTTCGAATCCCCGGTCGGAGCAGTTTTTCTGGGTGAGTTTTTATCGCGGTTTTTCCTCGCCTGTAAGACAAATTCAGGCCCAAACGGGCCCCCGAAATCATATGGCCATCACTCCACCAGCGGTGTGGAAAAAAACAGGAGCTACCACACCTACAATTCCCTAGTAAAACTGCAAGCATAGCATCAAAATACTATGATTGTGCAGTGAAGTACCTGTCTTCGGGCAGAATTACTATGGATGGATATTATATTATATTATGTTATTATATTATATATATTATATTATATTATATTATATTATATTATATTATATTATATTATATTATGTTATCTATGTTATATTATATTATATTAATAATATATTTATATATATTATAATATTATATTATATTATATTATATTATATTATATTATATTATATTATATTATATTATATTATATTTATATATTCTATTATATTATATTATCTTCTATTATACTTCTATTCTCTTCTCTTTCTCTTACTCTTCTCTTCTCTTCATCTTCTCTTCCTCTTCTCTTCTCTTCTCTTCTCTTCTCTTCTCTTCCTCTTCTCTTCTCTTCTCTTCTCTTGCTTCTCTTCTCTTCTCTTCTCTTCTCTTCTCTTCTCTTATCTTTCTCTTCTCTTCTCTTACTTCCTTCTCTTCTTCTTCCTGTTCTCTTCTCTTCTCTTCTCTTCTCTTCGCTTCTCTCTTCTCTTCTCTTCTCTTCTCTTCCCTTCTCTTCTCCTTCTCTTCTCATTCTCTTCCTCTTCTCTTCTCTTCTCTTCTCTTCTCTTCTCTTCTCTTCTCTTTCTCCTTCTCTTCTCTTTCTCTTCTCTTCTCTTCCCTTCTCTTCTCTTCTCTTCTCTTCTCTTCCCTTCTCCTTCTCTTCTCTTTCTCTTCCTCTTCCCTTCACCTTCTCTTCTCTTCTCTTCTCTTCTCTTCTCTTCTCTTCTCTCCTTCTCTTCTCTATCTTCTCTTCTCTTCTCTTCTCTTCCTCTTCCTCTTCTCTTCTCTTCCTTCTCTTCTCTTTCTCTTCTCTTCTCTTCTCCTTCTCTTCTCTTCTCTTCTCTTCTCTTCTATTCTCTTCTCTTCTCTTCTCTTCTCTTCCTCTTTCTTCTTCTCTTCTCTTCTCTTCTCTTCTCTTCTCTTCTCTTCTCTTCTCTCTCCTTCCGTTCTCTTCTCTTCTCTCTTCTCTTCTCTTTCTTCTCTCCTTCTCTTCTACTTCCTTCTTCTCTTCGCTTCTTTTCCTCTTCCGCCTCTCTCTCTTCTGCTTCGCTTCCTCTTCTCTTCTCGTCTCTTCTTTTCTCTTCTCTTCTCTTCGTTTCTCTTCTCTTCTCTTTTCTCTTCTCTTATCTTCTCTTCTCTTCTCTTCTCTTCTTTCTCTTCTCTTCTCTTCTCTTCTATCTCTCATATCTTCTCTTCTCCTCTTCTATTCTCTTCTATTCTCCTCTCTCTTCTACTCTTCTTCTCTTCTCTTCTCTTCTCTTCTCTTCTCCTCTCTCTTTCTCTTCTCTTCTCTTCTCTTCTCTTCTCATTCTCTTCTCTTCTATTCTCTTCTCTTCTCTTCTCTTCATCTTCTCTTCTCTTCTCTTTCTCCTTCTCTTCTCTTCTCTCTCTTCTCTTCTCTTCCTCTTCTCTTCTCTTCTCTTCTCCTTCTCTTCTCTTCTCTTCTCTTCTCTTCTCTTCTCTTCTCTTACCACCGCTGTGGTCTCAAGGTAGCGTGCTGCCTTCTCACGCACCGGGCCCGTGTTCGATCCCCGGTCGGAGCAGTTTTTCTGGGTGAGGTTTTTATCGCGGTTTTTCCTCGCCTGTAAGACAAATGTCAGGCCCAAACGGTCCCCGAAATCATATGGCCATCATCCACCAGCGGTGTGGAAAGCAACAGGAAGCTACCACACCTACAATTCCCTAGTAAAACTGCAAGCATAGCATCAAAATACTATGATTGCAGTGAAGTACCTGTCTTCGGGCAGAATTACTATGGATGGATATTATATTATATTATGTTATATTATATTATATTATATTATATTATATTATATTATATTATATTATATTATATTATATTATATTATATTATATTATATTATATTATATTATATTATATTATATTATATTATATTATTTATATTATATTATATTATATTATATTATATTATATTATATTATATTATATTATATTATATTATATTATATTATATATTATATTATATTATATTATATTATATTATATTGTATTATATTGAGGGCACGCCGTAGCGCAGTGGTTAAGGCACTGAGCTACAAGCCGGAGGGTCGAGGGTTCAAGTCCCGTTGGGGTCAGGATTTTTAAACTGACCCAAACCCTCTGGCGGCACTATGGCCCTGGGGTCGACTCAGTCTCTAACGGAAATGAGTACCAGACGCTTGTTCTGGGGGTAAAGGCGGCCGTCACGCATGGATGGATATTATATTATATTATGTTATATATATTATATTATATATATTATATTATATTATATTATATATATATTATATTATATTATATTATATTATATTATATTATATTATATTATATTATATTATATTATATTATTATATTATATTATATTATATTATATTATATTATATTATATTATATTATATTATACTTATATTATATTATATTATATTATGTTATATTATATTATATATATTACACGTCCACCGTTGTGGTCTCGAGGTAGCGCGCTGCCTTTTCACGCAGCGGGCCCGAGTTCGATCCCCGCTCAGGACAAGTTTCGTGGGTGAGATTTTTCGGGGTTTTTCTTCACCTGTAAGACAAATGCCAGGATACTTTAAGGCCCAAACATTCCCCGAACATCATCTGGCCATCATTATCATCTATATCATATTCACCTCATTAGAATAAGTTTAGGTTTAAGGCCTCTCCTGGCGCAACATTTCTCATCATCACCTATGATATAATTGGGGCAGCGTAACCCCGCATTCCAGGCGCCCCAACCTCAAAATTGTGTTACAATACTCCAATGACAAAAGAGAATACCTGAAATGTCGAATGACAATCAGGTGGCACTGAACAAAAAAAAATATGTATATTACAGTGGAATCTCGATTAACCGTTTGCGTCGTGAGATCTGAAAGCAAACGATATGTACGGGAGAATTTTTCAGTGCGGAAGCCTGTAAAAAATAATATATACTGTCAATTTTGTAAGCTGGTAGTCCTAAACTTCTCACATTTCTTCGCATTTTTTTTCTACAGACCATTCACCTTCTTTATATATAAAAACAGAATTTCCTTTTTTCCCTCACGCAAGCATTTAACCAATTCAATGGGGATTCCGGAATATACTGCTAAAATTAATAAACGCAGGTTGATCTGTAAAGTCACAAAAGCAGACCTAAACCTCATTGTGCAGTTGAGGGAATTAAGTACGAAGAACCAAACAAACATTCATTTTTATATATTTGATTGTAAGCATCTAGAATTTATTTATAAAGGATTTCATATTATGAAGACTATACTAGTTTTTTTATTTTATTTTATTTCTGTGAACCAACATTTTAACACTGTGTGCCAGGGTAGGGCGTTATCCACACTCCACTTATCCCGTTGAATCATAAATATTAATATCGATATATTAAACACGAGAATGATAGTCGCGATTCTTCTCAGATAGCGTGTCATACTTAGGTGGAATAAATACTCAATAAATGTATTTCTTTCTTTTTCCAGCGTTAAAAGTTTCTGGCGTTATCTGGCATTGCAAAATCACGAATTTATTAACTAATGCCACGAGTGATTTCCTAATTATCGAAAAATTCACTCCTTCCTTTGTGAGTCGTGAATTTATCGATAATTTTAAAATAAAGAGTGGCATTTGCTAGGCCTATTAAAGAATAAAATTAAGCTGTTAACTCACAAATCATTATTTAACTATAGTTATTTTAAAATATTTTTATATTCAATGTAAACGGCGGTGTTTGAAAACAAATGAGAAACGATTGGTAGACTTAATTTGCTTCTTTTGTTCATTACTGCAACAAGATCATATTATTTGTTGTCAATGGATCGCAAATAATGTAAGAATGCACCTTACTGGAGAAATTTATAACCAACGTTATATGTATTAATGAATTTTTGATGCCCTATGATGTAAATATGTCAATTATATTTTTCTGCAACGTTATTTCTTGGAAAATAATTCGTTTTAGAAAATGCAATCAGTGGTTTCTTTATTTGGTGGTATAATCAACTGCTACAAATGTTTTTATATTATCTCCCGCATGCGCTATCTGCTGACATTTATGCACTATATATACACAATCCGGTAGCCGTATTTCTTAGAGAGTCAGTCACTGCAAAATAATGCTATTAACTATTCAGAATGTTAAAATAGGTGCTTTCTTTAACATGATAAACTTCAGTTGATAAATTCGAGGCGAAACACGACTGTGATTGGTTGTAAATAAAAAATCACTGAAATGTGATTGGTCATATTCTCCCATTTCGGACATGATTTAAGTAGTCAACATAAAATATTATACCACCGTTACTTATCATTATGAAATTCATCTACTAAACGATAATTAATCAGAATTATTTATTTCATTCTTTACCATATTATAACCTCTCCATTCCAAAGTACTTTACAACTCACGTACCAGCCGGGTCTTACAGGGGACACGAATGTCGGGAGAGGATTTGGAATTTTGATCACACACATAATTTCTTGACCGCCCAATATCTTCGTAAGCCTCATTGGATGAATGATCAACTCAATTCCAGGACCACCATGCGAAACAACACAAACATTCAAGACAAGACATACCACTCTCTCATAAATTCATACTAAACAAGGTGAACATGTTGTTGATTATTATTATTATTATCATTATTATTATTATTATTATTATTATTATTATTATTATCATTATTATTTAGCCAAAATGTGTTCGGAGACTATATGGGTCTTAACGTTTCCTGACATTTGTCTTACTGATTAGGGGAAAAAAATAAAACTCATCGAGGAACTTATTCCGACCGGAAATCGAAGCCAAGCCACTTGATACGAACTGACAATGTTTTCTCCGAGAATACATCAGTGGATAATAATAATAATAATAATAATAATAATAATAATAATAATAATAATAATAACAAAGCAAAGTCTGCATATTCCACATCTCATTTGTTAATTCCATAATTAATTATAAATTGATTGAATATTGTACCCTATAAGTTTGTAATTGTGTACCTATATTTTTTATATTTATTTTGGTTGAGCCAAAGAAAAGGGCTTATGGTGTTAAATCTACCAGAATATGGAAATAAATACAAAGAAAACTAAAGTGATAGCCTTTTGTGGGAAATATCCCATACCTAGCAAAACTGTTTAGGACGATGACATTTTAGAAAGAGTAAATTGATTTATTTATTTGGGTTATAATTTAACATTTTAAGATGAAGCTGATTTGCAAAGAAAATCACAAATTTCGCAAAAACAACGGGGATAATTGATAGTATTATGAAACCATCTTTAGTACTAAATAACACAAGATTGTGGCTTTATAAGGTTCTCGCGAAGCCAGAATTAAGATATGATAGCGAAGCATGGACAGTACTTAGAATGGATGAATGTCGAATAACAGCAAATGTGATGTGATATATGCGCCGTACACCAGGCTTTACAAAGTGAGACCATTAAAGCAATGCGGAAATTATGGAAGAGCTAGATGCAGAACCCATTCTGCACCATATAGAAAACTACTAGAACAACTGGAAAGCCCATCTTCAACGAATGTCATCTCACAGAATTCCAAAAGCTGTACTTCGTTACTCCCCCAAGGCAAAATATCGCTAGGACGTCCTAAACCGCGCTGGATGCAAAATTACTTTTTTTTAGACCGTAACAAGCCATATGGCCTAATACTTGCATGGATGATGATGATACACTATAATAAAAACAATATTATTATTATTATTATTATTATTATTATGCTTTCCACCCTAGTGCATCTCAATTTATTTGTTTGTACGTTTATCTACAAATAAATGAAGACCCACAATATTATAAGGGGGCACGCAGCATTGTAGTTGGTTAAGGTAATACGGTTCAAACCAGAAGGTAGGATGCTCGAGTCCGGGTGTATTCAAGATTTTTAAACTTGCCTAAACCTTCTAGCGAGACCATGACCGCGAAGTCTATTCAGCCTCTACCTGAAATTTGTACTGGATATTTGTCCTGGGTGTAATGGTAGCCGTCACACAGGGATAACATCCGGGCTGACAATTAGTGCCGACTGTCTATAAAGATCGGAACCTTATCCTCCCACTCCCCAAAGGTCTGTAGTGAGATCATTTTACTGTCACATACTAATAAGGATTTGTGACAATAGTATACAATTTTGTTTATTAGAAAATTAAGTACAACTTGAGTTATGTAATTATTTGATACAGTGATTTCATTAATCACTTTCGAGCCGCGGCGATTTCGTTAAAAATAAAGAGTTATGAATATCAGTTTAATACAATAATTTTAATACATAACATATGCATTTGTTGAATTAATGTTGTTCTTTTGTTTAAATAAAATACGACGGAGTCCTTTCAAATTACAATAATATAATTTCTATAATGGATAACGTTCCGCTTTTCCAATCGTATAACAATAGAAATATGCATTTATACAATATTCATAAACAGTATAACAATGAAAATCTCCGGCATAATGGTTTCTTAATATATTTTTATTCCTTCAAACTCGTCTCTCTGACACCAAACATAGAAGCCATTTGTAGTAGAGAGAGGTTCAAAAAGATAAGTAATTATTGTTAGCAATTTCATACAAACAATGGATATGAAAGCTATTCAAAATATTAACTTAAAGAAAAACTAATTCAGTTATGGAATATTATAAAAGAGTAGGCCTATACAATATAAAACAATGCAGTGCTATCCAGTGAATGCTTTGTATTGTGTGTTCCCCTTCCTAGTATATTCACTACTGCGTACAAAACCGATGTTATTCCTTCACATTTCCCAATGTAACCGGCATATAGAAAATATTTTAAATATTCTGAGATTATATTATACAAACGACTAAGAACTCTGAATTGACAACAAAACATATAGTTATCAGCAAAAAACACATATATATTAATAATAATAATAATAATAATAATAATAATAATAATAATAATAATAATAATAATAATTATAATAGTTATGCTGCTGCTGATGGTGATAATACTAATAATTATATTAACGATGACGATGATTGAGGCGATAATGACGAAGAGAATAATGATAATAATAACTGTGTTGTTACCAATCATAATAATAACAATAATAATGTTTAAAAAATTACAAAACATTTACCTTTTATATCGTACTCCTGAAAGGAGTGTTACGATCTACAATATATTTTTCTAACATCGCCTTACTAGCACATCAAGTTATCTTTTACCATTTAGGTGGTAGTTTAAAATTGCCTTAGGATTCCTAGACCTGGACATATCCGGTCGAATGATGAAGTCAGTTCTCTTGATACAAATTTTAGTAATTTAATATGGGCACAGTTTTCAATTCATTAAGGATGCCGTCATTTCATCTGTGATCGCATGAAGAATAGCCAGTTGTTCAGCTCAACAACCTCATCTCTTTAACTGTAATACTACTTTCATCACTTTTTTGCGGTGGCCATATCTCATCCCATAGCAGAGAATTACTAGCTAACAAAGTAAGAGGTGGCAATTATTTAAACATTGCCCGTTGTGTCACGTCTGCAAGCAGTTGTGGCTCTCTGGTGGCTAATATCTTAGTGGATATCAGTTAGGGTTTAAACACACAGCCCCCGCGTGATTAGCGACGTGTGATGTTTAGTCGGTAATCGATGTGGAATTGGAAGATATGAGGTGCTACCTCTCTACAGCAGGGCATTGAAAACCATACTGCCGGACAAGCACAGAGTCCGAAAGCCGGCCACGCAGAATGAGCAACACTACGCTTGCTGTAGCACAGCACTCATTTCAGTGGTCGAGTCCATCAAGTATAGGGGTCTGGTAAAATGTTTCTTTGTACAGCACGTTGCTGTAGCATGGGTCCCATATTGCGCAAAATGGGATTGTGATGAATTGAGATTAATTGTAACATATGTGATATGTGTTACATATGTTCAATTGTAGTTGCAGTATACGGCATTTGTGGTAGATTATGTACAATGGATCCGAAAATATAATTTTGATTCACTTATTCTGGAAGGCTTCAACTTTATTTTTCCGACAAGTTGCGAACATACTCCAGGCATCACAGCCATACAGCAACATGCGGCGGATCACAGTTTTATACAATGTAAGCTTGATCCGAATCGATAAGGTAGGCGACTCGAAAAATAGATTTAGTAGTGCTATTGCAGCATAGGATTTATGAATGAGATGCCAAACATGAATTTGGAACGTAAGTCTGGAATCTAGATAGATTCCAAGATACTTGACTGATGTCTCAAAGTGGAGTTGTTGAGCTCCCAAGGTGACTTATGGAAGTTCGTTTGTGGGATTTTTTGAACAAGACAGCTTGTGTCTAGTTCACTTTTAGTTTCATATTCCACAGACGAAACTAGGAATGAATGGAATTTAAAGCAGATTGGAGTATATGGATTCGGTTTTGAAGTAGACGAAAACAGGTTTGATAATATAGGCGTAATACACACATAGGCTATATCATCCACAAAGGATGTTATGCGGCTGCAGTTAAATGTGGGAAAGTCTGACACGTAGAGAGTGCACAGCAGGGGCGAGAGAACTTCACATTGTCGAACTCCCGCTAATAGGGGCTTGCGGTCTGAATTATAGCCACTAACCGAAACATAAAATTGTCGATAAGTAATGTATTTGTAATGGGTTTAATCAAAGGCGCAGAAAAATATTGTATTTAATTAATTTGAAAAGTGATCCATTTAACTCAGTCGTATCGAAAGCTTTCCCAATATCAAGGAAAACTGTCAACACTTTTCTTTCAGTTGAATCACGTGATGATTTGATCAGAGTGTAACAAGTTTTAGCTGGTTACAATGTGCTTTTCTAATTCCAAATTGATGATGAGGTATCAATGCTCTTTCTCAGACTTCAATTTTGAGTCGGGCCAAAATGAGTTTCTCCAATAATTTGCTCAGCACGGATAGAAGACAGATTGGTCGTAGATTATCAGGGTTTGTAGGATTTTTACCATATGTTGGGATAGTGACAGCTTTAGCTTTTTCCCACACTTCAGGAAAGCAGTGGTACTTAAAGCAAAGCTTCACCATTTAGAGGAACACGATAAGGCTTTGGCGATAAGTTTCACCGTCAAGATAGGTATCCGGTCATCATGGGGGGCGCGGTGGATGGAAGGTAGTTAATCGCGCTGAAAGCCGTATATCAAGAAGGGTGAGAGGGATGTGTCCTTTGAGAAATCTACTATATCTATGGTGTACCCCAGCCGAATGAGCCTGCGTGGTGAGTTCGTTAGGACGAAACCGTTCAGCAAGATTTTCAGCTAGAACCCGGGCTTTCTGCAAATGGAGAAGGAAAAGTCGGCGCTCGATTTCTTCGAATTCGTTTTATAATCTCCCAGAGAGGATTTTTCGAATGTGAAAATCGCTGATGGGAAAGATCCCATTCATAGAACTTCAGGTCTCGCAGACGATTCCGTACCAGTTGAGCATATCTGTTGTATAATTGTTTTTGTACGGCAGAGCCGAAATCACGGTACAATTTAAGGTACCGTCGTTTTTTATTAAAATGATTTTGCAATGTAGGATCGGATTCGTTTCCTTGTGCAGTTTGATTTTTTCGTGTTGTTGATTGTGTAATGGCCGTTTTAGTAGTGGCCTGTAAATTAAGGGCAGCGGTTTCTAATTATTCTGTAGACTCGACTCAAAGTGTAGGCTCAACCCATTGGTTAAGAATGTCCGTGTATTTCTGCCAGTCAATGTTATCTAGTTGCATAAGTATTGGGATATTAAAAATAAAAGTGAGTGAAATTTTGAAGCGTGTCGGTGAGTGCTCAGAGCGAATTGCATCAATGACGATAATGACGTGTGGAAAGACAAGGACATTCCTCGAGAGAGATATGTCTAAAATGTCACAACTAATACCATACGTTGTTTGTCTTTAACAGGAGTGTTCCCGTGGGGCAGATATTCCTATATTGTGAAGTTGGCAATCATTTTGAAGTATTGTATTTGAAGGGTTCGGGACACGACAATGCCTGAAGAGATGTTTAGCATTAAAGTCTCCCGCTATCACGTAACTAGGGGAGACAGATGTTAGGATATTGAGGTCATGTCCCGTAAGGGGCGAAGAGGAGAATTATAATTTGAAGTAATAAAAATGGTCAGAAATTGGGAGAAATATGATGGTGGCTTCAATGAATTGAAGACTGAGTATGGGGGCAAACCTATGATCAATGGATTTCTTTATACATAGAGCGGTACCACCAAGGGGGACAATCTCTGCGGTCATTTCCATATATAGGCCTATAGTAGATTAGAATTTGGAAACGAAAATTTGGTTTTAAATGAAGAAGAATGTCGATATATCTAGCCTATATTAATGTAATGAGTTCGTGAACCTGTTTAGTCACTTACTTAGTTACTCACTGGCACTATCGAACCCATAGGTTTATGCCCGCGCAGACATAAGCGCTCCATACATCCCTATCCTGAGCTAATGCTATCCAATCATTCCCTGTATAATCTACTTCCCTCAAATCAGAGTTAATGTTTTCTCCCACCTCATTCTTCGTCTACCAATTGGGTCGTTTTCCCTCTGGCTTTCCTACAAGAAGCTTCAATACAAGTCTTTCATTCCCCATACGTGCAACAAGTCCTGCCCATCGCTGTCTACGAGACTTAAATGTTCTTATCATATCTGGCTTCCTATAAAGACCCTGTAGTTCATTCTTATTAGTCTTCTCCATTCACCTGTCTGTTCATCTCTCTTTGGTCCAAAAATTGTCCTAATACTTGTAATCTCCTTTCCTCCCTTAAAGTAAGAGTCCATGTTTCGCACCCATATAACTGGTAGAATAATAGTTTAATAAATTTTCAGTTTAACGCTTTTTGAAAGGAGTTGGGACATCAAGATTCTCTGCAATGCATAATAGCACGCATTTGTAGAATTGAGCCTATGATTAATTTCTTTGTGCATCCCATTCCTATTTGTGATTATTGTTCCTAGATATTTGAATTAAGCCACTTCCTCAAAATTTCCCTCATTTGTCATTTCCATTATATAATACATTTGTACGTGTGACCATATATTTAGTTTTACAGATATTTACTTCCAGTCCTAATTTCTTAGTGTTACTTAATAGTGTGTCCGTGTTGTCCTTTAGTGTATCCTCGCTATCAGCCAATAATACTACTATATCATCAACATAAACTTACAGCTTACTAGTGCCATTGAGTTGTAAGCCTTCCTCACTCTCTAAAGATTTAATGGCATGCTCTAGTACAAAATTAAATAGTAGAGGAGATAGTGCATCTCCTTGCTTCAACCCATTCTGGATTTCAAAAGTGTCCGAAAACTGTTTGCCTACACGCACCCTACTCTTTGTGCCATTTAGACACATTCGTATAAGTCTAACTAACTTTTTAGGAATTCCGAACTCCAGCAGGATACTATATAACTTCTCCCTCTTAATTGAATCATATGCTTTTTTGAAGTCTACATAAAGCTGATGTACTGTACCATTATATTCCCATTTCTTTTCTAATATCTGTGTTATACTAAAAATCTTATCTGTTGTAGACCTGTTTCTTCTACATGCACATTGGCGATGTTCTAGAATGTCAGCAATATAGAGAGTGAGTCTGCTGACTAATATATTTGTTAGAATTTGGTATGAAGTTGAAAGTAATGAGATGCCCCAGTGTTGTTGCAGTTAGTTTCATCTCCCTTCTTATAAATTGGTACGATAATTGATTCCATCCATTCATCTGGAAGAGCTTCTTTTTCCCAAATCATATTAAGGAACCAGCGTATCTTGTCCATCAATTTTTCTCTCCCTGATTTTATCAGTTCTGCTGGGATCTCATCTGAACCTGATGCTTTATACATCTTGAATTTTTTAATCGCCATTTCAACCTTTAATGCACTTGGTTCTGCGATTAGCATTTCTGCTGTCTGTAAATTATCCTCCTCAATGTCCTGGTCTGTATGTACATTTAATAGCTGGTTATAGTAACTTTTCCATCTATTTAATATACTCCTGGAATCTGCAATCATATCCCCATTTTCATTCCAAATTATGTTTGTTCTAGCCTGAAACCCTTTCTTCTCTATACTAATTCCTGTTATAATTCTCTAATGTTCCTATTTTTTGCATTCTTTTCAAGATCATTAATCTTCTCTCTCAAATATCCCCTCTTTTTACTCTTTAGTAACTTGGTGATTTCCCGTCTAATACTACCCAATTGCTCTAAATGTACCTCATTTGGCTCGTGTAATCATTTCATTTTTGCTAGCTTTCTTTTCTTTACAGTGTCGGCACATTCCTCGTCAGACCATTTCTTGTTTTGCCTCTTTTTTAAAGAACCAATGCTTTCTGATGCTGACAATTTAATAGTATCTCTTATAGACTCCCATTCTTCATTTATATCAGTTTCTTCTTCGTTTGACACATTGTCACACCATTGGTATTTTATGCCAAGATATTGAGATAGCTTCCGCGTGGAATCCTACACAATATCTCCGAGACATAGGCTAACGAAGGTGGACAAGAACATGAAACTCTCCATTGGCTGGATATACCCGAGAAATATTTGACCTTATCCGGAAGAGGAGGTCAGACGTTGTCTGTACCCGAGTAGTGCTTGCTTGATTTGTACGTGTTTTGTCGATGCCAGGGGCAACAATTTGGCTAATGAACGGGTGGATCAATAGGTTTGGACATAAAAGTCATTGGTTGCGAGAAGCGTACACAACACAGGCCTCCCAGCTAGCAAAGGGAGAACATCGATTAAGTTTTATTTTAACTGTGGGAAAATAACGACCGCTACTACTTCAAATATAAAATTATAATTCCTAATCGAGGAGGGCGAACTTATGGCTAGTTAAATAGCTCAACAAAATACGTTAAGTATCTAACAAGTCAAATATTCGAACAAAACATCGTAATAAATCGATTCTTGAGAATACTGATCCGTGTTTTTTTAATATTATAATATTAATAATAATAATAATTCTACAATATTCCGTCGAGAAGTCAGATCGCTAATAACATCACTTCAACAAGTGTTGTCAATATATTAAATTGTCTGTATAGTGACTAGTATACACAAATAAATGAGTAGTACTTGTGAACTTCAATTATTGATGAAACTATCGCTGCCCGTACAAAGTTCCTTCGTTATTTCCTGAGATAAAGTGATCTTTATCGCTCACCGAACCCACCTTGACTAGACCGGTAGCCCAATTTCCTCATATCAAGAGGAAAATCCTATGTTAAATCCCTCACCGTAACCATTTTTACCCACCCGCTAATTAATACCCTATCAAATGATTTCCCAACGTGCGGACAGAATAAAATCGTGATTCCAAAATAAATAAACCAGAGGCAACAGGGCGATCTAATCAGTTAATCAGAGAAAACGAAGGCAACAATAGATACTACCCAGCAGAAGGACGTCCAGCGGACGTACGAGATCGTCAGAACCAGTAAGTGATTTCCAGGCAGCACTAAATGTAGAAATGATTCATCATTTACTTTTAAATGAGGCTATAAATCTTAATGTTGCATAGGACAAAAAAAAATAATACAGTTAAACATAATAAACAAAATGGAGGGTGAAAATCCAAATGTAGATTTGAATAGATATTTTGAATTGTTATTACAACAAAATGAAACATTAAGAGCAGAAATAATGCAAGAACTAGTAACATTACGAGCAGAAAGAAAGCAAGAAAATGAAATCTTACGAATAGAGATAAATACAACTAAAGAGATAGTACAGGGCATCAAAAGGGAATTAGAACAAACAGAAGTCACAGTCGTAAACAACATGAGGATGGAAATAGGTGAAAATATAACTACTTTACAAACAAAATTAGAAAAAGAAGCAAGGGGAATTGAGGGATGAGATTAAAAAGGTTGATAAGAATGTGTTTTGTAGACTAGAAATAGTGGTAATATGTGAAAATAAAGATATCGACAACCAGGTTAATAATATTAATTACTCTGAAACAAATAAAGTAAGTGTAGACCAGATCATTGAAGTTAAATAAATCAGAGAATCCATAGGCCAAATAGACAGAGCAATAAATCGTGAAATGGTATCAATAGACAAAATGATCCAGAGCTAGTGGGTAAAGATAAAAAGTATTGTGAAAATGTGCATGTATTTACTTCTAAAATAAGGAAACAAGATATATCTGAAAACTTAACAGTAATTGCAACTTGTAACAATGACATGTTAATTGAAAATTTTGAAACGATTAGCCCAAGCTCCAAAGAGACGGTACAATACTCAAGTAGTCATGTACTTTAAAAATCGTATAATAAACTCGAAAGAGACGGATAGATATATTAGATACCTCGAGGAACCCCAATCAGGAATTCTTGGTTCACAAACCCAGTACAGTGAAAAGCGGCTGACCAAATTGGGAACATCAGCCGCATATGTGAACAAATTGGTCACTGATAAATCAATAATTGAGTTAATACGATATTTAATTCGCAAATAAATGTAGTAAATTCATACCATACATAGTATGGTTCTTTACATTACAGGATCGAACATTTGGAAGGATGGGCGCAAAATGGTTGTACCAAATCTCGTGATAGGAGCGCGAACAACATAAATAATTTCGACAAACGACTCGTAATAATAAATGAGTATAATGAAGAATTAAATGCAGTATTGACCCTATTAAAAAACATAAGTAAGTGCATAAACCAGTTATCGGGATTCGAACCCAGATCTAGGTGAAATCAGATGGCTTATTACATTGTAGTAATTAGAATAATAATGAGTTGAAAATATAAATGTTAGTAAATAATAAGAGTATTGTATATGGTGATCCACACCGTATTATTATTATTATTATTATTATAATTATTATTATTATTATCATTATTATTAATGCCCGTATGAATAAATAAATAAATAAAACTGTATTTTTGACTCTCGATCGAGAAGGTGGCAAGATCATTTTAGTATTGAAATAGAAGGGCATCTAGTTAAATAATAATATTAAATAATTAATTACATATTGAATCATATAAATAGTAATTATATCAAGTAATATGACAATAATGACATATGCACATGAATTTTAATGCAAACATGCACAATGTAGTCACAAATAATGTAGTAAGATCTGAGATCACTTTGAACTGGGTGAGATAGTTAAAAACGTTTCCAATTAATTAGTAATATATGGATCTGTGTTAGAGAAAAACCTAATAATAACCATTAAAATACTAAACAGTCAAGTGCAAGAGAGAGAAAAAGATTTTAAGTATAATAATAATGTTAAATATGGATCGGCCATAATCCGCCCACAATAGATAAAAGTTAATTGTTGAGATGCCGCTGATAATTGCGATATAAACGATTATTCTAAATGAAATAAATATAATAAATAAATGAATATGATAGTGTCGTAATAAGTTAATAAATGAGATATCGGAACTAAACGCATCTAATAAAGAGGTCGATCGACGCAATAAGTGAAGACGCATAAGCGCGTTAAATGAAGTGATAATATTATTATACAAGATGTATTTTTAAATGGTAGCCAGTTAGGGCATGCTTTGTGTGTTTTGTATAACACGATTATAATATGATGATACTTATGGAACAAAATGATGCGGTATTATCTTTTGTATTGTATTTTCTTCGATAAATAGACCTACTCAATATGAAGTAGCATTATAATATACGATGTTGATACCTATAATTGAAGAAATTACCATTGTTGCGGAATGATATACGCAAAGGTGGTAATGTATGTTAATTTATCCTGTATCCAAGTGAGTGATTTTTACGCGCAAAGTATAAATTATGTGTGGCGACCTACAAATATGTACTAGAACCGATTAGGAATGAAATGAGCTAAGATGCCGATTGTATATAACAAAATAAGTTATTAATAAAAAATCATGCAATCGATAATGAACTTAGTATCTTAAATAATCTGAATATTCCAAAGGACGGAATGCCTATAAACCTTTATGAAACTTAAGATATAAGACTATTATAAATAAACATTTATTGATTGAATATTTTATTTCTTTACGAACTAACTAATTTGATATTTTTTACATAATTTACATAAATCCCTCTATGAACAAATAATAAAATATTATCCGTATAAATAAATAATTTATACACTACGTAGTTTGAATAAAATTATCAGTTGAGAATTAAAATAATTTTTATTACGAAAATAATCTAAGCACAGATCCAGATTATCAGACTTACTGAATTAAATTTTCTTTATTTATTTAAATTAGAATATCATTATCTCCCAAGAAAGAAATTGAGATTTAATTATAGATGGCTTAGAACACAAAAAGGTGATTCACACTGTACATAATAAATGTAGTGTTTTTTTTAAATTTAAATATAAACATACAGAATTGCGTGTGAATAGTGAAAGTGTTTTAAAATAATCAATAATTATGAGTGCATAAATCGACGCAATAATTAATTCGAAGCGAATGTGATATTGACACTCATTAACATCAAGATAATTATCACAAACTCTGTGAATAGACACTTCTAAGAAAAGAAAAGAAAAGAAAAGAAAAGAAAAGAAAAGAAAAGAAAAGAATAGAAAAGAAAAGAAACAGGGTTACAATTTTAATAGTATGTTGAATCAAAACAATGCTGCTAATTTAAATGTAGTTATGCTTGTATGAACTATTCTTTTGTGTGTATAATTTTATTTACAGATGAAAGGGCAATATGTGAAAATAATGTTACAACTAACCCATGTAGGTAGCCGGGTTAGACTATCTACACTAGGTAAAGAATTACTGGGACAATTATTATAAATTTGTATACACATTTACCCCCAGCCGTTATTTTAATTACGATTTTCGAGTTCAGACTCTCCTAACTAATTTATTAAAATTCAATGCGAGGAGTATTACTCTTCGATAGAAAACTCGCTTATCAAGTTTAGCATCTCAATCGTAAGGGCAATTTGTAACCCTAATTTCCCTCCATATTGTTTTATTTTCAAATATAAACTAAATATTTCATCAAATCCAAATAATTTAAATATACGGCCATAATTGCAGATAAACATGTAATATATATAAACATATCGAGTTTGGATTTAAATTATTCAAAAATAAATCAACTTTATTAATTATATAAATGTATATTTCCTTTTTTTATAAATGACTAAGACAACTCATTTTGTTAAATTTCGGTTATTCCAATACAGACGACGCCAGAAAGTCTAGAAGATGTATGGTATAACAAAGGAATACATGAATTCCAGATACATGAATACAATAGGAACCTATAGATACCAAACCCTATGTTAATAGAAATGCATCAGAATGTCTAGTCAAAATAATGTTTATGAATGACAAGTATGATAAAATGTTGACAATTGAAGTTTCAAATTAAAAGTTTGACACATACATTAGTTAAAAGATTACCATAAATAACACGTTAAAATTACAAGAAACTAACTGTTTTGAATAAGCTATTAGGCCCTTAAAAGAAAATCCAAAGGTCTAACTCGTATAAAGAAACTGGGTAACATTGTCAGTAAGTAGCGCGAGATGGACACGCCTATTATTAGCTACATCACAAACAGAAACAAAGAAAATTCACACCCGTTATATATATATATATGTAGTAGTAATAGTAGGACTTTTTTAGACAAAAAGTAAGATATTTACAATAGTATTTACAAATATGGGTCGCACGGGCAGTAAGCCGTACGAGCTGTTGACAGTCCGTTACAATGAAGTAATAATTGGTACTAGTGTAGAGAAAAATAAACAACAAAAAAAAGCAATAACATTACAATTACATAAAGAAAGCACAATAATATGACAATTAAATAATAACACAATAGCATTATACACTAAAAAACAATAACATTACAATTACATAAGAAAACACAATAATATTACAATTAAATAATAACACAATAGCATTATACACTAATTAATTTATATGTAATTATTAAGGATTAATGGTACTACATTTTGATAACATATATTTATTCATGAATGAGTGTTGTTCTTATTTTCCGTGTTTTGTCCAGAAATTTACCCAAGTTTATCCAAATTTCTGGATTTACCAATAGCTCGTAGCATGCCAATCTTTCCCGATTTGGATTTAGAAATCTTTCCGGTAATAACTGACGTCTCCAATATTCTAAATCATTACATTTTCCTAGTAGGGTATATGTATCTCATCTTCAAAGTTCCCGCACATTGGACACAATCGCATATCGTGATCGTCGCTAATTTTTAGAAATTTCCATGCCCCTAGCCTAAACCAAGCAAGTCCTGATCTGTCTTTAAATTCTAGGTTGAGAATATACGATTCTTTTCCCCAGACGTGATTTAGGTCTCTTTGTAAACACAGTGAGCGTTTTCCTGTACATTCGGCGAAAGAATCTTGTTGGTTTATATCTAAGTACCCCCGCCTTATTTTTCTCCACACATTCTTGCGATTTTCAGTCCCTTTTCCCCATATCCAACCCATCCCAATCTTTTGGAGTTCTCTCCTAACCTCGTCTGCCAAAAATTTAACATCTATGTTTTTAATTTGGTGGTCGTAACAAATTGCTCTAAGCATTGTTTGTTCACATTGGATTACTCGCAACCAGTATTTGAGTACACGAATTTTACACTTTATGTCGCCCTGAAATGACCCAAATTCATATAGAATTCCACAGTTAGAAACGGCCTTACTAAATCCTGTAATATATTTTAGAATATACCTTATTTAGTATTTCCGTTCTTTGGAAACCCCAAATCTCACTACCATAGTGCATTACTGGCCTGACCATCGCTCCATACATTTTTTCTAATGTGCTGACTCGAATATCAGGCACTCGACCCAGAATACCGAGTACACTGTTAAGTTGTCCCCTCCCTTTAAATAATGCTATGTCAATATTTGTTCCACTTCCCGTTCATTTTCAACGTCGTACCAAGATATTCGAAATGTTTCACATTTTGAAGTACTTGATCTCTGTATTTCGATTCCTCTGCTCTACCATAAACCGTCCCATTTTTAAAGGTCATTGTTTTTGTCTTACTAACAGTTACAGTCAATCCCCAATTCCAACAGTATATTTCCAGTAGGTCAAGACCTCCTTGCAATCCCTTGATAGTCTTGGAACATATAATTAAATCATCTGCATAAAACAGGACTGGGACTTTAATATTTCTTATCTCCGGAGCCTCAATTTCTCCTTCTAGCAATACGTTTACAAACTCATCAACGAATAGATTAAATAGCATTGGTGATAAAATGCAAACTTGTCTCACTCCCCGATTGGCTTCTCTGCTCTGTGTAATGTGCCCTTGGTCTACTTTTATACAAAATTTAATATATTTATAAATTGACATTAAAGCATGTATCATTTTATGAGACAATCCTTTCCGATTTAATTTTTCCCAAAGTGCGCTTCGGTCCACGGTATCAAATGCCACAGTATCCCCATCATTTTCAGATTGTCGTCAATTAATGTTCTCAGAACAAATACGATGTCCACCGTGGAGTACCCTTCTCTAAAACCTGCCTGATATTTTTAGAGCCTATTGTTCTCTTTAGCCCATTGTATCATTCGTTCGTAAAGTACTTTAAAATATATTTTTGCGAACACTGACAAGAGAAAAAATTCCCCTGTAACTTTCTGGTACCTGCGTCCCACCTTTCCCTTTGTATAGCGGTTGGATGACACCTGTCGCCCAAGCTTCCGGATAATCTCCTCCATTAAAAATGTTTGTTGAACGCAGTTTTCAAACGTCTAATAATTTATGGATGATATCATATTTTCAAGAATTACCCTGGTATTCCATCAATTCCAAGTGCTTTACAATTCTTTAAACATGTATTGGAAGAAACCACTTCATTTTTCGAAATATCCTGATCCAGTAATTGAATATGAATTTGGTCAGGGATCTCAACTATATTTCCTTGATTATATCTTAACCTCTCATTTCCCAGCACCCTATCAAAGTAACTTTTCCATTCCCCGGGCGTTCTTCTTGTCAGATTTATGGACTTTACTTTGAGTTCCCTTATCGCTTTCCAAATGTCCGCAATGTTCCCACTTTCAGTCGCGACTCTCATTTCTTCGGATTTCTTATTTTGCCATGCTAGTTTTGTTTCTCCCAGTAATTACTTATTTTCCTTTCTCTCTTGCGCATAATTTTTTCTGCTTTCATCTGTGCTTTCTTTTCTAAACCTTAAAAGACTACTTTCGACAAACTTCTTCTTCTTTTTACTTGCATTATTGTACCACCCTTTGTCCTTCTGGTTCATTGCGCATTTGACCTTGAATTTTCCCCCTTCTTTTTGAAAAGATTCTGTCAAAGTTTTAATAATTTCCTCCCCGCTAATATCATTTAATTGCAGATCCTGTATTAGCGTTTCCAAACTCCTGATAAATTCTTCTCTCCGATCCTCGATCCACCTGAAACGTGTAATTGGCCGCAATATTGTTTCCACCTCATCATTAACTTTCTCATTAATACCTTTCATATTTAAAATAAGTTTGTTTGGGAAGTTGTGTGATTCGTTTCTGGAAACTGTACAGAAATTACTTAGGACTGGAATCATGTCTTGTGTGCATATTGAATAATCGATTACGCTACCTCAATTTTTATTAATAAATGTCAGTTCTCCATTTTTATCTTCCCCATATTTCCCATTCAGAATTTCAAGCTTAAATGCATCGCAAAAAGCTAACAATTGGTTTCCTTCTAAATTTATAATCTTATCTTTGCTTCTCCTACCCTCACTTCGTGTTTCATTATCATCTGATTTTATAGCGATATTTTCCTCCCCAATCTTACAGTTAAACTTCCCGTAAAATTATTATTCCCGCTTCCGGAAACCTATATTTTGTTTCTGCCAACGAGTCAGACAATTCAACGAAAAAATGTCGATTGGCATACCTGGAATTTAGTGGTTGGCGGTAAATAGACAACAGACACATTTCTGCTCTTCCTGCATGGTAATATATACAAATGGCCTCTTTTAAAGCAATATTTACCTTTTTAATATATGGGTCTAAGTTAGCTTTATATAAAATGGCAACACCACCTAGATATCCACCTCTCTTCCCTCTGGATTCACTGCCCTTGAAATGACCTTTCATATTACATAGATTTACGCATTCATTAGCTTTTAACCATGTTTCACCTAGACCTAATATATCAAAAGTCTCAAAAACTCTACACGTCTGTCTATTGAAAGATTTTGTTTTAACCCTTCGATGTTCCATGTACCGACTGTCAAAATATCATATTGTGTTCCCTTGTCCTTAGTCTTGCCTGTATTTTTCGAACTTCCACCTCTCAATAGTTCCTTTTCTGCGGGTAAATTCAGCAGTCTTAGTGATTTTCTCGTATGCGTTCTTGTGTCCGCCGGTCGTTCACCTCTTAGAGGTGGGGTATTCTTTTTGCGTTCGGCTGTTTTGTGCTGAAAGTTTGCTGGATTCCTCGGAGTTAGTATCTTAGTACTCCCTCTTTCTTTCTCTCGTGTAGAATTTTCTCCCTCCTCTGCTGTAAGGAGACCACCTGCTGTTGTAGCGTCCCCTGTTGGTTTTGGGGACTCGCTGTCAATGACCCCTTCAAATTCATTTTCAGGGTTGTCCATATTTTGTAGTTGTTCCCTGCTCCAGATTCGTCCATTTATAATCAATTTATTAAATTGCAGGATTGCATGACAGCCCTGCCTCCTCGCCTCGAGCATGTGTCGCTTAAGAAAGTCCCTTCCGCGACGCACCTTCTCACTGAAGTCTTCGGCAATATTGATACCGGTCCTTTTAAAATATTTCCTGTCTCTAAGTATCCAACATTTTATTTTGTAGTGTGATAATTTGCATACAACGTTCTCTTTCCACTATTCCAACGACCTACTCTGTGCGATCTTTCAATTTCACTGTCCACCAAATCAATCCCGATTTGCGCCACTACTCTTTTAACTATAAGTTCAGTTTCCTCCCAGCTATCCCTGTCTTCTTCATGCACTCCATATATCGCAATATATTACGGCGACTCTGGTTTTCGAGATAGTCTAATTTAGATTCCAGCCATTTCAATCTGTCCTCCATCCGATGCATGTTCGTCTCAAATCACGAATTTTTTCAACTAAGTTGCACTTTTCAAACCCCTCTTTCACTTCAGTTGACAATGTTTCAATCAGCTTTCTAACTTCTTCCATAATCCATTGTCCCCTGCACACTTCAACCACTCTAACAAAAACACGTCCGCTCTTCACGACGGCCTGCTTGGAACTCTTTCTCTCTCTCTCTCTCTCTCTCTCTCTATATATATATATATATATATATATATATATATATATATGTTATAATTAAATATTTAACTTTGAGCAATGCAAGCTTAATATGGTATGATAAGAAAAATAAATGCCTGAACGGGATTCGAACCCGGATCTCTGAGTCTCTACCTCAGTGTGATATCCATTACAATGGATTATATATATATATATATATATGTAATATATGTCCACATATGTATAAACCAATAGGAATAAATTGTAACCCCTTCTCCTATAGCGATCTGAACGTTTTATTTTAACTGCGGGAAAATAACGACCACTACTACTAGTTCAAATATAAAATCATAACTCCTAATCGAGGAGGACGAAATTAGGGCAAGTTCAAATGGCTCAACAAATTACGTTAGGTATCTAACAAATCAAATATTCGAACAAAACATCGTAATAAATCGATATTTTTAAGGATACTGATCCGTATTTTTTATATCATAATATTAATAATAATAATTCTCCAATATTCAGTCGAGAATTCAGAACGCTAATAACATCACATCAACAAGTGTTTCCAATATATTAAATTGTCTGTATAGTGAGTCGTATACAAAATAAATCGAGTGACTTGTGAACTTCAATTATTGATAAAACTATCGCTGCCAGTACAAAGTTCCTTCGTTATTTCCTAAGATAAAGTGATCTTCATCGCTCACCGAAACTCACACTAACGAGACCGGTAGCCCAAATTTCTCAGGAAAGTCTTATGTTAAATCCCTCAGTATTACCATTGATTACTCACCCATAATTAATAACCTTCTTCAAATAAAACAATCATATATTATAATAAGTCTATGTGTAACATAATTTATCATCACCAGGAAATTCCTGTATATTAATATAGAAGTTATATATTGAAAATACTCGTACTAAATTCATATTTTACCAAACTAACAAAATCAATAGTGATATATATATATATATAATATACGAGAAGAGTTTTAATGATAATAAAACTTGATTTAATAATAAAGTTTACACATTGCAAGGAAATAATGAGTTAAAATATATTCTAAAACATGCAAAGTAATGAGATATAATGTACGAGGATTAATCTGTCGGTAAACATTGTGTTTAATCTGATTAACGGTATAAGATGATGATATTATATATCGATAAAGCGTCACTGCTATAAAGTAAAATAAATATTCTCTTTAATTTGCTTACTTGATATAGTCAGCTGCTAGATGGCAGTGAAGACAGTGTTCTCGCGACATCTAGTAATAATGGAGAGTATAATACATATATAAGAAAAATAAGTGTTTGAATTGGATTCGCCTGGTAGTGTAATGGATATCACGCTGAGGTACAGACTCAGAGATCCGGGTTCGAATCCCGTCCAGGCATTTATTTTTCTTATCATACCATATATATATATATATATATATATATATATATGTCCAACGCTGTGGTCTCGAGGTAGCGTGCTGACTTGTCACGCAGCGGGCCCTGGTTCGATTCCCGTTGGGGACAGGCTAATATGGGTGATATTTTTCTCGAGGTTTTTCCTTAACTGTAAGACAAATGTCAGGAAGCTTAGGGCCCAACGGTCCCCGAAAATCATCCTGCCAACATCATTATCCGTATCATTATCATCATTATCATCATATTATTCTTCACCGGTGTGGAAAGCAACATGATGCTACCACACCTAAAATTTTCTAGTAAAGCTGCTAAGAAAAGTATGAAAATGCTATGATTACAGGGAAATACCAACCTCGGACATAATTACTATATATATATATATATATATATATATATATATATATGAACAGACAGGTGAATGGAGAAGACTACATAACAATGAACTGCATGGTCTTTATAGGAAGCCAGATATAATAAGAACAGTTTTTGTCTCGTAGACTGCGATGGGCAGGACATGTTGCGCGTATGGGGAATGAAAGACGATCATGGAAACTTCTTGTAGGAAAGTCAGAAGGAAAACGCCCAGTAGGTAGACCAAGAATGAGGTGGGAGAACAACATTAACTATGATTTGAGGGAAGTAGATTATACAGGGAATGATTGGAAAGCATTAGCTCAGGATAGGGATGTATGGAGAGCTTATGTTCGCACGACCATGAACCTACGGGTTCGATAGTGCCAGTGAGTAAGTAAGAGTAAGTAAGTATATATATATATACATACATGAGATATAAGAAGATATTGATTCCTAAAAAATACTCTTAGTGAGATATTTCTGATTAGTTTGTTGTTAATTGTTTAGTTTCATTTTGAACGACGTTATAGTTTGGCAGTGTCTGACATAGGACGGAAGAGAGTTACGTGTTCTGGCAAGTGAAAGTAAAATATTGTCATCATGAGGAGGGGTATAAAAGTCAGTGTGCCGCGGGCAAAGGGGCACAGTTCAAGTTATGTGGATCGGAGAGTGTAAGGAAGCGTTATGATAAGTAATTAGAGACAATGTCCTCATATTGAATATGCTTACTGGGTATAATAAGTATTCTACAAAAATTACCTAAAGATATTATTTTAGTTATCAGTGGATTTAAATTTCGAAGTAATAAATCAAATATTATCTAAAATATAACATATTCGAAATTTAATTTAATCAAGTATTGTGGTACGAGGAGTCGGGAGACATAGTTACAAATTTAATAACCTAAAATTTTTAACCTCCTCCATTCTCCCTCAGGCATCTTCACTCATCATGGGATGGCTGTGTCAGTATAAGGGTGACATTTGTTCATCTTGTCCTCAAACGGTTATAGCTTTTTCTGTAAAACGTATTTCACTACTTATCGCACCACACACACATTCCTCACGATTGTGAAAGAGTATAGGTTCCACACAGTGATCAAAATTGTATGATAAATTTCTTTCCCATGGGGCTCCAACCAGACATCGTCTTGAAGATCTGTGCTGAGGCAGGATTATTTGTACTGCTAGGCTACTGTGCGTGATTTACTAACTGCAATTCACTTCTCTTTATCAACTGTCACGCACTAAAATATAAATATTGTTTTAAAAAATTTATTTTGGATTGCAGATTTTTCAAATGTATTAATCGTAATGATTTCTAGCCATGTCACTGAGTATAAAGAATAATGTTCCTGATTGTTTTGCAGAATACACTTTATTTCCCACCAAAGTTAATAATTTACATTATTTTAGAGTTTTCGCATTTAAGTTTATTGTTTAGTTTAGTCTGTTATTCCGAATTGCATTTCAGCACTGCCTTAAGAGGCGGTGCTATCAAATTAGTCACTCTAAATTATACATCATCAAAGTAATTCGATTAAATATTATTACATTAAATTTATAAGTTATTTCCATTTTATAATTATTATTTATTAGATATTTAATTTACTAAATAGTCTTTCAACTTCATTCACTGAATGATTTTCTAAATACCACACGATTTTCCATCACTTCAGACTAATCACTCTCGTCACTTTGCACTCCGGCCGTGAATTACCGAAAAGATGGAAACTCTTATGGTATTTGCTTGAAAATTCGTTAGATACATTCTATAGAGAGATTATGTTGTGTAATTGTGATTGTTCGTAAATAAAAACTTTGGAGTAGCGTTGTATATGTGAGGACAGCGCTATTTTATTTTTGAAGCCCTGTTTCGGAGAATGGTGACTAACAGCTAACACATTATTCTGGAGGAATCTGATTGAATCGTTTGTTATTGTGATTTTCAGATGAATATTGTTGCATTGGATGTACCAAGTTGGATATTTCTTCCAAGGCCCATCTTTCCGTTTCAAACACTTCCGAATCTGTAAACCATAGAACATGCAGCAACTATAAGAATTGACACACTTACAAGATTCTTAGGAATTAACATTGTGTACGTAGTTTCATTTCATTGGTGGATACTATTGGCTAAATCCAGTGTTGCGGAATGCTATTAATTAAGAAACATATTATTTTTCCACCATATAATGGACATGGACAGCTAATGAAAAGTGAGGGAAATCTTAAAGGAAGCGGCTTAATTCAAATACCTAGGAACAATAATCACAAATAGGAATGAGATGCACAAAGAAATTAAACATAGGCTTAACTCTGGAAAATGCGTGCTATCATGCATTACAGAGACTCTTGATGCCCCAACTCCTTTCAACTCCTTTTAGTTAAACTGAAAATATATAAAACTATTATTCTACCAGTTATATTATATGCATGGGAAACATGGACTCTTACTTCAAGGGAGGAAAGGAGATTACGAGTATATGAGAATATAGCTCTTAGGAATGTTTATGGACCATAGAGAGATGAACAGACATGCGAATGGAGAAACTACATAACAGTGAACTACATGGTCTTTACAGGAAGTCAGATATAATAAGAACAGTTAAGTCTCGTAGACTGCGATGGGCAGGGCATGTGGCACGAATGGAGAATGAAAGACATGCATGGAAGCTTCTTGTAGGAAAACCAGAGGGAAAACGTCCAGTTGGTAGACCAAGAATGAGGTGGGAGAATAATATTAACTATGATTTGAGGGAAGTAGATGATACAGGGAAAGATTGAAACACATTAGCTCAGGTTAGGCATGTATGCAGAGCTTATGTCCGCACGGCCATGAACCTACGGGTTCGAGAGTGCTAGTTAGTTAGTTAGTTATGATATTTTCCACCTGTGAAATTAATGTTGGTGCCCATCTTATATTCTCAGTCACTTTCTCTATGTATTAAATTCCTGAATAATGGTTTCATTCAGTAGGGAATTAAACCCAAAGAATCAAAACGTGCGTGATGTTTTAAAACATTATTTAGTGAACGAAATTAAATGAGTATATTATATTCATGAAATTTTAATAAGAATATTAACACCATGGATCGGCCTCGCTGGTCCAGTGATTAAGTTCCTTGCCTCTCGTCCCGAGGTCACGGGTTCAAATCCGGCAGGTATCAATGGATTTTTAGGTTGAAAAAATACAAGATAAATGTCCTCGGGGAGGATCTTTAAGCCGTGGTTCACAAGTCTCAAGATTTTCGGGCACGTAAAACACTTCATGCCTAAATTAGTCTATCTGAGCAAAATTTAAGCGGCCATTTTCAACCAATCTTAGTTGTTTACTAGGTTTCACTTGTCACTCGTTGACATATATGATGAAATAAGCGTAAATAAATTGGCTTCATTTAAACTCCCACAATGGAACATCCTTGCCTCCATATGGGGATATACGTGTATAGACAGACATCAGTAAAATGGACATGTGTTAAATGTTTATGTACCGGAATGTTACTCAATTTATTTTATTGTGTAACAATACTTTGGTAGAACGGCCTCATTCATTCTACAGTTTAAAAATCTCAAACATTAGCAATTCAGATTCCAGAATTTCCGAACATTTACGCATCAGGTCTCAAAATTTCATTTTGACTATGTTTGATTAAGAGTCAACCGTGATTTTTTGGATCTGACATAGGCTGTAAATTAGATTGATCAATATTCAGTTCTAAGCATATAAACATAGTAGTATTTACAGTTCTTTTATTAAAATCTGAGTAGGCCTAGTTCGATAACTAACTATACCGATCAAATTAATGACTATATATGATCAGCCTCACTATCAAACTAATAGTAAATTGTAGAAGATTTGTCTTATTTTATTCAACAAAATTATGGTGAGATGCAAATTGTCAAATATTTCACTGTTTTGATGGTTAGGATGAAATTAATTACAATACCAATCGTAATCCGGTTATTCTTTATATCCGTAATATTTATCGTTTGATTGTCAACGGATCTCAAATTAGAATGATTTCACTAGTAAATTGGGTAGAGTGTTTTAATTTCCCAACTTTTATCCGGAAATGTGCTTCAGAGGGAAATTGCGCAAAATCAATTGAAATTTAGAAGCGTATAATTACCTGGTTAACAAAATAATAAATAATGAAATGAATGCGTTTCACTAAGTTTTAAACAGTGTTCATTGACATCTAGTGCAATTTTCCTGTTGCGGGTTTCGCGATTGCCGGACTGACGGCGTAAATGTGACCTGTTTTAAAAATACTCAGCATTTCGGCTGACCACATTATATCGATTATGTGCACTTTTGTTAGCAAATTACAAGGAATAAACCTATAGAGGTTTTCTTGTGAAAATACGTTTGGAAAACCACAAATATTTATCAATGGTACTTAAGACACAAAAATTTGATAATATATATATATATATATATATATATATATATGCGTGTGTGTGTGCTTATAATTTTATTTCTTTTTCGGAACCAACCTCAGTATATAGCAATTAATTATGAAATATGAAGTCGAGTTCCTTAATTTTAACCAGCGAAAATCGGAAAATTAGAAGGGGGGTTAACTTCAAGCAAAGAGCATAAAAATCATTCTACCGCCAACAATTTTCGTTTTTATCACAACGAATACCCAATGAGTGGAAGTTAGCCTGAAAGCCGAAATTTAAAAATGTCTCTAAGTCTCGCTATATGTTTTTCACCCACAACGAAACTGGATGATACGATTTAGTTAACGAAAGTAAGCACAGATCTTCAAGACGATGTCTGGTTGTAGCCCCATGGGAAAGAAATTTTATCATACAATTTTGACCACTGTGTGGAACCTATACTCTTTCACAATCGTGAGGAATGTGTGTGTGGTGCGATAAGTAGTGAAATACGTTTACAGAAAAAGCTATAACCGTTTGAGGACAGGATGAACAAATGTCACCCTTATACTGACACAGCCATCCCATGATGAGTGAAGATGCCTGAGGGAGAATGGAGGAGGTTAAAAATTTTAGGTTATTAAATTTGTAACTATGTCTCCCGACTCCTCGTACCACAATACTTGATTAAATTAAATTTCGAATATGTTATATTTTAGATAATATTTGATTTATTACTTCGAAATTTAAATCCACTGATAACTAAAATAATATCTTTAGGTAATTTTTGAAGAATACTTATTATACCCAGTAAGCATATTCAATATGAGGACATTGTCTAATTACTTATCATAACGCTTCCTTACACTCTCCGATCCACATAACTTGAACTGTGCCCCTTTGCCCGCGGCACACTGACTTTTATACCCCCTCCTCATGATGACAATATTTTTACTTTCACTTGCCAGAACACGTAACTCTCTTCCGTCCTATGTCAGACACTGCCAAACTATAACGTCGTTCAAAATGAAACTAAACAATTAACAACAAACTAATCAGAAATATCTCACTAAGAGTATTTTTTAGGAATCAATATCTTCTTATATCTCATGTATGTATGTATGTATATATATATATACTTACTTACTCTTACTTACTCACTGGCACTATCGAACCCGTAGGTTCATGGTCGTGCGAACATAAGCTCTCCATACATCCCTATCCTGAGCTAATGCTTTCCAATCATTCCCTGTATAATCTACTTCCCTCAAATCATAGTTAATGTTGTTCTCCCACCTCATTCTTGGTCTACCTACTGGGCGTTTTCCTTCTGACTTTCCTACAAGAAGTTTCCATGATCGTCTTTCATTCCCCATACGCGCAACATGTCCTGCCCATCGCAGTCTACGAGACTTAACTGTTCTTATTATATCTGGCTTCCTATAAAGACCATGCAGTTCATTGTGTTGTAGTCTTCTCCATTCACCTGTCTGTTCATATATATATATATATATATATATAGTAATTATGTCCGAGGTTGGTATTTCCCTGTAATCATAGCATTTTCATACTTTTCTTAGCAGCTTTACTAGAAAATTTTAGGTGTGGTAGCTTCATGTTGCTTTCCACACCGGTGAAGAATAATGATGATAATGATGATAATGATACGGATAATGATGTTGGCAGGATGATTTTCGGGGACCGTTGGGCCCTAAGCTTCCTAACATTTGTCTTACAGTTAAGGAAAAACCTCGAGAAAAATATCACCCATATTAGCCTGTCCCCACCGGGAATCGAACCAGGGCCCGCTGCGTGACAAGGCAGCACGCTACCTCGAGACCACAGCGTTGGACATATATATATATATATATATAATATCATCATCTTATCCGTTAATCAGATTAAACACAATGTTTACCGACAGATTAATCCTCGTACATTATATCTCATTACTTTGCATGTTTTAGAATATATTTTAACTCATTATTTTCCTTGCAATGTGTAAACTTTATTATTAAATCAGTTTTATTATCATTAAAACTCTTCTCGTATATATATATATATATATATAATATATATATATCACTATTGATTTTGTTAGTTTGGTAAAATATGAATTTAGTACGAGTATTTTCAATATTATAACTTCTATATTAATATACAGGAATTTCCTGGTGATGATAAATTATGTTACACATAGACTTATTATAATATATGATTGTTTTATTTGAAGAAGGTTATTAATTAGTGGGTGAGTAATCAATGGTAATACTGAGGGATTTTAACATAAGACTTTCCTGAGAAATTTGGGCTACCGGTCTCGTTAGTGTGAGTTCGGTGAGCGATGAAGATCACTTTATCTTAGGAAATAACGAAGGAACTTTGTACTGGCAGCGATAGTTTTATCAATAATTGAAGTTCACAAGTCACTCGATTTATTTTGTATACGACTCACTATACAGACAATTTAATATATTGGAAACACTTGTTGATGTGATGTTATTAGCGTTCTGAATTCTCGACTGAATATTGGAGAATTATTATTATTAATATTATGATATAAAAAATACGGATCAGTATCCTTAAAAATATCGATTTATTACGATGTTTTGTTCGAATATTTGATTTGTTAGATACCTAACGTAATTTGTTGAGCCATTTGAACTTGCCCTAATTTCGTCCTCCTCGATTAGGAGTTATGATTTTATATTTGAACTAGTAGTAGTGGTCGTTATTTTCCCGCAGTTAAAATAAAACGTTCAGATCGCTATAGGAGAAGGGGTTACAATTTATTCCTATTGGTTTATACATATGTGGACATATATTACATATATATATATATATATATATGGTATGATAAGAAAAATAAATGCCTTGACGGGATTCGAACCCGGACCTCTGAGTCTCTACCTCAGTGTAATATCCATTACAATCCATTGTAATGGATATCACACTGAGGTAGAGACTCAGAGATCCGGGTTCGAATCCCGTTCAGGCATTTATTTTTCTTATCATACCATATTAAGCTTGCATTGCTCAAAGTTAAATATTTAATTATAACATATATATATATATATATATATATATATATATATATAGAGAGAGAGAGAGAGAGAGAGAGAGAGAGAGAGAGAAAGAGTTCCAAGCAGGCCGTCGTGAAGAGCGGACGTGTTTTTGTTAGAGTGGTTGAAGTGTGCAGGGGACAATGGATTATGGAAGAAGTTAGAAAGCTGATTGAAACATTGTCAACTGAAGTGAAAGAGGGGTTTGAAAAGTGCAACTTAGTTGAAAAAATTCGTGATATTGAGACGAACATGCATCGGATGGAGGACAGATTGAAATGGCTGGAATCTAAATTAGACTATCTCGAAAACCAGAGTCGCCGTAATAATATTGCGATATATGGAGTGCATGAAGAAGACAGGGATAGCTGGGAGGAAACTGAACTTATAGTTAAAAGAGTAGTGGCGCAAATCGGGATTGATTTGGTGGACAGTGAAATTGAAAGATCGCACAGAGTAGGTCGTTGGAATAGTGGAAAGAGAACGATTGTATGCAAATTATCACACTACAAAATAAAAATGTTGGATACTTAGAGACAGGAAATATTTTAAAAGGACCGGTATCAATATTGCCGAAGACTTCAGTGAGAAGGTGCGTCGCGGAAGGGACTTTCTTAAGCGACACATGCTCGAGGCGAGGAGGCAGGGCTGTCATGCAATCCTGCAATTTAATAAATTGATTATAAATGGACGAATCTGGAGCAGGGAACAACTACAAAATATGGACAACCCTGAAAATGAATTTGAAGGGGTCATTGACCGCGAGTTCCCAAATCCTACAGGGGACGCTACAACAGCAGGTGGTCTCCTTACAGCAGAGGAGGGAGAACATTCTACACTAGAGAAAGAGAGAGGGAGTACTACGATACTAACTCTGAGGGATCCAGTAAACATTCAGCACAAAACAGCCGAACGCAAAAAGAATACCCCACCTCAAAGAGGTGAACGAACGGCGGACACAAGAACGCAAACACGAAAATCACTAAGACTGCTGAATTTACCCGCAGAAAAGGAACTATTTAGAAGTTCGAAGAATACAGGTAAGACTAATGACAAGGGAACACAATAGGATTTGTTGACAGTCGGTATATGGAACATAGAAGGGTTAAAACAAAAACTTTCAATGGACAGATGTGTAGCATCTATTCAGAGTTTTGATATATTAGCTCTACGAGAAGCATGGTTATAAGCTAATGAATGCGTAAGTCTATGTAATATAAAAGGTTATATCAAAGGCAGTGAATCTAGAGAGAAGAGAGTTAGATATCCAGGAGGTGTTGCCATTTAATATAAAACTAACTAAGACCCATATATTAAAAAGGTAAATATTGCTTTAAAAGAGGCCATTTGTATATATTACCATGCAGGAAGAGCAGAAATGTGTCTGTTGTCTATTTACCGCCTACCACTAAATTCCAGGTATGCCAATCCAAATTTTTTCGTTGAATTGTCTGACTCCTAGGCAGAAATAAAAGATATGTTTCCGGAAGCGGGAATAATAATTTTAGGGGACTTTAACTGTAGGATTGGGGTGGAAAATATCACTATAAAATCAGATGCTAATGAAACACGAGGTGAGGGTAGGAGAAACAAAGATAAGATTATAAATTTAGAAGGAAACCTATTTTAAGCTTTTTGCGATGCATTTGAACTTGAAATTCTGAATAGGGAATATGGGAAAGATAAAAATGGAGAACTGACATTTATTAATAAAAATGAAGGTAGCGTAATCGATTATTGAATATGCACACAAGACATGATTCCAGTCCTAAGTAATTTCTGTACAGTTTCCAGAAACGAATCACACAAACTTCCCAAACAAACTTATTTTAAATATGAAAGGTATTAATGAGAAAGTTAATGATGAGGTGGAAACAATATTGCGGCCAATTACACGTTTCAGGTGGATCGAGGATCGGAGAGAAGAATTTATCAGGAGTTTGGAAACGCTAATACAGGATCTGCAATTAAATGATATTAGCGGGGAGGAAATTATTAAAACTTTGACAGAATCTTTTCAAAAAGAAGGGGGAAAATTCAAGGTCAAATGCGCAATGAACCAGAAGGACAAAGGGTGGTACAATAATGCAGTAAAAAGAAGAAGAAGTTTGTCGAAAGTAGTCTTTTAAGGTTTAGAAAAGAAAGCACAGATGAAAGCAGAAAAAATTATGCGCAAGAGAGAAAGGAAAATAAGTAATTACTGGAGAAAACAAAACTAGCATGGCAAAATAAGAAATCGAAGAAATGAGAGTCGCGACTGAAAGTGGGAACATTGCGGACATTTGGAAAGCGATAAGGGAATTCAAAGTAAAGTCCATAAATCTGACAAGAAGAACGCCCGGGGAATGGAAAAGTTACTTTGATAGGGTGCTGGGAAATGAGAGGTTAAGATATAATCAAGGAAATATAGTTGAGATCCCTGACCAAATTCATATTCAATTACTGGATCAGGATATTTCGAAAAATGAAGTGGTTTCTTCCAATACATGTTTAAAGAATTGTAAAGCACTTGGAATTGATGGAATACCAGGGTAATTCTTGAAAAATATGATATCATCCAATAAATTATTAGACGTTTTGAAAACTGCGTTCAACAAACATTTTTAATGGAGGAGATTATCCGGAAGCTTGGGCGACAGGTGTCATCCAACCGCTATACAAAGGGAAAGGTGGGACGCAGGTACCAGAAAGTTACAGGGGAATTTTTTCTCTTGTCAGTGTTCGCAAAAATATATTTTAAAGTACTTTACGAACGAATGATACAATGGGCTAAAGAGAACAATAGGCTCTAAAAATATCAGGCAGGTTTTAGAGAAGGGTACTCCACGGTGGACATCGTATTTGTTCTGAGAACATTAATTGACGACAATCTGAAAATGATGGGGATACTGTGGCATTTGATACTGTGGACCGAAGCGCACTTTGGGAAAAATTAAATCGGAAAGGATTGTCTCATATAATGATACATGCTTTAATGTAAATTTATAAACATGTTAAATTTTGTATAAAAGTAGACCAAAGGCACATTACAGAGAGCAGTGAAGCCAATCGGGGTGTGAGACAAGGTTGCATTTTATCACCAATGCTATTTAATCTATTCGTTGATGATATTGTAGACGTAATGCTAGAAGGAGAAATTGAGGCTCCGGAGATAGGAAATGTTAAAGTCCCAGTCCTGTTGTATGCCGATGATTTAATTATCTGTTCCAAGACAATCAAGGGATTGCAAAGAGGTCTTGACCTACTGGAAATATACTGTAGGAATTGGGGATTGACTGTAAATGTTAGTAAGACAAAAACAATGACCTTTCAAAATGGGACGGTTTATGGTAGAGCAGAGGAATGGAAATACAGAGATCAAGTTCTTCAAAACGTGAAATATTTTGAATATCTTGGTACGACGTTGAAAATGAACGGAAAGTGGAAAAAACACATTGATATAGCATTATTTAAAGGGAGGGGACAACTTAACAGTGTACTCGGTATTCTGGGTCGAGTGCCTGATATTCGAGTCAGCACATTAGAAAAAATGTATGGAGCGATGGTCAGGCCAGTAATGCACTATGGTAGTGAGATTTGGGGTTTCCAAAGAACGGAAGTACTAAATAAGGTATATACGCATTTTCAAAAATATATTACAAGACTTAGTAAGGCCGTTTCTAACTGTGGAATTTTATATGAATTCGAGTCATTCCAGGACGACATAAACTGTAAAATTCGTGTACTCAAATACTGGTTGCGAGCAATCCAAGGTGAACAAACAATGCTTAGAGCAATTTGTTACGACCACCAAATTAAAAACATAGATGTTAAATTTTGGGCAGACGAGGTTAGGAGAGAACTCCAAAAGATTGGGATGGGCTGTATTTGGGATAAAGGGACTGAAAATCGCAAGAACGTGTGGAGAAAAATAAGGAGGAGGTACTTAGATATAAACCAACAAGATACTTTCGCCGAATGTACAGGAAAACGCTCACTGTGTTTACAAAGAGACCTAAAACACGTCTGGGGAAAAGAATCGTATATACTCAACCTAGGATTTAAGGAGAGATCAGGGCTTGCTTGGTTTAGGCTAGGGGCATGGAAATTTCTAAAAATTAGCGTCGATCACGATATGCGAATATGTCCAATGTGTGGGAACTTTGAAGATGAGATACATATATTAGGAAAAGTAATGATTTAGAATATTGGAGATGTCAGTTATTACCGGAAAGATTTCTAAATTCAAATCGGGAAAGATTGGCATGCTACGAGTTATTGGTAAATCCAGAAAATTGGATAAACCTCGGTAAATTTCTGGACAAAACGCGGAAAATAAGGACAACATTCATTCATGAATATATGTTATCAAAATGCAATACCATTAATTCTTAAAATTATATATAAATTAATTAGTGTATAATGCTATTGTGTTATTATTTAATTGTAATATTATTGTGTTTTCTTTATGTAATTATAATGTTAATGTTTTTTTAGTGTATAATGCTATTGTGTTATTATTTAATTGTAATTGTATATTATTGTGTTTTGTTTATGTAATTGTAATGTTATTGCTTTTTTTGTTGTTTATTTTTCTTTACACTAGTAGCAATTATTACTTTATTGTAACGGACTGTCAACAGCTCGTACGGCTTACTGCCCGTGCGACCCATATTTGTAAATACTATTGTAAATATCTTACTTTTTGTCTAATAAAGTCCTACTATTACTACTACATATATATATAACGGGTGTGAATTTTCTTTGTTTCTGTTTGTGATGTAGCTAATAATAGGCGTGTCCATCTCGCACTACTTACTGACAATGTTACCCAGTTTCTTTATACGAGTTAGACCTTTGGATTTTCTATTAAGGGCCTAATAGCTTATTCAAAACAGTTAGTTTCTTGTAATTTTAACGTGTTATTTATAGTAATCTTTTAACTAATGTATGTGTCAAACTTTTAATTTGAAACTTCAATTGTCAACATTTTATCATACTTGTCATTCATAAACATTATTTTGACTAGACATTCTGATGCATTTCTATTAACATAGGGTTTGGTATCTATAGGTTCCTATTGTATTCATGTATCTGGAATTCATGTATTCCTTTGTTATACCATACATCTTCTAGACTTTCTGGCGTCGTCTGTATTGGAATAACCGAAATTTAACAAAATGAGTTGTCTTAGTCATTTATAAAAAAGGAAATCTACATTTATATAATTAATAAAATTGATGTATTTTTGAATAATTTAAATCCAAACTCGATATGTTTATATACACTGGTGTCCAAAAGTTTAGGATAATTTGTAAAACGGAAAATCAAAATGCTTAAAGAGGAGCAAGGAGTAAAAATTATTTATCAAAACGTTTCTCAGTACATTTAGTTTAGTTTGCATACTAAATTATAATCTCTCTTCAACAATGAAAAAATAAATAGCAATTATAAATGAAAATTGCATTGTTGCAGTTAAGCCCTGTTCCATAAATCTTCATTTTTAAAGAGAGTTATGATATAATCAGATGTAGTGTAAGAACAGATTGCAGTAAAATGGCACAAAGACAACATCTGGACCCTCTGCTTCGGGGTAGAATTATTGGGCGGCTAGAAACAGGACAGACACAAACTGAGGTCTCCATAGCACTTAATGTGCCACAAAATGTTATATCTAGGTTATGGCGACGGTTCCAAGAGACCGGAGACGTTAGGCGAAGACCAGTGGGAGGTCATCCAAGAGTTACAAAACCTCAGCAGGATCGATATCTTGCGTTAACTGCAAGAAGAAACCGAACAATGTCTGCCAGACAACTGAGTTCAGAACTTGCGGCCGCCTCAGGTATCAGAGTATCCAGACAAACTGTCTATAGAAGACTCAGAGCTGCTGGTCTGTATGCTAGACGGCCTGTAGTGTGCGTCCCACTCACCCTTGATAACAAGAGAGCACGTTTACGGTGGAGTCAGGAACATCGCGACTGGACTCTAAAACAGTGGAGCAGCGTGCTATTTACAGACGAGTCCAGATTCAGCTTGAACTGTGATTCGCATCGCGTGACTATCTGGAGGGAGCAAGGAACTCGGTACAACCCCATGAACATCATGGAAAGACATCCATTTGGTGGCGGTGGTCTCCTGGTATGGGGAGGTATAATGATGAATGCACGCACAGAGCTTCACATCTTCGCAGGTGGCACTGTTAATGCTCAGCGGTTTAGAGAAGAGATCCTGGAACCTCATGTAAGACTTTTCAGGGGAGCTGTGGGTCCAGAATTCATATTCATGGATGACAATGCCCGACCTCACAGGTCACAACTGGTGGATGAGTTTCTTCAGGAAGATATCCAGCGTATGGAGTGGCCAGCGAGGTCTCCGGATATGAATCCTATAGAGCATGCATGGGACGCCTTAGGGAGACAAATTGCATCTCGTCAGCCTCCTCCGAGGACACTTCAAGACCTTCACATTGCTCTTCATGAGGAGTGGAATTTGCTGAGCATCGAACTCCTGAACAACCTCATCACTAGCATGCCACGTCGATGTGAGTCTTGTGTAGCTGTCAGGGGTAATCACACCCCATACTAATCATTTGAACCATTGTTGTTCAACTTTTATGTTCGAATTCTGAAATGCAGTTTTCGTTTGTTGTGAAAATGACAAGTGAATGACGTATTCATGCCATTGTTTGTTTCGTGCCATGTTTCTAATTATCTGTGACATACCCTTACCAAATTTTGTATTATTCTGACAAATGCTTTATAATAAGTCGGCAAATGAACTAATTATCCTTAACTTTTGGACACCAGTGTATATTACATGTTTATCTGCAATTATGGCCGTATATTTAAATTATTTGGATTTGATGAAATATTTAGTTTATATTTGAAAATAAAACAATATGGAGGGAAATTAGGGTTACAAATTGCCCTTACGATTGAGATGCTAAACTTGATAAGCGAGTTTTCTATCGAAGAGTAATACTCCTCGCATTGAATTTTAATAAATTAGTTAGGAGAGTCTGAACTCGAAAATCGTAATTAAAATAACGGCTGGGGGTAAATGTGTATACAAATTTATAATAATTGTCCCAGTAATTCTTTACCTAGTGTAGATAGTCTAACCCGGCTACCTACATGGGTTAGTTGTAACATTATTTTCACATATTGCCCTTTCATCTGTAAATAAAATTATACACACAAAAGAATAGTTCATACAAGCATAACTACATTTAAATTAGCAGCATTGTTTTTGATTCAACATACTATTAAAATTGTAACCCTTTTTCTTTTCTTTTCTATTCTTTTCTTTTCTTTTCTTTTCTTTTCTTTTCTTTTCTTTTCTTTTCTTTTCTTTTCTTTTCTTAGAAGTGTCTATTCACAGAGTTTGTGATAATTATCTTGATGTTATGAGTGTCAATATCACATTCGCTTCGAATTAATTATTGCGTCGATTTATGCACTCATAATTATTGATTATTTTAAAACACTTTCACTATTCACACGCAATTCTGTATGTTTATATTTAAATTTAAAAAAACACTACATTTATTATGTACAGTGTGAATCACCTTTTTGTGTTCTAAACCATCTATAATTAAATCTCAATTTCTTTCTTGGGAGATAATGATATTCTAATTTAAATAAATAAAGAAAATTTAATTCAGTAAGTCTGATAATCTGGATCTGTGCTTAGATTATTTTCGTAATAAAATTATTTTAATTCTCAACTGATAATTTTATTCAAACTACGTAGTGTATAAATTATTTATTTATACGGATAATATTTTATTATTTGTTCATAGAGGGATTTATGTAAATTATGTAAAAAATATCAATTAGTTAGTTCGTAAAGAAATAAAATATTCAATCAATAAATGTTTATTTATAATAGTCTTATATCTTAAGTTTCATAAAGGTTTATAGGCATTCCGTCCTTTGGAATATTCAGATTATTTAAGATACTAAGTTCATTATCGATTGCATGATTTTTTATTAATAACTTATTTTGTTTATACAATCGGCATCTTAGCTCATTTCATTCCTAATCGGTTCTAGTACATATTTGTAGGTCGCCACACATAATTTATACTTTGCGCGTAAAAATCACTCACTTGGATACAGGATAAATTAACATACATTACCACCTTTGCGTATATCATTCCGCAACAATGGTAATTTCTTCAATTATAGGTATCAACATCGTATATTATAATGCTACTTCATATTGAGTAGGTCTATTTATCGAAGAAAATACAATACAAAAAGATAATACCGCATCATTTTGTTCCATAAATATCATCATATTATAATCGTGTTATACAAAACACACAAAGCATGCCCTAACTGGCTACCATTTAAAAATACATCTTGTATAATAATATTATCACTTCATTTAACGCGCTTATGCGTCTTCACTTATTGCGTCGATCGACCTCTTTATTAGATGCGTTTAGTTCCGATATCTCATTTTTATTAACTTATTACGACACTATCATATTCATTTATTTATTATATTTATTTCATTTAGAATAATCGTTTATATCGCAATTATCAGCGGCATCTCAACAATTAACTTTTATCTATTGTGGGCGGATTATGGCCGATCCATATTTAACATTATTATTATACTTAAAAATCTTTTCTCTCTCTTGCACTTGACTGTTTAGTATTTTAATGGTTATTATTAGGTTTTCTCTAACACAGATCCATATATTACTAATTAATTGGAAACGTTTTTAACTATCTCACCCAGTTCAAAGTGATCTCAGATCTTACTACATTATTTGTGACTACATTGTGCATTGTTGCATTAAAATTCATGTGCATATGTCATTATTGTCATATTACTTGATATAATTACTATTTATATGATTCAATATGTAATTAATTATTTAATATTATTATTTAACTAGATGCCCTTCTATTTCAATACTAAAATGATCTTGCCACCTTCTCGATCGAGAGTCAAAATACAGTTTTATTTATTTATTTATTCATACGGGCATTAATAATAATGATAATAATAATAATAATTATAATAATAATAATAATAATAATAATACGGTGTGGATCACCATATACAATACTCTTATTATTTACTAACATTTATATTTTCAACTCATTATTATTCTAATTACTACAATGTAATAAGCCATCTGATTTTCACCTAGATCTGGGTTCGAATCCCGATAACTGGTTTATGCACTTACTTATGTTTTTTAATAGGGTCAATACTGCATTTAATTCTTCATTATACTCATTTATTATTACGAGTCGTTTGTCGAAATTATTTATGTTGTTCGCGCTCCTATCACGAGATTTGGTACAACCATTTTGCGCCCATCCTTCCAAATGTTCGATCCTGTAATGTAAAGAACCATACTATGTATGGTATGAATTTACTACATTTATTTGCGAATTAAATATCGTATTAACTCAATTATTGATTCATCAGTGACCAATTTGTTCACATATGCGGCTGATGTTCCCAATTTGGTCAGCCGCTTTTCACTGTACTGGTTTGTGAACCAAGAATTCCTGATTGGGGTTCCTCGAGGTATCTAATATATCTATCCGTCTCTTTCGAGTTTATTATACGATTTTTAAAGTACATGACTACTTGAGTATTGTACCGTCTCTTTGGAGCTGGGCTAATCGTTTCAAAATTTTCAATTAACATGTCATTGTTACAAGTTGCAATTACTGTTAAGTTTTCAGATATATCTTGTTTCCTTATTTTAGAAGTAAATACATGCACATTTTCACAATACTTTTTATCTTTACCCACTAGCTCTGGATCATTTTGTCTATTGATACCATTTCACGATTTATTGCTCTGTCTATTTGGCCTATGGATTCTCTGATTTATTTAACTTCAATGATCTGGTCTACACTTACTTTATTTGTTTCAGAGTAATTAATATTATTAACCTGGTTGTCGATATCTTTATTTTCACATATTACCACTATTTCTAGTCTACAAAACACATTCTTATCAACCTTTTTAATCTCATCCCTCAATTCCCCTTGCTTCTTTTCTAATTTTGTTTGTAAAGTAGTTATATTTTCACCTATTTCCATCCTCATTTTGTTTACGACTGTGACTTCTGTTTGTTCTAATTCCCTTTTGATGCCCTGTACTATCTCTTTAGTTGTATTTATCTCTATTCGTAAGATTTCATTTTCTTGCTTTCTTTCTGCTCGTAATGTTACTAGTTCTTGCATTATTTCTGCTCTTAATGTTTCATTTTGTTGTAATAACAATTCAAAATATCTATTCAAATCTACATTTGGATTTTCACCCTCCATTTTGTTTATTATGTTTAACTGTATTATTTTTTTTGTCCTATGCAACATTAAGATTTATAGCCTCATTTAAAAGTAAATGATGAATCGTTTCTACATTTAGTGCTGCCTGGAAATCACTTACTGGATCTGACGATCTCGTACGTCCGCTGGACGTCCTTCTGCTGGGTAGTATCTATTGTTGCCTTCGTTTTCTCTGATTAACTGATTAGATCGCCCTGTTGCCTCTGGGTTATTTATTTTGGAATCACGATTTTATTCTGTCCGCACGTTGGGAAATCATTTGATAGGGTATTAATTAGCGGGTGGGTAAAAATGGTTACGGTGAGGGATTTAACATAGGATTTTCCTCTTGATATGAGGAAATTGGGCTACCGGTCTAGTCAAGGTGGGTTCGGTGAGCGATAAAGATCACTTTATCTCAGGAAATAACGAAGGAACTTTGTACGGGCAGCGATAGTTTCATCAATAATTGAAGTTCACAAGTTACTCCATTTATTTTGTATACGAGTCACTATACAGACAATTTAATATATTGACAACACTTGTTGAAGTGATGTTATTAGCGATCTGACTTCTCGACGGAATATTGTAGAATTATTATTATTATTAATATTATAATATTAAAAAAAACACGGATCAGTATTCTCAAGAATCGATTTATTACGATGTTTTGTTCGAATATTTGACTTGTTAGATACTTAACGTATTTTGTTGAGCTATTTAACTAGCCATAAGTTCGCCCTCCTCGATTAGGAGTTATAATTTTATATTTGAAGTAGTAGCGGTCGTTATTTTCCCGCAGTTAAAATAAAACTTAATCGATGTTCTCCCTTCGCTAGCTGGGAGGCCTGTGTTGTGTACGCTTCTCAGTTTTATATATTCAAAACTTCATTACTCCTTCAATCGTTCAGATCACTATAGGAGAAGGGGTTACAATTCATTGCTTTTGGTTTATACATATGTGGACATATATTACACATATATAAAGGGTGTGATTTTTGTTGTTTCTGTTTGAGATGTAGCTAATAATAGGCGTGTTCATCTCGCGCTATGTACTGACAATGTTGCCAACTTTGTTTATAGTTAGACCTTTGGCTTTTCTATTAAGAGCCTAATAGCTTATTTAAAACAGTTTCTTGTAATTTTAACGTGTTATTCGTAGTAATCCTTTAACTAATGTATGTGTCAAAATTTTAATTTGAAACTTCAGTTGTCAACATTTTGTCATACTTGTAATTCATAAACATTATTTTGACTTAACATTATGATGCATTTGTATTATCAAAGAGTTTGGTATCTACAGGTTCTTATTGCATTCAGATATCTGGAATTCATGTATTCCTTTGTTATACCATACGTCTTCTAGACTTTCTGGCGCCGTCTGTTTTGGAATAACCGAAATTTAACAAAAGGAGTTTTCTTAGTCATTTATAAAAAATAAATCTACTTTTATATAATCAATAAAATTGATTCATTAATATGATCATTGGATTGCGAATTACATTCTGAATAATTTAAGTCCAAACTCGATATGTTTATTTAGGCATATTACATATTCAACTCGAATTAGGAAATATTTAGTTTATATTTGAAAATAAAACAAAATGGAGGGATATTCGCGTTACATATTATAATGTAATAAATTAATCCTGGTGAGTGCAGGAGAAAGCCACATTGCCTTAACTACACCAGGCTAAGTAAATAATAATAACTAATTATGTTAGGAAAGCGTGTGTTAATAGTATAGTTATAGACACTGTCTCAAAGTATTAAATATAAATATAAATTAGTATATTCTCTTCTATTTGAGTTCTTCGTTGTAGAAAGTGCTGAGGGCCGGCGAAATGTCAGATTACTTGAGAGTGGTCTAATTTATAATAAATATCACCTGATACAATTTATTTAAGGCGGCTCTGTGGCGCATGTGGCTGGACACTCGCTCTCCACATCTGGTTCCCGGGTTAGCTACTAGGTCACTCTATGTGGGGTTCACGATGAACGAATTGGAGCCAGGATATACTTTACTTGGAGTTTCACCGTCTTCCTTGTCAACAACCTCATCCCACCACTTCACCACACTCCTGTGTTCCATGACGTACATTTCTGTTCATATACCCCATTAAAAGTGCAGTAGACCTGGTAAGCCGGCAATATTGCATACCTAAATAACTAAGTAACTCACTGGCACTATCTAACACATAGATTAATTGGCGCGCGGACATTAGCTCTCCATACATCCCTATCCTGCACTAATACTTTCCAATCATTCCCTGTATAATCTACTTCTCTCATATCACGGTTAATATTATTCTCCCACCTCATTCTTGGTCTACCAACTGGGCGTTTTCCCCCTGGTTTTTCTACAAGAAGCTTCCGTGCACGTATTTCATTCCCCAATCGTGCCACATGTCCAGCCCATCGCAGTCTTCGAGACTTAACTCTTCTTATTACATTTGGCTTCCTATAAAAGCCATGTAGTTCATTGTTACGTTGTCTTCTCCATTAACCTGTCTCATCATCTCTCTGTGGCCCAAAAATTTTCCTAAGAACTTTATTCTCAAATACTCGTAATCTCCTTTCCTGCCTTAAAGTAAGAGTCCATGTTTAGCATCCATATAATATAACTGGTAGAATAATAGTTTTATACATTCTCAGTTTAACGTTTTTTTTAAGGAGATGGGACGTCAAGAGTCTCTGTGATGCATAATAGCACGCATTTCTGGAATTGAGCCTATGTTTAATTTGCTTGTGCATCTCATTCCTACTTGTGATTATTGTTCCCAGGTATTTGAATTCAACCACATCCTCAATATTTCCCTCATTTGTTATTAGCTGTCCATTACCATTATATAATGTATTTCTGTGTATGAGTATATATTTAGTTTTATTGATATTTACTTCCAGTCCCAATTTCATAGTGTTACTCAATAGTGTGTGCGTGTTGGCCTTTAGTATCTCCTCACTATCGACCAACAGTACTACATCATCAGCATAAACCAGCCATGTCATAGTTCAGAGCACCAACTTCCGTGCGGAGCGCGGTACTAACTCTGGAGCATTCATTTGTATCCTCTTCGTACTTCTCAGGCGGGATCTGTACGAAAGACTACCATTGTCACGAACGCTTATAACAGGAGGAACCGAAATTGAAAATAACGCACACACAGGAGTAAAGCATTAATTAATGAATAGTATTAACTGGTTTACAATATTAAATAATACCTCAATATATTTTAATCTGCAATATTTAATATTTGCCTGAAAAAAACGAACCAACAGGCCTATACGTAAAAACAAAACAAAAGATAGAATAGGTTTAAATGATCATGTGTTTCTACACCAATTTAACAAACAGGATTTAATATTTCTTGGTACAGGAAAAAAATTAGTGGGTATATTTATTGTTCCTACTGGAGAAAAATAAATAACCTCTTTACACATGACATTTTTATTTTATTTTATTATATATTCTTATATAAAACGGGAAGCTACCACATTTATAATTCCCTAGTAAAGCTAAAAATCATAGCATGAAAATGCTATGACCGCAATGAAAGACTATGGATGGATGAATGGATATAAATCATTCCTCATTAGAGGATTGCCACAAGGACAAAGTGATACATACAATTTCGAAATTGATTAAATACATTATAAAATTACAAATTGTAATTTATGTATATTCTATAAAGTAGAAATTTTGTAAACATGGTATCTTAAAATTGAAATTAATCCTCTAATGACAGCGATGACAATTTTAGAAGGATACACTCTGTCCAATCTAAGAAATCCCAAAATTCAGCTAAGAATCCTGGTGTAGTACCTCTTGCCCCGATCATCTATCCTGTGACAGTTGTACTATCTAATTGGTAATTATCTTTGTAATAGTCAACTATTGGCACATATATGGCATTATTTTCAGAGTCAACTTCCTCAGGTTGGCTACTATGAATCTCAAAACGGATTGTGGTATCTAATATCATACAAATTTTAGAATATGGTCTAGATGCAATAATGTTTATTCGTCTATTACTCTTATTTACTAATTTAATATTAGAAATATAACATTAGTACCTGATAACTAGTCGTCCTTAACTAAAATAAAGTTCTGTTTGAAAACGTGAAGTAGTTGAAAATATGATGGCCTTTTAAAATAATGTTTCATCTTCTGAATTTCAGCTGATATTATCGCCTCACTATTATGGTTGTCCGTTTATAAAGAAGCGTGTGGCGCGACAATGCTTGACAATGATTAACATGCGGAATTATTATATTGGCGGTAGTCGGCATCTTTGAATTAATTATATATAACAGTTGCAGAGAAGCAAAGAGAGCCGCTGGACAACCATCATAGTGAGGCTACAATACTAATGTTGTTGTATAAGTTGTACAACGGGTTCAGGTCTGAGGGTGTGTTCTTGTTGAGCAAGTCTTCATTCTCAGCTTCATTAAAATTTTCTATCAGTTCTAGGATGCTAATCATGTTGTTATTCTTTCTGAGCAATTTTTACATAGTATTATCGATTTTGTCCAACTGATTACCCGTTTATTGTATATATTTGCTAAAACTTGACTTTTCTTCGTTGTTAATATATTTTTTAAAGTTTAGTATATCTTTTGTTAAAATTTATTGTTGTTCTACCGATGTAAAACTTATCGCAAATTTGTACTTTAGTTTATAAACGCCTTAATTTTCGCATTTATTTGTTACTTCAATTTTGTTCGATACGATGTTGTTGAGTTTGTTATTAGTTTTAAAGTAGATTTTTATGTGTTTGTCTTGTTTTTTACCGAATTAGCTCATTTAACCATTTTAAAATTGGGAGAGATATTCTGTGCCTAAAAAATTCGAAGGCTTGATTTTCGTAAGGTTTCCATGCTGAACGTAGTCATGCTCATTATTGCGTTTGACGAGTGAAACTAAACCAAGTCACCAGGTTTTAACTATCCAGTGGAGCGCTCTTGGTGCATATCGGAGCCCACCGTCTCACGGAGCTCGTGTTCTCATCGCTGCGCTGGCAAAAACTAACATCAGATACCATAATAAGTAATAAAAAGCAAATTTTACAGGCGAAACAAAAGAACAATTTTTACAACATTACGCCTCAATTAATATTGGCCTCATCTCATCCCTCAACCTGATATTATGCCGGACTCGCGTTGCGAGTTCACTGTAATACTACTTACATTTTATTTGCACTAAATGGAAATAATATGATCTGTTATATAGAGAAAGTTTATCTTATATGCTGCAAATTTAAAACACAGGATCTACAGATTCTGTTTATTTTCTTACGTCATTAAAAATCCACCGATCGCTTAACGTTATAAACATTCTTACATAATTTATATCTTAATAAATATTTATCCTAAGTTTGCATAGGTCTACATATTGTCAACATTGAAATTATCTCAAAATTAATATATAAAAAAGAATACATTGACCTTGAAAATGAAATGGCTGTGAACCTAACGACAATGATGAAATAAAATACATTTGTTGTGTGTAGAGACAAAAATAAGAAATAAAAAATGTGCAACGCATTTCGTTTAAAATGCGACCCGTATTAAAACTAGTCGGCTTTAAAACATTTTGAAGAATGTAGGATTGCAGGTTTTGTAGCTAGAAAAGACATCCAACACAATCATGGTGATAAATATGCCTAGCAATGACCACATAGCGAGAGGAGGGAGAGAAGACACCAATCCAACAATGCCCAAACTGCTGACAAGATAACAATTTCCCTTAGCACTCGGGCAGATTCCAATTTTGCTTAATACGGGAGGAAGAAATGGTACAGAGGGGAAGCAGACGAGGCCGCAGGTGAAGATGTCAAATAAATGATAGCCACATCTAACTAAACAGGAATTTCTTCTTTTTTGTCCTTCAACATTGAAAGCTTCAGTGCTAAACTGTTACATCGCACAAAATATGAGAAAATACATTTAATTAAGTCTTTAAAACTAACAATCATTAATGCCTTTTACAAGATGTCTGCAAATTCAAGGGGTCAGCGACTTATGGCATTGAAAAAATCATCGGTTTCAATTATATTATTTATATATCCACGATTTATTTTAATTGAATTATTTATTTGTTTATTTATTTTAATTACTGCTCCGTAAGTGTGTGTGTGAGTGTGTGTGTATATATGTACGTATGTATCCATGCATGTATGTATATAAGTGTGTATTTTTATATATTTTTAATATATCTTTATTCTACGCTTGCCCCAATACATTATGTAATACTACACGCCATTAATCTAAATGTATAATTGAGTATTGCAGAATAATTTTTCTTGTCTGCTTTATATTAACTTTCCCCATATTAGCTATAAAATAATGCTATTCTATATGAAACTCTATACAGTGTCTAAATCTATTGAACTTATGAATCTAATCAAACTACTGTAATGTTTATTAATTACTCATTGTTTGTGACCGGCCATTTACCATCACTTACCCTTATTTCAATTTTTAATATCTGTCTTTTTCCATCTAAGAGTTTACAATTCCATATAAGATGATTTACTGTTTGGAGGTTTTTGCTACAAGTGTAATTTGGATTATCTGATATTTTAAACCTGTAGAAATATTCAACTAACTTTCCATGATCAGTAAAGAAAGTTGTTTCAGTACAAGTATGTTTAATGTCCATTGATAGTCTCTCCGTTTCGCTGAGAAATAAATAATAGTTTTGAAAAATTAAAACAACACGCTTTATTAGAAAACCGAAAAAAATGAAAAATAATTTTAATTTTAAACACGCTTGGGATAAATAATTTTACCATCAAAAGCGTGGGGTGCTCTTTATAAATTAATATATTTAATATTAATCAGATATTGGTAAAAGTAATATCTATAAGAAGAAAATGCAAAAATCATAAAAAAGCACCCCACGCTTTTGATGGTAAAATTATTTATCCCTAGCGTGTTGAAATTGAAATTATTTTTCATTTTTTTAATTCGGTTTTCTAATAAAGGGTGTTGTTTTAGTTTTTTAAAACTATTAATTATTTTGTATTTTTTAGTTTTAATATTTTACAGAATAAGATAAGAATGCAAATATCCTTAAATTCGATACTATTGTAGTATGAGGTAAAAGTAATACTCTTCTAAAAAAAACTCTTATCCCGATTTGAACCAGCGACCTATGGATTGCTGAAATTATTTACCACTAGAGTTCAGCGCTACACCAACTGAGCTCTTACAACGATTGACTAAAAAGTCGACAAGTTCGCAACCTATTATACCGGTTTTCATTTTTTGATTTTCTGATGAATCTGGCCAGGATTTTAGAAACAAAATATGAAATTGTTGTATTGTCACGGGTCCTTTATAAGTAACAAAGCTTAAAGTCGATCCAAAGTTTCTAAGTGAGTGAAAATGGTATTAAAAAATTCCGTTACATAGATACAAAGACACTTTTTTTTATTTTCTGATGATTCAGGCCAGGATTTTAGAAACAAATATAAAAAATAATATTGTCACGGGTCTTTTACAAGTATACAATGTTACAAGTAGATTCAATGTTTCTAAGTGGGTGCAAATCGTGTTCAAAAATTCCGTTACATAGATATAGACACTTTTTTTGATTTTCTGATGATTCTGGCCAGAATTTTAGAAACTAAATACGAAATTATTGTATTCTCACGGGTCCTTTACACGTATACAAAGATTCAAGTCGATCCAATGATTCTAAGTGGGTGAAAATCGTGTTAAAAATTCCGTTACATAGATACAAAGACACTTTTTTTTTGATTTTCTGATGATTCTGGCCATGAATTTAGATACAAAATATTAAATTATTGTATTGTCACCGGTCTTTAACAAGTATACAGTTTCAAGTTGATCCAATGATTTTAGTGGGTGAAAATCGCATTGAAAGATTATGTTTTATAGATAGCTAGATAGATAGATTGATAGATACAGGTCAAGCTAATACAAAGCGTGTAAAAAAGGAGTTTGTTACTCTACTTTTCCTGCTCATTGTCCATTCCCTTTGCTAATTATTGACACTTAGTTTATGCACTATTTTTTCCCTGCACTTGTGGGCACATTCTTGTATATATCTTGTAGATCTTCGTCGCGGGCTGCTCTTCCGTGGTCAGTTGGTCCTCTACCTCGTTCCCATAGATTTTCTGCCTCTTCTAGAAGTTTGTGTTGCTGTCCGCTATAATTATTATCTATAACTATCTTTTCCCTTAGAACTCGTACATGTTACCACCATATCCTTGATTTTCTATTTTAAGTATTATTATTTTGTGATCTGCTAGAATTCCGTCTCCTCCAAAGGTCCAGACCTTTATTTGCGTGACTATTCTGCCAATCAGATCGTCACGTATAACATTATTTGAACATCTATTCGTTTCCAAAAACTTAATCCCACAATCTTCATTGATTAGATACATACGTCCATATGTGTATGTATGTACGTATGTGTGTGTGTGTGTGTACGTATGTACGTATGAGTGAGTGTTTACGTATGTACGTATGTGTGTGTGTGAGTGTACGTATGTACGTGTGTGTGTGTGTAGGTATGTACATATGTGTGTGTACGTATGCACGTTGGGTGTACATAAGTACGTATGTGTGTGTACGTATGTACGTATGTGTGTGTGTAGGTATGTATGTGTACGTATGTACGTATGTGTGTGTGTACGTATGTACGTGTGTGTGTGTGTGTGTGTGTGTGTGTGTGTGTGTGTGTGTGTGTGTGTGGTAAGTATGTACATATATGTGTGTGTACGTATGCACGTATGGGTGTGTGTGTACGTATGTAATAATAATAATAATAATAATAATAATAATAATAATAATAGCTTTATTTTACCTGGCAGAGTTAAGGCCTTAAGGCCTTGTCTACCACTCAACCAGGTTTAAAAAAAATACAAAAGAAAAGTCTTAAATCTAAATTACAATATATATATAAACGATTACAAGTTATGAATACAATACAATTAATATTTATAATGCATTTTGATTTACTCTAAATTTAACGAATTAAATATATAATATGTACAAGATATATAAAAAAAGAGGAAAAGATTAATGACATAGTATAAAATTAAATAAATAGAGAAAAATTAATTATTAGACAACAGGTAACTGTATAAGCGTGACTTAAAGGTGCCAAGTGTGCGGCAACCCCTAATATCTTGAGGAAGGAGATCCCAGGAGCGGGCGGAGGCTACTGTGAAGGAAGTAGAATAGGAGGAAGTGCTATGAAGAGGAATTGTTAGCAGACTGCTATCTTGTAACCTAGTGTCAATATTGTGGTAGGAGGATAACTTCTCAAATCTGGACGCCAGGTAAGTTGGAATGTAGGAATTCAGAAGCTTGAAAAGTAGCGAAAGAGAGTGCAATTTACGTCTGTCAGTAAGACGGAGCCAAGAGAGGTTATTAAAGTGTTCGGAAATATGGTCATAACGGCGGATATTGAAAATGAATGGAATGCAAGCATTATGAACACGCTGCAGTCTCTGCGACAAGGCATAGTTTAGATCATTATATATAATGTCACAATAATCGAAGTGTGGTAACACAAGATTCTGCACTAGGATTTGTTTTAACGAAACTGGGAGAAAATTCTTTAAACGTCTAAGATAATGTAAGATGGAGAAAGTCTTTTTACATATGTGTTTCACTTGTGTTTGCCAGGTTAAATTTGCGTCTAGATGTAGTCCAAGATCTATTACTGAAGAAGAATAAGGGATAATTATATTATTTATAGTAATGTTTGGAAGTGTAGATATGTCAAAGGTTGTAAGCAGTCTTTGTTGTCCCATTAGAATTACTTGTGACTTGTTAGGATTTAGATTTAGACCGATACTTGAAGACCAGTTAAATATGGATATGAGATCGTCATTCATTTTCATCAAGCTGTTATAGAGAGAATGAGGAGGTGAATGTAGGTAAATTTGGAGATCATCAGCATAGAGGTGATAACGGCAGTGCTTTAGTACAGTTGGCAAATCATTTATGTAGATTGAGAAAAGAAGAGGTCCGAGAACACTGCCCTGGGGGACTCCAGCCGGCACGTTACGCCAAGACGAAGATCTAGAGTTTAATGAAACGTATTGTTGACGACCGTGTATGTGTGTGTACGTATGCACGTATGTGTGTGTTTGTACGTATGTACGTATGTGTGTGTACATATGCACGTATGTGTGTGTGTGACACGTATGCACGTATGTGTGTGTGCACTTATGCACGTATGTGTGTGTGTGTACGTATGTACGTATGTGTGTGTGTACGTATGTACGTATGTGTGTGTACGTATGTACGTATGAGTGTGTGTACGTATGTACGTATGTGTGTGTACGTATGTACGTATGTGTGTGTACGTATGTACGTATGTGTGTGTGTGTGTGTGTACGTATGTACGAATGTGTGTGTGTACGTAAGTACGTATGTGTGTGTGTACGTATGCACGTATGTGTGTGTGTGTACGTATGTACGTATGTGTGTGTACGTATGCACGTATGTGTGTGTGACACGTACGCACGTATGTGTGTGTGCACTTATGCACGTATGTGTGTGTGTGTGTGTACGTATGTACGTATGTGTGTGTGTACGTAAGTACGTATATGTGTGTACGTATGTACGTATGTGTGCGTACGTATGTACGTATGTTTGTGTGTACGTATGCACGTATGGGTGTGTGTACGTAAGTACGTATGTGTGTGTACGTATGTACGTATGTGTGTGTGTACGTATGTGCGAATGTGTGTGTACGTAAGTACGTATGTGTGTGTGTACGTATGTACGTATGTGTGTGTGTATGTATGTAAGTATGTGTGTGTGTACGTATGCACGTATGGGTAGGTGTACGTATGCACGTATGTGGTGTGTACGTAAGTACGTATGTGTGTGTGTGTGTGTGTGTACGTATGTACGTATGTGTGTGTGTACATAAGTACGTATGTGTGTGTGGGTGTACGTATGCACGTATGTGTGTGTGTACGTATGAACGTATGTGTGTGTGTACGTATGTACGTATGTGTGTGTGCGTACGTATGTACGTATGTGTGTGTGTATGTATGTACGTATGTGTGTGTGTACATAAGTACGTATGTGTGTGTGGGTGTACGTATGCACGTTTGTGTGTGTACGTATGTACGTATGTGTGTGTGTACGTATGTACGTATGTGTGTGTGTATGTATGTACGTATGTGTGTGTGTACGTATGCACGTATGGGTGGGTGTACGTATGCACGTATGTGTGTGTGTACGTAAGTACGTATGTGTGTGTGGGTGTACGTATGCACGTATGTGTGTGAGTACGTATGTATGTATGTGTGAGTTTGTGTACGTATGTACGTATGTGTGTGTGTACATAAGTACATATGTGTGTACGTATGTACGTATGTGTGTGTGTGTACGTATGTACGTATGTGTGTGTGTGTGTACGTATGTACGTATGTGTGTGTGTGTACGTATGTACGTATGTGCGTGTGTGTGTGTGTGTACGTACGTATGTGTGTGTGTACGTATGTACGTATATGTGTGTGTACGTATGTACGTATGTGTGTGTGTACGTATGTACGTATGTGTGTACGTATGTACGTGTGTGTGTATGTGTGTGTGTGTACGTACGTATGTGTGTGTGTATGTATGTACGTATGTGCGTGTGACGTATGTACGTATGTGTGTGTGTGTACGTATGTACGTATGTGTGTGTGTGTGTGTACGTATGTACATATGTGTGTGTGTACGTATGCACGTATGGGTGTGTGTGTACGTAAGTACGTATGTGTGTGTACGTATGTGTGTGTGTGTACGTATGTACATATGTGTATGTGTACGTAAGTACGTATGTGTGTGAACGTATGTACGTATGTGTGTACGTATGTACGTATGTGTATGTGTGTGTACGTATGTACGTATGTGTGAGTGTGTGTACGTATGTACGTATGTGTGTACGTATGTACGTATGTGTGTGTGTACGTATGTATGTGTGTGTGTGTGTGTGTACGTACGTATGTGTGTGTGTACGTATGTACGTATATGTGTGTGTGTACGTATGTACGTATGTGTGTGTGTACGTATGTACGTATGTGTGTGTGTACGTATGTACGTATGTGTGTGTGTACGTATGTACGTATGTGTGTGTGTACGTATGTACGCATGTGTGTGTATGTGTGTGTGTGTACGTACGTATGTGTGTGTACGTATGTACGTATGTGTGTGACGTATGTACGTATGTGTGTGTGTACGTATGTACGTATGTGTGTGTGTGTGTGTGTACATAAGTACGTATGTGTGTACGTATGTACATATGTGTGTGTGTGTACGTATGTACGTATGTGTGTGTGTGTATACGTACGTATGTGTGTGTACGTATGTACGTATATGTGTGTGTGTACGTATGTACGTATGTGTGTGTGTTTGTGTACGTATGTACGTATGTGTGTGTGTACGTATGTACGTATGTGTGTGTGTACGTATGTACGTATGTGTGTGTACGTATGTACGTATGTGTGTGTATGTGTGTGTGTGTACGTACGTATGTGTGTGTACGTATGTACGTATGTGTGTGTGACGTATGTACGTATGTGTGTGTGTGTACGTATGTACGTATATGTGTGTGTGTACGTATGTACGTATGTGTGTGTACGTATGTACGTATGTGTGTGTACGTATGTACGTATGTGTGTGTATGTGTGTGTGTGTACGTACGTATGTGTGTGTACGTATGTACGTGTGTGTGTGACGTATGTACGTATGTGTGTGTGTACGTATGTACGTATGTGTGTGTGTGTGTACGTATGTACATATGTGTGTGTGTCGTATGCACGTATGGGTATGTGTGTACGTAAGTACGTATGTGTGTGTACGTATGTGTGTGTGTACGTATGTGTGTGTGTGTGTGTGTGTGTGTACGTATGTACATATGTGTATGTGTACGTAAGTACGTATGTGTGTGTACGTATGTACGTATATGTGTGTGTACGTATGTACGTATGTGTTTGTGTACGTATGTACGTGTTTGTGTGTGTGTGTACGTATGTACATATATATGTGTGTGTGTATGTACGTATGTACATATATGTGTGTTTGTACTTATGTACGTATGTGTGTGTGTTTGCGTATGTACGTATGTGTGTCTACGTATGTACGTATGTGTGTGTGTGTACGTATGTACGTATGTGTGTGGGTGTACCTATGTACGTATGTGTGTGTGTATACGTACGTACGTGCGTATGTGTGTGTACGTACGTATGTGTGTGTACATACGTATGTGTGTGTTTACGTACGTATGTGTGTGTGTACGTACGTATGTGTGTGTGTACGTACGTATGTGTTTGTATGTACGTATGTACGGATGTGTGTGTGTATACGTACGTACGTGCGTATGTGTGTGTGTACGTACGTATGTGTGTGTACGTACGTACGTGTGTGTGTACGTACGTATGTGTGTGTGTACGTACGTATGTGTGTGTGTGTGCGTATGTACGGATGTGAGTGTGTCTGTGTGTGTGTACGTATATACGTATGTGTCTGTGTATGTATGTACGTATGTGTGTGTACGTACGTATGTACGTATGTGTGTGTATGTACGAATGTGCGTATGTGTGAATGTACGTATGCACGTATGTGTGTGTATGTACGCTTGTACGTATGTGTGTGTTTGTACGCATGTACGTATCTATGTACGCATGTACGTATGTACGTATGTGTGTGTGTATGTATGTACGTATGTGTGTGTATGTATGTACGTATGTGTGTGTATGTACGTATGTATGTATGTGTGAATGTACGTATGCACGTATGTGTGTGTATGTACGCATGTACGTATGTGTATGTATGTACGCATGTACGTATGTGTGTGTTTGTACGCATGTACGTATGTATGTACGCATGTACGCATGTACGTATGTGTCTGTATGTACGCATGTACGTATGTGTGTGTATGTACGCATGTACGTCTGTGTGTGTATATATGTATGTGTGTGGATTAATGGTGGGTTGCTGGGTGTGATGTCCCAAGTTGTAGATTTGTGATTGTAATAATTTGAATCACTTTAATTCTGCTACGGCACTAATAACTCCCGTCAGGGGAATGAGGAAAAGTTTCTTACACAAAAAAAAATAACGACACTTTATTTAACAGTTAAACTAAAAGTTATTTTATTAAAACTCTCACTTCAGTTAAGACGAATCTTGTAGATTAATAATTCAAAAGACTCCGGCTTAGGTTAATACTTTTCACTTATAGGAGATTACAATTGTATGTATATAATGGATTAAGAATACTAACGGTTAATCATTCAAGTATTATACTTTATTTCCACTTATGGACTATTTGTATTCAAGATGGATGGAATTTGATATCACTATATGATCTTCCATAACTTTAACACTATTCTTTCAACTAATATCAAGAAAATAAACCACCATTCTCTCATTTCTTGAGGAGCAGTTGCTTAACCTTTTGAACGCCATGCCCGGCATGCGCCGGTGAAAGTGTGTCTACAGCGGTACGCCACGCCCGGCAAGCTCCGGTTTTCAATCTTATTATTTTAAATATATTTATTTCCTGAAGTTTTTACTTCAATAAATTAAAATTATTTTTCGTGCTGTGTTTGTACATCCTTTCTTAGCAATACTTTGCACATCCCTCACAGAATAACGGTACAGGCTAGTTGTAAATGCGTTTACTAAAGGAGGGTGTACATTCATGTTTCAAGGCCTTTTTTTTTTTGCCTATGGAATATTGCAATTTCAGGATTTTCTCTTTATTTATTTTATTTTTAGTTGAAAAGATACCTGGCCAAGGGGTAGGTCGTGCTGTTGAAACACAGTGATCCATGTCCCGAAGTTGATGAAAATACAATACACGAGTTTATTGTGTCAGTTTTATCAGAAGATAAGAGAACAACTCGTATGTAGTATCATTAAAATTTTTAGATATTTCATAGGGACCTTTACACAATAGGTTCATCCTATGATATTGTTTCTTTAAAGCATTGGATAGTGAAATATCCCTTATGAGAACTTCGTCTCCAATTTTGGGATTCCACTTCCTTTTATGTCTTTTAACTTTATTGTTGCGCTTTTCTGCGCGACATTCTAACCTTTCAATAACTCTTTTACATATTTCCTAGGATGTCTCCGGAATTTGATTTTTATCAATAATAAGTAAAGGTAAATTAGCAATTAACCTGTCAGGTTGTTTACCTGTCATTAGGAATATGGGTGCTTCCCCAGTATTGACATTAATTGAATGATTCATAACATTCTCTATGACACTGATATGTTTAAACCAATCAGAATGCTTATGATGGGTCAACATTCTTAAACTTGTAGTAATTTCCCTATTAACTCTTTCACAGGGATTACTTTTTGGGTGATATTTACTACAATGGTACAATTTAATTCCCATCGCAGTAAGTTTTTCTTTAAACTTATGACTTGAGAACACTGAAGCATTATCGCTAAGTAGTGCATCAATAGGTCCATAATTAGGTAAATAATCTCTCACAATTTAACCTAGGCAAGCTCTGCTATTTACATTTCTTAATGGATATATTTTTACAAATTTTGAGAATACATCAGATAATACAAGAATATGCTTGTAACCAAATCGTGTAGTAGGCATTTCTCCATGAGTATCCATTACTGCTAAGCTATTTACCTTGTTCCTTAATATGTTTTTTGGAACTATATCATTTTTCATGTTCATACATTTGACTTTTTTGACAAGTTATGCATGAAGAAGTAAACTTTCTCAACTTTTTATCCAAATGTTTAACATAAAAAAATTCACTTATGTTGAGAGCTAATTTTTCACAACCTGCATGATTTAAGCCAACATGAAAAGTTCTAAATAGTGGAACTTCCATATTATTAGGAATTATTACTTTCCATTTTTTCACATTTCTCCCATGTAATTTGTAAAGAATATCATCCTTTATACCGATTTTCTTATCACAATCAATTTCATTTTAGTCATCATTATTTATATCTCTCGCACTATACTTCAATCGTTGTAACTCTATATCAGATTTATGATGCTCAACAATGTTTTTCATCAACAATGAAAATTCTTTGTCTCTATACAATTTTAAATTAAACATTACTACTTCGTGTTTAGGAGTATGTACAGTTTCTGGTATTTTCCCAACACTTTTCAATCTAGAGAGGAGGTCAGCAAACACATTCTGTTCTCCTTCTATGTGTTTTATTTCAATATCATAGGAAATTATTTCCATGATCATTCTACTCAGGTTTATTATTGGATAATCTACATTTACTTATGAAACTCAGTGGGATGTGGTCACTATGAACAATAACTTTGTTTTTATAAACATAAATTCTAAATTTATTTAGAGCATAAAATATTGCTGTAAGCTCTAACTCTGAAACAGTGTAATTTCCTTCAATGAAGGTAGTCGAGCGCGAAGCTGTCGACACAACATACTGTTGCCCATCATCGTCAAATTGAGTTAAAACAGCACCGAGGCCAGTTTACTCGCGTCTGTGTATAAATGGAATTCTCTGTCCATTTTTGGTCTTTGTAGTGAAATACTATTTGCGAATAAGTTCTTAACATATTCAAAAGTAGTTTGATGGTCCTCTGTCCATCTCCATTTACTATCTTTCTTCAGCAGCCCTCTCAGCTTACTAACCGCTGAGGCATAGTTGATGACAAACTTCGAATAGTAATTTAAGATTCCTAAAAATCTTCGAAATTGTTTTATGTTCTTTGGTGAAGGAATTTCTAAGATTCCTTGAACCTTGTCTGGGTCAGGAGTAATCCCTTTATTAGAGATCCTATATCCTAGGAATTGAACCTCCGACATAACAAACACAGACTTTTCTAGGCTGACTGTCATTCCACTATTCTTTAATTGAGACAACATTAAATCAGTATGAGATACATGATTCTCAAAAACATTATCAGTAATAATTGTATCGTCGACATATATAGTACAATGTCTTTTAACATCATCAGATAGTACAATATCTAGGGCTCTAAGAAGCGCACTTCCGCTATTTCTTATACCGAATGCACACCTGGTAAAATCATATACTTTTCCATTATGTATGAAAGCTGTATAGGGCCGAACTTTGGGGTATAGTTCTATCTGCCAAAATGAAGAAGTTAAATCAATATAACTAATAAATCTACCAGTTTTCATATTTGCTATCGACGCTTCAATAGTCTCGGGCCTATAATTATCCCGGACAGTAAAAGAATTAGTCCTACTACTATCTAAACACAGGCGAATTTTGCCATGAGGTTTTAACACCCAGGAAATATGGTTGGCGTAAGGAGAATCAGATTTCTGTATTATTCCTTGCATTAACATGTCATCTATCATTTGATCTGCCTGCTCTCTGATGGCAATAGGGATTGGTCTACTCTTAATAATTATAGGTGGATGTTCCATCACTTTAAAGGAATATTTAAAACAGTTGCACAATCCCGGCTTCGAAGAAAAATAACTTTTATTTTTCATTAAGATGTCATACAACATGCCTTTCTGTTCATTACTTATGCCATGAGTGTCTTTAACTTTTTCCTTTATCATTTCACATATGTATTTTTCAAGTTCGTCACTCACACAATATAATATAGGGATTTCATCATACTCAGTATTGCAAGAGACACATTCTAAATCACAACATTTACATGCGACATTATCTTCAGCACAACCATTTTCGTTATTAAGGCTTTCTTTGCCCTCGACCCTTTTGTCGGAAGTACAATTAACTGCAATATTATCTTGCATTTGGCATCCACGGCCATTTACCAATTACTTTCCTCGTGAACAACAATATTCTTTATAAAAATGTGTTCTTCAGCAATGTCACTCTCCTTTTTACTTAAATTCTTATTCTCCTCATATTCATTATCAAATGGGACGACGACTCTCACATTATCTTCATTATACAAGGAAATATTCTTACACTCAAAATTTATTATGGCATTATACTGCTTCAACAGGTCGCAGCCTACTAACATATCGCAAGACAAATATGGAGAAATTAAACACATTGCACTGAAGGAATATCCTCCGATATTTAAATCTAGAAGGCGCTGAAGCTTAATTGGCAGTTTCTTCTTCTTACCTATCTCAAGAGTACAATACACTCCACATATTCTTACAGTCATTATCTTATTCCCTTTGTTGACTAAGAAATTATAAAAATTTCTGATCTATTGTTGTGTTTGAGCAGCCACTATCCGCTATGCAAGTAACATCATTGTTAAAAATATTTACTTTAATTTTGGGTGGTCGCCCTATGACATTTAATTCTTTATTAGTAACAGGCATTGTATCCTGATTCTTAGAAATATTCATGTGATTATTCAATATTATGTTATCTCGCTGTCGTGAGGTACATAACTTACTATCTCCTTTCATATTTGCTGGTACAATTTCTAAATTTTGAAATATATCAAAGCATCTATTTTGGACCCCTAAGTTCATAACGATTCAGGTACATTGCGGAGTCTTTAATGTACCTTCTATGCGTTTAAAGCATGAGGTATCCTGTGATTTACTTCGTGGTTATTTCATTATTAGGTATGTTTTGACTTTAGTTCTGAATAGTTACAGAGTCTATTCTATTTTGCTCTGTCCTATCACTAGTTTCATTAATTTGGCAATTTTGTTGTCGTTGGAAATACCCTTTATTTTCATTGCCATAGGTATTCCTTCTTCTTTTACCTCTACAAGGAAAAGTCCAATGCCTGTCTCTATTATCTCCTACCCTATTAACATCCATATAATTCATTTGTCTTTCATTTCCATTTTCATTACGTTTTAACCATCCATTCTGGTTATTGTTACTATAATTATTTGTCATCCTATATTTATTTGGGCTGTTTCTATTTTGAACAAACCTATTATTATTGTTGCCCTGTTTGAAATTTCTTTCTCCATTCACATTATGATATTCATCATTTCTTTTAGTTACAAAATTACCTTTCTTATTATAGGGCTCTGCCCCTTCCCCAAGTAAATTTCTTTTACTGCATTTATCTACTTCTCTTTTATTCTCTAGTAGAGCTAACAACTCTAACATTTCAGACACATTTTGATATCTAATCTCATCTGGGAAGTGATGCGATAACAAAGAAATTAAAGTTTTCTCATCTATTGGAGGCTGTAACAAAGATGTCATTTTTGCCTTATCCAAGAAATAATTAAGATAACCTTGTTTACCATTGTCGGAGAATTTCCCACTAGTTAGGACTAACCTAAGTTTGTTTTGCCTTTCTGGTCCCCAGTAGTAACCTAAGAAAGCATTTTTAAATGTTTGATAAGTCATTGAATCATGGCAAGCTACCTTAAACCAAGACTCTGCATTGTCTTTTAAACTTTTTCTTATGAACATTTTAAACTTGTCTTCTATGCCTTTGATTTCGAAGTATTCTTCAATTTCCCTAATGAAATCAGAAGGACTTTGGCCTATAGTATCACCAAAATTGGGTAAATTAATTTCCCCTAAAAGATTAGCAGGAATTTTACATACAATGTTACTACTACAAGGAGGATCATTATTAATATTACTAGAATGTCCTGACATAACCTCAATCTCCTTTTCACTATTTGAATGATCACTAGTTTTTGACACATATTTGTTTTCAAGTTCAACAATCTTATTTATCCATCATTCAACTTGTTCTTTTATAATAATTACTTCATTTGTTATCTTTGATTGTAGTTCTTCATTACCCAAGATAACACTTTCTTCGGAAATTTTTAGTCTATCTTCGACTTTAGTTTCTAATTTCTCGATTTTATCTTGGCAACTTTGCCTTACCTGAATAAAAGATATTTCTATTTGATTATGTGTGTCATCAACCTTTTAATTACATTTTTCTATCTCATTTTTACAAATATCTATTTTATTTTCACAATCTTTGGCTATATTTACTATTCTCTGTTCCAGTTTAGAATTGTTTTGTTTGCATTCTAACCTAATACCTTCCAGCTTTTGTTCTAGTTTCAAATTATTTTCTTTAATTTATTTACTGAGATTAGAAATATTTGTATCAATATTATTGCTAAGATTAGTTACATTATTTAAATTGTCATTCCTAATTTCTTTTAATTCAGCACTATTCTTTTCTAGTTTATTATTAATATCAGAAATGTTATTTATTAATAATCCTACCCAAGAAGGTGTAGCATTAATTTGATTATTTTCATTGTTAGTCACCATTAAATTTTCTTGGCCTTCACTAATTATTTTTTCACTTTCAACATTAACATTTTCACAAATTATATTTTCATTATTGGCCATTGTTGGGTATTTTACTATTTTCTTATTTCTCAAAAGCATTAATTATTATTAAACACTTTTTCACTACTTCACTTAGATAACTTTTAACTGTACTCACTTTTGAAGATTTTTATTACTTTCCTCACTCTCGTGGTCCTTGGTTCGATTCAGGTTCACAGGTCCATTGTTCGATTCCCGTTCGGGTCCCTCGTTGATGCGCCATATAAATGTGGATTGCTGGGTGTGATGTCCCAAGTTGTAGATTTGTGATTGTAATAATTTGAATCACTTTAATTCTGCCACGGCATTAATAGCTCCCGTCAGGGGAACGAGAAAAAGTTTCTTACAAAAAAAATAACGACACTTTATTTAACAGTTAAACTAAAAGTTATTTTATTAAAACTCTCACTTCAGTTAAGACGAATCTTGTAGATTAATAATTCAAAAGACTCCGGCTTAGGTTAATACTTTTCACTTATAGGAGATTACAATTTTATGTACATAATGGATTACGAATTCTAACGGTTAATCCTTCAAGTATTATACTTTATTTCCACTTATGGACTATTTGTATTCAAGATGGATGAATTTGATATCACTATATGATCTTCCATAACTTTAACACTATTCTTTCAACTAATATCAAGAAAATAAACCACCATTCTCTCATTTCTTGAGGAGCAGTTGCTTAACATGACTGACCTTCTTCAAGTATTGTAGCCATCTTGTTATTCAGTTAAAACCTCTAGGATCTGATTGGTCCAACTGAAAAGGAAGGAGTACTTCTAGCTGACTTCTATCCAATTCGTCCAATCCCATTTATTTCTTTATAAAAATTATCAATTTGAATATTTAAAGTATTTTACATATATTGCATCAGTTAGAAAATCATCTAACTGTATTAACAGTTTATATTGACCACTTTGAATTTTTTATATACTTATAAAAAAATGGAATTCTTTAAATCAATCTTATGTCATTCTTAATATAAATAAATATAATTATATTTAAATATTAAATAAACAAAACAAAAACCCTTATTATATTTTATGGGGATAAATATCCGGTTTTAGGATGTACGTATGTGTGTGTATGTACGTATGTACGTATGTGTATGTATGTACGTGTGTACGTATGTGCGTGTGTGCGTGTGTGTGGTGTGTATGCGTGGTGTATGTATGTATGTGTGTATGCATGTATGGACGTATGCACGTATGCATGTATGTATATAAGCATGCACGCATGTATTTATGCACGCATGTATGCATGTATGAATGCATGCATGTATGCATGATTAGCGAAAATACAAATGGAGGCCAAATTTAACTATAGTAACATTGTGAGGGTGAAATAATGTGACAAGAGGTGGAAAACATGACGTCAAAATTAGTTTGGTTAGGTTGAGTCAATGGTCTTCGAGATATCTGAGCTGATTTTTAATAGGGATGATGCCATTTAAGCTCATGTTTGACCCTTCAACCCTTAACTGTGTGAGAAGAGGTGGAAAATAAATTGTGGAAAATTATCGAGATTTGTGTCAAAATCATGGTATTCGGGATTCTTTTCTGATTGGTGACAGCTTCGATGACGTTTAAGCCAATGTTAGACCTGTATCTCCCCTGAGGAATAGGGGATGTGAAAAAAGGGTAAAAAGTAATATTTCCAAATTGACCGAAAATAGTGTAGAATATATAGCTTTTGTGGTCAATAAAGTGAGTGATGACAAGAAGGCTGAGAGAAGTGAATACCAGAGCAATGAGGAGCAATTAGCTACTAAAAATAGAACAAAATTATTATAAATAATATAAAACTGAAAGCAAAAATAAGTGCGTACTGGAGGTAAAATGTAGTAAGATTAACCCTAGCAATACCAACGGAGGGCACTTTATGCCCACCTTCTGTGTTTTTAATCAATATGTCTTTTAATTTTTTCACTAGAATCATGAAGTTAACAGTTATTGTCAATCATTGTCTCTAGTAATGAAACATGTAATTGCTTGTAAGTTTTCATTGTTGGTTATTTTATGAAACAGTGATCTATTATTGTGGTCACAAAGTACCCCCGTTGGTAGTTCTTGTGACCATAATGTCTTAAATTTCTATTCTCAGCTTCTCCAATAATGGTTTTATTTCTCAAATTTTATTTTTACCAACAATGTTGTTGGTTTATATAATTCATTACTCCACTATTGATTGATCTGAAAGTTTGTTCTCATAACATTTTTTTTTTTACTTATTCAGTTTCCAGTCTGTCTTGTGAAGTTATAGTAATTCACACATGTAAAAAAATTATTTCAAAATGCCTCGACGTCCTTCGACTGACAAAGAAATTACGGATATAGTTGATAATGAAATGGTTTCGGATTTTGAGTTTGATGATAGTGATGAACTGAGTGAAACAGAAGATGAAAATATTTGCGTGAGCAAGTTGACGAAGCAATTTTGTATACCGTCTGACGATTTAGATGACGATCATAATAATAGTGTAAAATTGAAAAGTACGTCAGTGCTTGATATGTTACAGCTAGTGGAAGAATTTTCACATCAAAGCCTCCTCGGCCTACAAGACGTGTAGTACAAAATGTTGCAAAAGAAAGGGAAGGAATGAGAAATGAAGGTAAAGTGAAAACCATTAGAGAATCCGTTGACAAATTATTTACACCGGAAGTTATAAGCTTCATCATAAAACGCACAAATGAAGAAGCACCAAGAACAAATATACCAGCAACAAATATAAGTTTATAGCTTATCTATATGGAACTAGAAGATGGCAGTCGCAACTGTATGTCCGATCTCTGGTCTAATATTTCTGGCAGATTCATATATACGGCAACTATTAGTAGGACCAGGTTTCTGCAACTAATTAAAATAAATAGATTTCATTATAGAGAAACCGGAAATGAACGCAGAGAAAAAAATAAGTTCGCAGCAATAAGACAGGTATGAAACTTTGCCAACATGTTTTTTTTTTCTGCTGGGATTCATACTGTAGTTGAAATGCTATCATTATTCCGTGGAAGGTGGCCATTCAAAGTTCAGGTGTAAGAAATAAAATTACAAAAAAGTAGTAAATCAACAATAATTTGTGGCAATTGTTACAGGTATACTTATGGGAGGCATAGCAAGAAAACAGTGATTTGTTCAAAATGTGAACAGAGTTCTGAGGAGAGTGATGAGTGACACATACATACTCTCATCAATGTACAGATTGGGGCATTGTCCTGAAATAATTGTTTCTACAAGTATCAATAATGCATTTGCACAAATGTTCAGCTTGCATTAAGACATAGACTACTATATCAGCCTAAATATCTAATGTGATTAGTGAAAACAAAATGCAAAACTAAGTTAAATATTACATAAATAAGCATGGCATTCTATAATGTTTAATTTTAAAACAAATATGTTAAAATGAGTTTAAACAATGACTCGTATATATAGTTTAAAGTGGTAGTATAAGTTATGAAATATGGGTTGCTAGGGTTAATGTACGACTACTTGCAATTGACATATTATATCTACAATTGTAAAAAATAGTTAAAAAATGTCATGATGTAGTATTATGAACCCTCATATTCTTCACCTCCCTCCACAGAGTACCGCTTATGGAATGTTTTCTTTCTGTTCCAACCTCTCTTAAAATTTTACACATTAACGCCCAGAGTATTTCTGATATCTCTCTACATGCAATCCTAATGTTTTAGTCCTGGCTTAAACCTAATCTTATTTTATTATTATTATTATTATTATTATTATGTTCATCATAAGTATTATGATTGTTATTATCGTATAAAATGTTGCTTGTATACATGAAATTTACATTGCTACATTTAATGTGTATTTAACTGTTTATAATTAGTATAGTGTATATCTATATTTCTCAAATATTTATTTGTATTTGTGCTCGTTGAGTGGAAGAGAAGGCCTTATGGCCATAACTCTGCCAGAATATATAAAACATATTATTATTATTATTATTATTATTATTATTATTATTATTATTATTATTATTATTATTATTATAATTTTATTAATCTTCCCTTCTCTTTTATGGATATTGACGCAATAACAAACTAGGAAAAAATTTGGAGGAGTAGCAGCCTGAGTTAGTATGATGATATTGTTGATGATTTTCGGACTGTTGGCCATGCTCTTAAGGCTTGTAGCTCCCCAACGTTTTAGCCAGATACTGCGTTCGGCATCCTCAAGGTTTCTATAGAGATTCAGTCTCTGGAGAAACTCGGGGAAATACAAGTCTCAAGACTACGGCCAACAGCCCGGAAATCTTCTACAAGATCATAATATTTTCTTACTTTGTTTTATTTTATTTTATTTTTATTCCATGTTTTGTTAGTGTTAGATTATATTAGACCGCATCCACATTGTACTTTCTTTAGTATATATTTTAACAATATTTTAAATTGTAATAAATATTTAATTGTTGTCTCATTTTATTATTCGATGGTAGAATGGAAGTGCAAGCCTTATGACCTTAACTGCGCCAGCTTAAATAAATATAATAATAAACATTATTATTATTATTATTATTATTATTATTATTATTATTATAAACTCTAATAATCTTAAAAAATACATGTAAGTAATTTATTAATAACTTCATATTTTAATTATAATTGCTGTCCCTGATAACAAACATTTAGATTAATATAATATAAAATATTTCACTAATGATAATAAATCATCATCATTAATATTATTGAATCCTATATATTAGCGAGATGGAAGAAAACTAAAAACAAATATAGAAATAAAGAGGCTACATTCAAAGTACATTTATTACAAGATAAAAGTATACAAAATCTGTATCAGAATAGGCTAAATGAACAATTAATATTAAAACCTACTTCCGAAGAAATAAACCGAAAATGGGATAATATAAAAGAAAGCATTGATAAAGCAGCATATGAGGCATTAGGAACAAAATATAAAATATATAACAAGAAGGGTTTAAGAATATGGAATGAAGAATTAGAGAGGATAATAAAAGATAAAAAAGAGGCTTATCACAAATATTTACAGAATAGAACACTAGAATTAAGAGGTGAATACAAACATAAAAGTGCAATAGCCAAAAGAGAAATTAAAAAAGCACACAAAGTCAGTTGGGATAGATATATAAGCAGACTAGAATACAATATAAATGGGCAGCAAAAAATAGCCTATAAAGTAATGAAACATCTAAATAGACAAGAAAAAATACAATACAGATCAATGCAATTGAGGAGAAACAATGGGAAGAACATTATAAAAACTGTGGTATAATGAAAATAAAATAACTAAAGATAACACATATGAGTGTGAGATAGAAATAGATATGATAACAATGGAAGAATTAGAAGAAGTGCTGAAAACAACAAAGATCAGAAAGGCAGCTGGAATAGACGGAATTAATATGGAATTAATAAAATATGGAGGATTTTTTTAACTGAGATTATTACATTTTTTAAATTTATGTCGGAAACAAGCAACAATACCAGAAACCTGGACAACAGCAATAGTACAATCTATTTTTAAGAAAGGAGAACGTAACGACTGCAACAACTACAGAGGAATAAGCATTTTAACTGCAGGCTATAAAATATACTCAAGAATCTTAACATTTAGGTTAAAACAAATAGCAGAGGTAATGTTAACAGAAGAACAAAGTGGATTCAGACCAGGGAGTTCATGTATGGGTAATATAATTACGATACAAGAATTTATAAACAAAAGAAGAGAATATAACAAGGAAACACACATAGTTTTATTGATTTTGTCAAGGCATTTGATAAAGTAGACAGAGGAAAAACTCTGGACAATTTTAAAAGAAAAAGGAATTCCGAAACACTTAATAGCAGCTATAAAGAGTTTGTACTGGAACACAAATTTTGTTATAAAAACTAGAAATGAAGTAAGTAAAAATAAAATTCATACTAATCAAGGAGTTAAACAGGGATGCAGTATTCCCCAATTTTATTTAACCTATACATCAATGATATAATAAAAAAATGGAACGAAGAAACAAATAAAGGAATAAAATTAGATAAAACACACTACTTGAAAACATTATTATACGCTGATGACCAGGTAATAATAGCAAATACAGAAGACGAACTTCAGAGGAATATTTTTAAACTATAAGCCTATAATATATGTGAACAATATAATCTCAAAATATCCATAGAAAAAACGAAGGTAATGGCATTCCAAGGGAAAAATCAATTCAAATCGAAAATAGTAATAGGAAACAAAATCATAGAACAGGTGAACCATCTCAATTATCTAGGATGTGACATTTCATTTAATTATGATAATGATATAAATAATAAAATAGCAAAATTCCAGGGAATATGTGGTACGATAAAACGAACACTAAATAACAAAACAACAAGAGAGACCCAATTGAAATTTTATAAAATGTTGGCAGTACCGCTACTGCTCTATGGTTCAGAAGCCTGGATACATAAAAAAAAGATCTAAGTAGGATAACGGCAGCAGAAATGAAATTTTTGAGATCTGTTAAAGGGTGCACTAAGAAACACAGAATCAAGAACACAGAAATAAGACAGGAACTTGAAATATTTGCAATAACTGATAAAATGGATACATATAGACAAAAATGGAAGCAACACATAGACAGAATGAATGAAGATAGATATCCAAAACAAATAACAAAATACAAACCTAAAGGCACTCGAGATGTGGGCAGACCTAGAAAGAGATGGGCTCAAGTCGGAACGGGTCAACAGACGTAATCCATGAATGAAGAAGATGATGATGATGATGATGAATCCTTTCCTATATGAAGCGCTCAGAAGTCAACATGAATAACTCCCTTCTCCAAGATTTTGAGATATTCAAGGTTAAAGTTAATTACACATACTTAAATATGTATTGTATGTCAAGCAGGATTTGAACTTGAGGACTTTTTTCTGAACTATGGAGAAAATCACAATGACCACTGAAATCATGGCAAATATAATGTACTGACAACTTCAAAACTCTGAAATGATCAAAAGTACAGTATATTAATCATTTTGCTTTCTGAATGCCTTATATCGATAGTTCCAAGACGGTCTTGATATATCCAGTGTTATTTAGGTCTTCTAGTGCATCGTGTCCAAAGTTTGATAGCGGAATAACTTCTTTGGTAAGCGTTAATGCAAATAATACGGTAATAATTAATAATAGTAATATTTTTATAACAGTCATAATAATCACCTTAAACGCAATTAAATAATGCAGAAAAACTTAAGTATTTGAGACTTATCGACACAATCCATATAGGTATATTTTCACCATACTACGTTGATTTTACAGTAACGAGATGCTACTTTATTTTATCCATATTATTGATTTTCCTTCTGGGGTTAAAAAAACCCTTGCATTTGGATGCAATCACAATAAGTTGAGAAAGCGGAGTTTATTATTATTATTATTATTATTATTATTATCATCATCATCATCATAGTACATTCACGAATTTAGGCCATTTGTTGACCTGTTTCGGCCTCAAGAGAAACACCATCCAGAAGTCTTTTGAGTGGACGTCCTGGTCTTCTTCTTCCTGCAGGTTGATATCTTAACATTTGTTTGGGTATTCTGTGATCTTCCATTCGATGAACATGTTGCATCCATCTTGACTTATAATCAGAAATTTTGTTTTCTAAAGATTCCATGTGTAATTCTTCTAAGATGTCTTCATTTTTTTGTGATCTAGTAGTGTGTATCCTGCATCCTCCGAAGATATCTCATATTATTATTATTATTATTATTATTATTATTATTATTATTATTATTATTATTATCATTATTTTATTATTATTATTATTACTATTATTATTATTATCATTATTATTATTACTAAACCAAATATTATACAAACAGTCAATTCACGTTGACTGTGATTAGCAGGACATGTGGCACGAGTGGGGAATGAAAGAGGGGCATGGAACTTCTTGTAAGGAAATCGGAGGGAAAACGTCCAGTTGGTAGACCAAGAATGAGGTGGGAGATTAACATGAACTGATTTGAGGGAAGTAGATTATACAAGGGATGATTGGAAAGCATCAGCTCTGGATAGGGATAATGAAGAGATTATGTCCGCTCGACCATGAGCCTATAGGTTCGATAGTGCCTATGAGTTAGTTAGTAACAGTAATAGTAATAAAAATAAAAATAATAATATCAGTAATAATAAAAATTTGTTTATATACAGATTTTCAATGTTTACACACCTTTCTGTACCTAAAGTTTAATTTTCGTTCTCCACTCGTCTCTATCCGACCACTCCATGTCCTCCAGTCCTCTCATTCAAGTTTTTATTCCTTTCATCCACGAGTTTTGACGTCTTCCTTGACTTCTTCATCCAGGCGGACAGCATTTCAATGTTTTCCTGGGTAACATTTCCTCTTGTATTTCGTCTCACATGCCCATAACCAATTTAATTGCTTGTATCTTGCCGTATATAATCTACTAGTGATATAATTATATATTATAATATTATTAATAATATTATGATTATTAATGATATTATTATTACTAGGCCTATTATTATTATATTATTATTGTTATTATTATTATTATTATTATTATTATTATTATTATTATACATTCAAATTATTTAAAGTATTGGCATATTCAGTTCTCAGTTTTCGCAGCGAAGCCTGCTCCATTAGACTCCAGACGAATGCCGGTTTGACGGTTGACAGTTGAGATTTCTACGAAAAACTTTCGGTCATTCAGGTCTTCTCTATTATAAGGGAAATACACTGCAGAATAATATTAGAAGTATTGTTCATTAACTACAGCAATATAGACAAGTGTGGCTTCAGCACGTGAAAATAATGGTATATAGGTCCAACAGATTTCAGCGACTGATCTTTCACTACGTTCTCCAGGGAAAGAGACATACTCGAAGACATCATAGACATCAATAGGCCACTACGCCTACTACTTAACAGGATAATAATAATAATGATAATAATAATAATAATAATAAAAATAATAATAATAATAATAATAATAATAATAATGAATATTGTCATTATTATTACTATTATAATTGTTGTTGTATACGCTGCATGTTCTAAACAACTTGGTGTGTAAGTATTACTGGAACAGTTCACCTGGCACTAATGTAACGGTGTATTACAATATATGAATAAATATAACACTAACCGATAAAGCCCACAATATATTATTGACACAGATATATCTCCCACACAATATTTGCATAAAAATACCAAGGGAAATGCCTAAAGTACATTGATATTGCCGTAGGAAACCTTTTTTCGATGGATGATGGAGTAACTAATAATTGTACTTATCAGTTTTGCATTGCTATACTAAGAAAGCCAGTCTAGCCTATAGACAATGATTACATGCTAACACTCACGTTTATTATGGCTTACACTAAGGCTATCTCGGTCCAATTTAAACCCGACCTCTGATTCAAAATATAATATTAAAAATAAGCACAAAGCAATTATAAGAAGAAAAAATTATTGAATGTGTTAAAAATCATCATGTTCTGTAACAATTCATAATACAACCTACTGAATTAATGTTTCAAATTAATACCTGAATGTTTGAATGTTAGCAGGAAATAAATTATGTATATATGACATGATAAGAAAAATAAATGCTCGAACGGGATTTGAACCCGGAACTCTGGGTTGGTACCCCAGCGTGTTATCCATTACACCATCAGGCAAATCCAATTCAAACACTTATCTTTGTAATGTATATTTTATTCTCCATTATTACTAGATGTCGCGAGAACTCGGTCTTCACTGCCACCCAGTAGCAGATTAAATCAAGTTAGCAAATTAAAGAGATTATTTTTACTTTAGAGCAGTGACGCTTTATAGATGTTATAATTAATTTTTTGACATTGAGCAATGCAAGCTTGCATTACTTAATGTCAAAAAATTTAATTAGAACACACACACACACACACACACACATATATATATATATATATATATATATATATATATAAACACACAAACACACGAATATTAATTTTATTTATAATACAGATTTTTAATGTTTACATATATTTCTGTGCCTAAATTTTTGTTTTTCTTCTCCACCCGTTTCTATCGATCCACTCCATGCCCTCCAGTCCTCTTGTTCTCATTCCCGTTATTTCTTGCATCCAAGAGTTTCGAGGTGTTCCTTCCCTGTTTCTTCCAGGTGGACACCATTCCAATGTTTTCCTGGGTAACCTTTATTATTGCATTCGTTGTACTTGCCCATAGTAATTTAATTGCTCATATCTTATATAATCTACTACTGAATATCTAATATTGATTTTTTTCTCGTATGATGGTACTTCTTATTTTTTTCTAATTTTAAACATCGTGCTGTTCTCCTCAAAAAATCCATTTCCATCGACATAAGATTTTGTTCTAAGTTGTTGTTGAATTCCAAACTTCAGCTTCATATGTGACAGTACTTCTCACTATCGAACTATATATTTGTAACTTCTTTTTTTCTGGATATATGTCTGTTCCATAAAACTCCATTTATCATTGTGTTATTGCTCTAATTTAAGTATTCTGTTCTAAATATCACTTTCTTGTTTGTCGTCTTTATCTACTTTTATTCCCAGATACTCAAATTTGTCACATGCTCTAATATATCCCCTTTGCTCTTCCAATATTAAATCTTCAGTTTCGGCTCCACATCCCAAATAAAATGATGTTTTATAAATTTATTTTCAAACCCCAGTTATCGTATTCGTCCAATAATTTTCTGTACATAAACTCCATGTCTTCATATTCTTGTGCAATTAATATCTGGTCATCCGTAAATAGTAGTGTACATATCGAATCTGTTTATCCATCACCAATCGGTACTCACATTCCTGAACATTATTTTGCTCCAGTCTGACAGTGCTCTGTGTATAAATATCTTAAATAATGTGGGTGATATGCTACAACCTTGACGAAGAATTTTGTTACTATAATTTCTTCTGATACACATTTTCCAATTTTAATTTTAAATACTGCATTTTTATATACATTTTTTATTGCATTAACAATTGTATCGTTTAAGGCCATATCTTCTAATGATTTCCACAACTTTTGTAAAGGTACGGTGACATATGCCTTTTCTAAATCCACAAATGTGAAATGAACATGTTGGTTGTTATTATTTGTCTTTTCAATCAATTGTTTTACCACTAATATGTGATTAATTGTAGATATCTCAGACCTAAAGTCTGCTTGTACTTATATTTGTAATTTTATTCCTAATAGTATTTGATTATCTTTCTACATATACGGCTAAAAACATTTATTACGGTGATTTCTCTATAATTATTGCACTCATGTTTTCTTCCTTTCTTATGAATGACTGATATCAACCCAATTTTCCAGTTTACTGGTATATCTTCTCCGTTTAGGCATTTCTCAAAAAGGCTCCTTACCTACTTACTTACTCACTGGCACTATCGAACCCGTAGACTCATGGCCGCGCGGAAATAAGCCCTCCATACATCCCTATCCTGAGCCAATGCTTTCCATTCATTCCCTGTATAATCTACATCCCTCAAATCATAGTTAATGTTATTCTCCCACCTCATTCTTGGTCTACCAACTGGGCGTTTTCCCTCTGGCTTTCCTACAAGAACCTTCCATGCACGTCTTTCATTCCCCGTATGCGCAACATGTCCTGCCCATCACAGTCTACGAGACTTAACTGTTCTTATTATATCTGGCTTCCTATAAAGACCATGTAGTTCATTGTTATGGAGTATTCTCCATTCACCTGTCTGTTCACCTCTGGTTGCTCCAAAAGGCTCCTTAACAATTCAAAAAAGTTCCTTGTGCCATATTCAATTAATTCTGGCTGTACTCTTTCTTTCCCACAAGCCGTTTCATTTTTTAAACTTCCAATTGCTATTTCTACTGTCTCAATATCTAAATGTATAGTCATTCTGTTTTGATTATCAGTTTTCTTTACAATTCCACTTAAAAATTCTGAACGATATTCAGTCAATAGTTTGCTAGAATATAATTTCCATCCATTGAAAGAAATTCCCTGATTATTGATTTTGTCCTGACTTCCTTAAATTTCCTCCACGCCTCTGAAGACCTTTTTACTCCAATATAACTCTGAATTCTTTGACACATTCTTTCCCAATATTTATTATTTTCTTCTGTCACCCTCTTTCTTACCTTTACTTCTGGTTTATTATACTCCATTGTGTCCGTCAATTTATTTGTACTTAACCATTTAAGATATTTCCTATTTTTGTATCATCTACATCTTTCTTAATCTCCTTACCCCAAATATAATGTTTCTTATTCTCCATTTCCTTTTCTCCCAAAGCTTTCCAAACAGCCATGTGTATCTTTTCGACAATATACTGAATTTTTTAAAGGATTATCTAAAGTATATACAATTAAGATTTCGTGCAGCCTCTTGCGGTAAAGGTATAAAATACTATCGTCCTCTAACAACTGAGAATTACATAGATGTTTGTGCATAATTTCCGATGTCTCCAATTTCTCTTTGTTATGGTCACTCCTATTAAAATATGGACAAAAAAAATCATTCACCAAATAGTATTCACTGCCACAGATTGGGCTTCTATACACTCTAACATATTGTATTTTCAAATCCGTATTTTGCTAACAATGGTGTGATCTATCATTTATCTCTGCTGTAAAGTCTCTTGATATCTTGTGTATTTACAAATGTCTTTGTGTTCACTATTTAACTCATGCCCCAAATGGGAGTCAATGACCAATCATATTTCAATGATTTTTTATTTACAACCAATCACAGTCGTGTTTCGCCTAGAATTTACCAACTAAAGTTTATCATAACAAAGAGCGCACCTCCTTTTTAACATTCTGAATAGGTCATAGCATTATTTTGCAGTGACTGGCTCTTTAAGAAATGCGTCTACGAAATTCTATATATAGTGAATGAATGTCAACACATAGCGCATGCGGAATTTAATATAAAAACATTTGTAACAATTGATTATACAACCAAAAAAAGAAACCACACTTTGCACTTTCTTAAATGTATTTTTCCCAATAATAACATTCCAGAAAAATATAATTGTCATATTTACATCATAGGACATCAGAAATAAATTAATATACAGTTTGATGTGTTTCATTTGTTCTCCACTAGAGTGCATTCTTACAATATTGCGTTCCTTTGGCAATAAATAATATGATCTGGTTGCAGTGACGAACAAAAGAAGCTAATGAAGCGTACCAATCGTTTCTCATTTGTTTTCAAACATCGCCGTTTACATTAAATATATACATATTTTAAAATAACTATATTTAAATAATGATTTGTAAGTAAACAGCTTAATTGTATTCGTTAAATAGTCCTAACAAATACCACTCTTGATTTCCAAATTCTCCTGATAAATTGGAAATCACTCGTGGCGTTACTTATGATAGTATCCGTTTGTAATTTTTATCGAGTACTGCTCACCCATTTCTATAAGTCTTTCGCCGTTATCATTAATTTTTTCCTCTCCAGAAGGACCTACCATTTCACTTCTAGTCCTGGTACCAGTTCTACTATTAAAGTCTTCCTTCATAATAACTTCTCTTGCGTTCCCAATTTCGTTTATTGCGTTATTCAAGTTTCCATAGAACTCATCTTTCATCTTAGGTGATTCATCTTGGCTTATTCCATACACTCCTAGAATTGTAACTTTTTTCCAAATATATTTATGTTAATTTTAATAATGTTTTCATCTATGGCTTCCCAACTAGTTATAAATGTCTTGAATTTCTTCTTAATTATTATTGAGATTTTTCTCTGGGCTCGTTAAGTTTTCCGACTTCACTGAAAAAAAAAATATATGGGCCTTTAACTTCTGAACCTTTTCATTTCTTTTTGTTTCTGTTAACACAATTATGTCTTGGATAAGCGTTTTCATTTCCTCTATGATATCCACCATTTTATTTCGAACCCCACGAATATTCCATGTTCCGATAAGAAATGTCACGAATATAAATGTGATACTGTCAAACAATGATTAAACTGCCTACATTTCTCTCGGAAATATCCACAAATTATGTGGCCAAACAGTAATATAACTTCATATAGTGTAAGAAAGAGATATAATATTCGGTTGTGTTAATGGAAAAAGGAATAAGTGACGTAAAACCAATCTGTGTCATAAATTATTGTAATTAAGGTAGGGATTGCGTTTAAAAGTGGATGTTTAGTGGAAAATATGACATAGCATAAGAGAAAAATATACAATGTGTATTGTATATTAATTCCTGAGGCGTATGTCATTCCCTATAGAAGTGAAGTTGATCAATAATCGTATTAGTAATTATAAAGACATGCGACGTTCCAAAAATTCATACATTGGTACAGTATAATATATTAAAAATTCAGTAAGTCGAATTCATGTAAATTTCACTTTGTGCTTTAAAATAAGTTTTAATAATGCCAATGGTAATAATAATAATAATAATAATAATAATAATAATAATAATAATAATAATAATAATAATAATAATAATTTACTAATAATAATAATAATAATTACTTAATAATAATAATAATAATAATAATAATAATAATAATAATAATAATAATAATAATAATAATAAAAATAAATAATAATAATATTAATATTAATACAGAGTGTTACATGAACTCAACGACAAATTTTTAGGAACAGTCATACAGGGAGGATTTTTTTATAGGAAGATACTCCCACACCGTAGTTGCTGAAAATACATCAAGCTTGTATTTAATCAAGACTTTTTTTTGAACAAACTGCGCATACTGTACAAACTCTCAGAACATGTCTTTCAATAAAATGTAATTTTGTACAATTGTTTTTATTCAATATCCGGAACTTACGGGTTGAGCGCCTTATGCAATGAGCATAACCATTGAACGACTCGGTGTGAGTATATATTCCTTAGTAAAAAATTATCCCCTTTGTATGACCTACCGTTTTGAGACGTTTTGTCGGTGAGATACTGTAACACCCTGAATATTATACTTGGGACACGCGGCAGTTAATAATAATAATAATAATAATAATAATAATAATAATAATAATAATAATAATAATAATGATAAAGTTTTATTACCGGTATATTTATTTATAGGCCTATACCATCGTTTAATTATTTATCTCAGCGTTTATTCAGTATCTGAAATACATGTATTTTTTAATCCCATCCCATAAGCATACTCTCTCTACATTCTTGTTAACCACACTACCTATTGCTCATCAATTACATTTTCTGTTGCCAGAGCATGCAATTATCTTCCATTCTATGTCAGAGACTGTCAATCTTTTCCATTCTATTCCATTAACTCAGTTCAATTTCTATATTATAGGTACTTTTTAAATGACACGCACCACCCGGGTCTAACAGTGGCACTACTTATCGGGGGAGGGATTTTAAACTATGGACCATTCACAAATTTGTTTGACCACACAAGGACATAGAGGGCCTCCATGATTTAATGTTCAACCCAATATCAGGGCCACCTCCTAGACAACATAACATACTTACTTACTTACTTACTCACTGGCACTATCGAACCCGAAGGTTCATGGCCGCGCGGACATAAGCTCTCCATACATTCCCTATCCTGAGATAATGCTTTACAACAATAATTCACTGTCATACTCTACTTCCCCTTTAAATACATAGTTAATGTTGTTCTCCCCCACCTCATGCTTGGTCTACTAACTGGGCGTTTTTTTTTCCCTCCTGGCTTTCCTACAAGAAGCTTCCAATGCAACGTCTTTCATTCCCCATACGCGCAACATGTCCTGCCCATCGCAGTCTACGAGAACTAACTGTTCTTGTTATATCTGTCTTCCTATAAAGACCATGGTTAGTTCATTGTTAGGTAGTCTTCTCCATTCACACCGTCTGTTAATCTCCTTTTGGTCCAAAAAAATTTCCTAAGAACTTTATTCTCAAATACTCGTAATCCTCCTTTCCCTCCTTAACGTAAGAGTCCAGGTTTCGCCCCCATATGATATAACTGGTATAATCATAGTTTTATGTGTCTTCATCTTAATCGTTTTTTGAAAGGAGTTTGGACAATCAAAAGTCTCTGCAATGCATAATATCATGCCTTTCCAGAATTGAGTCTATGTCGCATTTCTTTGTTGCGTCTCATTCCTATTTGTGATTATTGTTCCTAGGTATTTTAATTCAGCCACTTCCTCAAAATTTCCCTCATTTGTCATTAGCTGTCCATTTCCATTATATACTGAATTTCTACGTGTGACCATATATCTAGTTTTTACTGATATTTATTTCCAGTCCTAATTTCTTAGTGTTACTCAATAGTGGTGTGCGTGTTGGCCTTTAGTATCTCCTCGATATCGGCCAGTAGTACTACATCATCAGCATAAACTAACAGCTTATTAATACCATTGAGTTGTAAGCCTTCCTCATTCTCTAAAGATTTAATGGCATGCTCTAGTACAAAATTAAATAGTAGAGGAGATAGTGCATCTCCTTGCTTCAAACCCATTCTGGATTTCAAAAGTGTCTGAAAACTGTTTACCTACACGCACCCTACTCTTTGAGCCATTTAGACACATTCGTATAAGTCTAACTAACCTTTTAGGAATTCCGAACTCCAGCAGGATACTATATAACTTCTCCCTCTTAATTGAATCATATGCTTTTTTGAAGTCTACATATAGTTGATGTACAGTACCATTATATTCCCACTTCTTCTCTAAAATCTGTCTTATACTGAAAATCTGATTTGTTGTAGACCTGTTTCTTCTAAATGCACATTGATGATCTCCTAGAATGTCATCAATATAGGGAGTAAGTCTGCTTACTAATATATTTGTTAGACTTTTGTACGAAGTTGAAAGTAATGAGATGCGCCTGTAGTTGTTGCAATCAGTTTTATCTCCTTTCTTATAAATTGGTATGATAATTGATTCCTTCCATTCATCTGGAAGAGCTTCTTTTTCCCAAATCATACTAAGCAAACAGCGTATTCTTGTCCATCAATTTTTTTCTCCCCCTGATTTTATCAGTTCTGCTGGGATCCTCATCTGAACCTGATGCTTTATACATCTTCAATTTTTCAATCGCCATTTCAACCTCTAATGCACTTGGCTCTGCGACTAGCATTTCTGCTGTCTGTAACTTATCCAACCTCAATGTCCTGTTCTGTATGTACATTTAATAGCTGATTAAAGTAACCTTTCCATCTATTTAATATACTCTTAGAATCTGCAATCATATCCCCAATTTCATTCCGAATTATGTTTGTTTTAGCCTGAAACCCGTTCTTTTCTATACTAATTCCCTGATATAATTCTCTAATGTTCCTATTTTTTGCATTCATTTCAAGATCATTAATCTTCTCTCTCAAATATTCCCTCTTGTTACTCTTTAGTAACTTGCTGGTTTCCCGCCTAACACTACCCAATTGCTCTAAATTTACCTCATTTGTCTCGTGTAACCATTTAATTTTTGCTAGCTTTCTTTTCTTTACAATGTCGGCACATTCCTCATCAAACCATTTCTTGTTTTGCCTCTTTTTTAAACAACCTATGCTTTCTGATGCTGACAATTTAATAGTATCTCTTATTGCAGACAACATAACATAAAAACGAAAAACACCATTCACACACATTCATACAAAATATGGCGAATTTATGATAATTATGATTATGATGGACAGATCATATTTGGGGACCGTTTGTGCCTTAAGGATTCCAAGTGAGGAAAAACCCCGAAAAAAAAATACATCACCCAGGAAATTTTTCCCGACCGGGGGACTTTGAAACTACAAATTAATTAAAAAAAAACAGTTTGACAAATTGTTTAAAAACAAACTGATTTACACCCCTCACTTACAGTACCATTTAAGGAAGTAGTAACTAATGTCATTTTTACCTTTATTAAATTGTAATAAGATTGTTAAGTATTTTAAGCTAAATATTTATATATAAGCGATACTACTACTTTTTGTTGTCCTTACATTTTTTCATGTCTCCTAGACGGCGAATGCCTACTATTTAATTTATCTTGATATAGGCTATTTTTTCTTTACTAGTATGAATTTTAATTACCACTAATTTATTGTAACTAGTACTTTTACAGTTTAAGTTTGATCAAAATTGTACTTATATCTAATTTTGCATTCTTGTGATTGCTATAAATTAATACAACATAGGCGTATGTTTGCCCATGTTAAATGCAAGAGAAGGGTACATGTTCTTAGCTCCAAACACCAGGTTAAACTAGTTAACACCAAATGTTTTATAAATTATTTATAATACAAAATACTCAAATAATATTTAACTTTGTTGTATCGTTTTATACCTATGGCGTAAAACAATACAGTTACTATACCGAAAAATCATTTGAAAGTGCGATTTTTAATTTTGTTTTCGTGATAATAATATTACCACTGAAACAGCAATACCGGTATGATAGTAAATTACTCACCCTGTGGTACTAACATTTGCACAACTAAAGGGCGAAAAGGGATGGCTGTATTTAAGCTCACCAGATAGTATATGAGGTAATAAACTCTACGGCCGTAACGGGAAGACGCTATTTCGAATATGCACCAAGTAACTACCTAATTTAATTTTGCCTACTGAACCTCAAGGATAATTCCGTGTTCACTAAGTAATCCACTGGTTACTATCCTCATACGTCAAAATCCAATTCATATGTCCTATATTCAATTTCTTAAGATCCATTCTACTATGATATTCATAGATCTTCCTAATGATCTATTTCCTCACAGTTTTATAATAAAAACATTAACATATTTCTACTATCACCCTTTCGATCTAAATGGATTTGTTCATCTGAATGAATCAAACCTCATGGTCTCGACAATAGTAAGGCATCGATTTAAATTAACGCGTTCCCATTGTGAAGCTTCTCCGTTCTCCATCCCTGTGGTCAACAAATCGCCTGCTTAGAACAATGTTGTTCTAACACCATTTTGTTTTAATTTTTGAGGAGAGCTCAATTAAGTTTCGGATACTACCCAGTTCACAATAATAGCCTTTATTTTTATGAAATGGGTATAAAACTTGATAACTACAAAATGTACAATTTTATGTGCAAATCTGATACAGAATAGGGGTTAGAACATCATGAATACCTACATTTTTTACTGGAGTTATAACAATGCGGCTCTAAGCAACGGTTATTATTTTGATTACTTTTCGATTCATTCTTCCCCTAATTCAAGAAGCCATGTTTCACACCCATAGAATGCTAAAGGCGAGCCTAAGATTTGAAAAAAAAATATATTCATAGACAAAAGCGTAGAAAAAAATAATAACATGAATTTCCTTATTATAAAATAATATACTTACCTCGTGTCCAATCCACGTCAGGTCGAAGGATGAAATGAGATGAAGCCCCTTATATAGAGGTCTGTGAACGATAACGGTGCCGGCCGACCACGCCTGACGCACAATTACATGAACAGATGGACGAAATGAAACGAAATGAATGAGATGAGTACGGAGAAATGGTGGAATGAAATTGTGGCAGGGGAAAACGGGAGAAACCCCGAGAAAAACCTGCCCAAGCTCCGTTTCGTCCACCACGAAACCCACATGGAGTGACCGAGACTTGATCTCGGGATCCCAGCGGTGAGAGACAAGTCACGGAGCCGCCGAATATAGTTATTAAGAAATATAAATGATAATATTAAAATATTATGGATCATATTAAGTGAAAACAGAATTCCACTACACTTGATAGCAGTAATTAAGAAAATGTATGAGAAAACAAAAATAAAAATAAATGAACGGGAACCAATACATATAACTGGAGGAGTTAGACAAGGTTGTCCACTATCAACCATTCCGATTTCAGATCCGTTACATAGATACATAGACGTGATAAGATCATGGAAGCAAATGACGACTGCGTGAATTAACTTAGAAAATATAGTAATGATAAATAATAGTTCTAAAAAACTAAAACAACACGCTTTATTAGAAAACCAAAATAAAAAATTGAAAACAGTTTTAATTTCCAACACGCTTGGGATAAAATTAAAGTGGTCAGAAAAATCTCCAACACATATATAATAAATCTAGAGTTATCAACAAAGAGAAAATAATTTTACCATCAAAAGCGTGGGGGTGCTCTATACCAATTATCATACTTGATAATAAACAGATATTAGTAAAAGTAAAGTCCCAAAGATGAAAATGTAAAAATCATAAAGAGCACCCCACGCTTTCTTGGTAAAATAATTTATTTTTATTGATAACTCCAGTATTATTCTATATGTGTTGGAGATGATTTTTTTGTTGACCACTTTAATTTTATCCCAAGCGTGTTGGAAATTAAAATTATTTTTCAGTTTTTAGTTCGGTTTTCTATAAAGCGTGTTATTTTAGTTTCTTAAAACTATTATTTATTTTTTATTTTTTAGTTTTAATATTTTACAGAATAAGATAAAATTTTAATTCGATACTATTGTAGTATGAGCTGAAAGTAATACTCTTATAAAAAATCCTCCCAGCCGGATTTGAACCTATGGATTACAGAAATTATGTACCACTAGAGCTTACCGCTCTACCAACTGAGCTTTTACAACGATTGACTAAGAAGTCGAGTAGTCCGCAACCTGTTATACCAGTTTCATTTTATTAATTTTCTGATGATTCTGGCCATGATTTTAGAAACAAAATATGAGATTATTGTCACGCGTCCTTTTCGAGTATACAAAGTTTAAGTCGATCCAATGTTTCTAATTGGGTGAAAATCGTGTTAAAAAATTCCGTTACATAGATACATAGACACTTTTTTGTATTTTCTAACGATTCGGGCCAGCATTTTAGAAACAGATATGAAAATATTGTAGTGTCACGGGTCCTTTACAAGGATACAAAGTTTCAAGTCGATCCAATTTTTCTAAGTGGGTGAAAATCGTGTTCAAAGATTCCGTTACATGGATACAAGGACAATTTTATTTTATTTTCTGATGATTCTGGTTAGGATTTTAGAAACATATATGAAAATATTATATTGTCACGGGTCCTTTACGAGTATACAATGTTTCGAGTCGATCCAATATATCTAAGTGGGTCAAAATCGTGTTCAAACCTTCGGTTACATAGATACAAAAACACTTTTTTTGATTTCCTGATGATACTGGCTTGTATTTTAGAAACTAATTTTGAAATTAGTGTATTGTCGCGGGTCCTTTACAAGTATACAAAGTTTCAAGTCGATCCAATGTTTCTATGTGGGTGAAAATCGTCTTAAAAATTCCGTAACATAAATACAAAGACACTTTTTCTGATATTCTGATGATTCTGGCCAGGATTTTAGAAACGAAATATGAAATTATTGTATTGTCACGGGTCCTTTACAAGTATACTGAGATTCAAGTCGATCCAATGATTTTAAGTGGGTGAAAATCGCGTTGAAAAATTCAGTTATATAGATAGATAGATAGATAGATAGATACAGGTCAAGCAAATATAAAGCGTGTAAAAACAGTCGCATTTGCAGATCACCGGATTTTAATAGCAAAAACAGAAGACGAACTACAAACAATGCTATATAAACTAAATGAAATATCATTAAAATGCAACATGGAAATATCCTCACAAAAATAAAAAATAATGGCCTTCAACGGGCGTTCATCCAGTTCGGACAAAGATAATATTATAAAATAATCCAATAGAACAAGTATTAGGATATAACTTCCTAGGTTGCGAAATATCATACACAGCAGAAACAGATATAAATGACAAACTAAATAAGTTTAATTATATAACAGGAACTCTAAAAAGAACTTTGAAAAATAAAGCCAGGAAATACTCTATAATTAAATTATACAAGACAATGGCAGTAACTATTATTACTAATGGATCCGAAACATGGACAGTGACAACACAACAATCTGCCAGAATACAAGCTGCTGAAATGAAATTCCTCAGACCAATAGCAGGATATCAAAGAACAGACAAAAAACATAACACAGAAATAAGACAACAACTAAAAGAAGTAGAGGAATTAAGCACATCATTAGACAAATACAGAACAAACTGGAAAAAACACTTGGCAAGGATGACTGAGAATAGAATACCAAAAGCATCATACAACTTTTCACCACGAGGAAAGAAGAAGTTTGGGAAGACCAATGAAAAGATGAAAAGAGCAACAATTTGGAGCCGAAACAGGCTAGTAAATAAGCCTAAACCGTGAAGAAGAAGAAGATTAAAGTATTAAGAAACAGCTGTAACAAGAGAAATTCATGCTGCCAAATCCAGAGCAAGGAGAAGTGAACTCAGAGCCTTTATTTTCCTAAACGAATCGCTATGTACAAGCTGCCGGATCTGCATGGATGATTATTGTTAATATATTGTGCCGCTACCAGTCTCGGCTATTTAGATTGTGTTTTACTATAAAACAGGCTTAGTTTTTCAGATAAAACAGTCTAGCACTAAAGCTTGGTATTCGTAGTCGGATTCTTGTAAAAATAAACAACAAACTAGAAGTAAAGGAAGAGATTTTTTTATTATTTTTGGTCCTTCCCGTCAGGTCCAACCATGGAGGTGATGGCCAGTGTTTGTTTCGGTGTTCAAAAAAGATGCCGCTTCTAACACAGAATAACGTTTGCGGCTTGTAGAAATTTTGGAATGTCTTTTGCCTTGTCACAGTGGTGATGGAGAGAAGGAAGATAGTTATCAGACTGGAGCCTCCAAAGGCAATTCATGGCATGTATTACGTCAAGAGAATTATAAAGACGTGGTCTACTACTACTAACGGAAACATATATATTATGTCTAACAATTAAATTTGGTGTCTTGAGCGCGGGTGAAGTAGAAGTTCTCATGTAAACCATGTCGCTATCAATTAGAAAAAGACAATGAGAGACTTGAATTCCAACTAAAAGAATTTAAGTTTTCTTTCGTCTTCCAGCTTTTCAAAGCCTCTTTCACAATGCTCACTATTACTCACACTTCAAACAACTCTTTCCTCATGAATAATTACTTCTAAAATGTAAATATACTGTTGCTTTATTTTAAAGACAATACATAATTGCCTCCCTTGAAGAGCGATATTACATCAGGCATCTTACCTGAAGATGAACTAGGGAATGCTGTACAAATATACTCTAGATGTTTCGATATATACATGAGAATGGAATAAATTTGAAATCAATCAGTGTAGGAGACGAAAGCAACGTAATAAAATTGAACAATCATTCGGGCATTATATTCGACGTTAGACAAAAACAATTTGGTCGAATATTAATTATAATTAGAAGGAAAAAATCGCTGACAAGCCTTATCCTGTATATGGAAAAATTATATTTTATACAGTATATAAAATTATATAAGCGGATTTCGTTTATCTGTAAATGATAAATTTTAAACTTGCAAATAGAGTGAGGTTCACTCGAATTGCGGCCACTAGCGTGTACACTGCGTAGGCACGCTTCACGTGACCTGCGTAGCACACGGCTTTCACAGGGTGTCAGAAGGGATACGATGCTTGTTTCCGGATATCGATAAATTGATTTCCAGTATTAAGAAGATATTTGCGAAAGCCCCATGAAGAATCCTGACATTTAAATACATTGCACCAGATATAAGCCTGCCCTCCAAAACCTATCATGACGAGATGGGGGACATGGATCTCAGCAGCACTTTACAATGCTTCAATTTCCCTAAATATAACTGAGGACGTGAACGCTCTGGAGGATGAAGCATCTTCATTTGTAGCAGCCAAGAAACTTCTCAGTTCTTCCGAAGTCAAAAATGATTTAATTTTCATTGCGGCCGAGTTTGGTTTCCTGCCACAAGTGATCTGCCAGCTTCAAGTAGAAGGACAGCCTTTAACGAAGTCAATGAAAATTGCGGATTATTCAGTGCTAAGACTGGACAGGGTACAAGGGAAATGGGTTTCATTAGTTAGGGAAAAGTGAAAAAAACTGTTTTCGAAAAATTGTGATCTTAAATAACTTAGAAGTCCCGCGCCGTAGCCGAGCGGTTAAGGTAGGAAGCCTTGGCGCAGAGCTACGGGACTTGCGCTGGTTCGGGTTTCCATGGGGAAAGAAATTTTCTCATGGTATTTCGGCCAGTATGGGACCGGTGCCCACCCAGCATCCTGAGGAAATTGGGTAGCTACAATAAGTAGCGGCTCCAGGTTGAGGAACCAGCTATAACGGCTGGGAGACTCGACATGCTAACCACATGTCACCCCTACACTGGCTGTTGATCATCTACCTCTGTGATTGACACATGTGGATGTGAAGGGCCAGCAGCCGGCTGGTAAAAGGGCAACCGCTGAAAAGTGGAAAGACCCTCAATCGGAAATAACTTAGAAACATTAAAAAAATTGTAGAAAGTGACGATTCTTTTGCAGTTGAATTGGACCCTAAAATGATTATATATTTTATATAAGCTCCAATAACTTCTGTCGATGTTGAGAGGTCATTTTCACATATGAAAAATGTGTTATCTGACAGGAGACTCAACATGACTCCAGAGAACTTTAAAAAGCATTTGGTTGTCATGTGCAACGAATAAGGCATTGCAATATATAGGCCTTTTAAAAACATTTTCATTTTATTTTACATTATTTGTGCCAAGCACAACGCTAGCGTTTTTTTATTAATTAAAGTTTTTAATGTATGACGATCGAGTTATTGAATAGTGTAATCTAGTAAATAAACTGGTGTAGTGCAAGGTTTTTCTAATTGTCTATTTAGCTATTTATGATGGTTTTTTTTCCCTGCCTATTTTAATGATTCATAATGACTAAAACGTCCGGTCTCTGCTTATGATAATGCTAAAGCATATGTATGTATTATTATTATTTCTCTCCAAAATATTGTTTGATCATCTGCATACCGGTATAGCAAAATAACTTAAATTCGTATTCTACTCTATCCTTATTTATCTGATAATCAAATTTTTCCATGTTTTAGGGCCTACTTACAGCATTTATTCCATATAGTAATTAAATAGGAAATATGGCAAACCACTTCCCTATATAAATCCTTTCCTGTGTTTTTATCTCTTCCGAGAATTTGCTTACTAACTTTATTTTTATTTTTTTTCCTCTAACGAGTCGTTAATTATTTGAGTAATGTTTTACGTCTATTTTAATGTAATCAAAATATCAATCAACTTTTGTTTATCGAGTCTACCTTAAGTTTTTATGATTATTACTATTATTATTTTTTATTATTATTGTTGCAATTGAATTATTATTAATAGCATTGCATTATTATTATTATTATTATCATCATCATTATTATTGTTATTATTATTACTATTATTATTACTATTATTATTATTACTATTATTATTATTATTATTATTATTATAACTCAGTGGGACTATCATACTCATGGCCAAACGGACATAAGCTCTCAGTACATTCCTATGAGATCTAATATTTTCCAATCCTTCCCTGCATAATTTACCACCCTCAAATTACGATTAATAAAATTTTCCAACCTCAATCTTGGTCTACCTACTGGGGGCTTGACCTCTGTCTTTATCACACGAAGTTTGCATTCCCCTACTTGATTTCCTATTCGTGACATATGTACTGCTCATTACAGTCTACGAGACTTATTGTATCATTTTCCCATAAAGATAATATAGCTCACAATTACGTCGGTTTCTCCATTCAACTTTCTGTTCGTGTTTATTTGGTCAACAAATTTTCCTAAGCATTTCATTCTTAAATAGAGCATCCTAGGAACTTTTTTCCTCTCTTAAAAAATTGCATTTATATGATATATTAAGTTAAACAAATATCATTATTTTACCAAGGGTGGTAGATCCCACACCGAACTCTCAGAGTACAGGGAGACCTGTCTGTTGAAACGATGTAGATAGATAGATAGATAATGGAATTTATTGCCTTTTTTTCAGAATAAAGAAAATACATATGCATTTACAGTGCGCACGGGCCTGCTTGGCCGTACGTGCATTATTTTTCCACGAATGAAAAATAAAACTAATCATAATATAAACAAACACCTACAAATACACCTGTATCAAAAAACATTAACAGGCTACATATAAGTAAAATCTATGTCTACACTACATCACAACAATACATATCTACATTCATCCATATTCCGTACATTAATATTTTAAAAAATGCTAGAAAACAAATTAGAAAAAAACACACACATACACCCACACACCCCCACACATATACACATTGCACGCTCATACCCCCCCCCTCCCCCCGTCCCTGCAGGCATGAAATACACTATCAGACTATTCAACTTAGCAGACCTACTTATTATATAACATAATTAAAGATCGAAAACAAAGACCATATTCAGATTCTTCTTATTGTTATTACATATATCCTTAATCTACAATTTTGTTATATCTCAATTTTCTTTCTGTACCCAAAAATTGGCATGTTTTTGATTCACTTTCGATCCGTCCTAAAAGATCCCAACACGCCACTCTCCCTCGATCCGACCTGAGAAATCTCTCCGGCAGCATCTGTAATCTAAGTTGTTCTGTCTCTCTACAGAATGCTATAATATGCTGCCAGTTTTCATGGTCATCGCATTGTGGGCATAGTTAAATGCCTTCCTCATTTGTTAAATTATGGGCCATCCATCCCCCCAAATGAAACCATATAATAGCACTTCTATCATCTCCATCCAAAGAGTCAATATATTTCTCCCTTCCACACGAAAGTTTCAGTTCCGTCCGCAGGGTGAGCGATTTTTTCTGGCTACACTCTGCTTCTATATACTGCTGTCTATATCGATTAGTCTCTTCATAACTGACCTCCAAACATTTATATTATTCCGCGTACTCCTCTCCCATACCCAACCCATCCCTATGCCCTTCAATCCCCTTTCTACACAGATTACCCAATCTCCCGAAACACACTGCCTTTTCTGTTCATTGTAACACTCTGCTCTAAGCGAGTCCTGATTCCCGTTTATTATGTCCAACCAATACTTAATAGCCATAATTTTGCCCTTTATTTTGAAACGATGTAAACAATACTTGCATGAACGAGAAACGGGAGCAATGGAAACACAATGTTAAGACGGAGCCAGGTATAGTTAGGTGCTGCAAAAATTATATAACAGAGCAGACAAATACAATTAAAAATATAGTAACTAATACACTATGCAGTATTGTCGATGCTAGCAAACACAGAAAAACATGCACGATACCAAGACCATCAATAACTGTAATACGTGTATCAGTACTGAAAATAATGTTTCTCCGTGAACGCATTGCACAGTTGTATAGTAATCGGACGATATTGCGCAGGACCGCATATTACTCTACACCTCTCTTACTACTGCAGGTAATATCTACCCTGCAGCGTTTGCTTGGGTATATAGGCTTAATCCACTAGGCCTGATTGTTGTTGTTATTATTATTATTATTATTATTATTATTATTATTATTATTATTATTATTATTATTATATGAAAAATAGGGACTTTATATAAACATTGAGAAAACTAAATACCTGTGTATAGGAGAAGAAATGGAAAATATTAATTTCAACAATGGAGAAGAACTAAAACCTAGAATTGAATGAACTTATTTAGGAACAAAATTAGACCATTCAGGCGATAACACGGTGGAAATTAAAAATAGAATCGCACAAACAAAACAAGCAATACATGCTTTAAACTCTGTTTGGTGGAGCAAAAATATTACAAACAATAGAAAATTACAAATATATCAAAACATAATTCAGAGCATTTTAACATATGGTCCTGAAGTCTGACACATTCCTACCAAGGAAATGAAAAGAATTTTAAGTATAGAAATGAATGTTTTAAGAAGATCAGATGATAAATCTAGAATGGATAGAATACGAAATAAAGAAATAAGGGAAATTATGAAGGTACAAGAGGAGCCGGATATCATAGATATTATAGAAAAGAAAAGATTATAGTGTTTTGGCCATGTCAAAAGAATGCCAGAGCAAAGATTGTCAAAAATTGTTATGGAATGGATCCCAATGGAAAGGAGGAAGAGAGGAAAACCGAAGAAAACTTGGATAGAAGTGGTACAAGCAGCTATGAATATCAGAGGAATGGAGAAAGATCAATAGATTGACAGAGAGGAATGGCGTTTGGTTTTCGGAAGACGGCGGCAGCTGCCATGATACTGGATGCTTATGTTTATTATTATTATTATTATTATTATTATTATTATTATTATTATTATTATTATTATTATTATTATTATTATTATACTAAGAAATCGTCAGAGAAGTATTAGACATTGCCATGAAGGTAGGTGGGAAAATAACATTGAACAATATTTGCAGAAGCTGAATTATACGTGGAATAAAAAAAATCTCAATGACGCTACAGGCCTGGATGGCCCTTGTCCTACTGGCCAGCTGCTGGCATTAAATCCACAAGAGTTAATCACAGAGGTTTACCAGCCTTCATAACTGGTTTTATCAACCTAGAGCCACAATTTGTTGCTGCTATCCAAATTCCTCACCATATTGGGTGAGTGCTGGTCCCATACGGGCCGGAATTCGACGAGAAAATGTCTTCCCCTACGATTAAGTAGAGGAAATGTTTGAGAATATTAGCCTCGGATTGGGAAGTATGGAGCTCATATGTCCTCGGATAGTACAATTGAGTTACTTAGTTGAAATTTGAATTTACAATCTATATTAGAACTAGAGGGGCACGCCGTAGCATAGTGGTTAAGGCACTAAGCTACAAGCCGGAAGGTCGAGTGTTCGAGTCACGGTGGGGTCAGGATTTTTAAACTGACCCAAAACCTCGGCGGTACCATGGTCCTGGGGTCTACTCAGCCTCTAACGGAAATGAGTACCGGACGCTTGTTCTGGTGGCAAAGGCGGCCGTCACGCAGAGCTGACAACCTGGCTGACATCAAGTGCCGATTGTCTAGAAAAAGTGGGCATCTAGTGGGATCAGTTTACCACTTTACATAAACACAAAATTTAGTTAAAAGGCGATTTTATTATCACTGGAGTCATAAGAATGAAGCATACATAACTAAGCTTGATATGAGCCTATATTATGGACTCATAAGGAGAGACGCATTATGGTGAAGCGAGCTTTCATGCATGACCACAGATCGGGAGCTTCATGTCACTTGTTAACACATAAACAACGAGGAGCTGAGTGCTGGAAATTAAACCAAGACAAAAATATTGCATGACACGTGAATTAAATAGTTACGCATTAACATAAACAAAATTTATTTCATAATACGAGAATATACTGTAGTGCATTTAATTAGCTACAATGTAATTACTACAAATATATAGAGGAAAGATACTTCACATAGGCCTATGTTTAATAACAACAACAACAGCAACAATAATAATAATAATAATAATAATAATAATAATAATAATAATCATCATCATCATCATATAATGATATCCTACAAGGGGATTAAAAAAATCATAACGAGAATTAGGTGAAATTTATATATGAATATGTCGTTGCATCGGACGCTCCGGGCCCATATTCGATCCTCGGTCGGGAAAAATTTCTTGGGTGAGGATTTTTCGCAGTGTTTCTTCAAATGTAAGACATAACTAACTAACTAACCAACTCACCGCCTCTATTGAACCCCATAGGTTAAAGGCCGCGTGGACAGAAACACTAAATATATCCTTTTCCTGAGCTAATGTTTTCCAATCATCCCGTGTTTAATATACTTCCCTTAACCCTTAAATCATGGTTAATGTTACTCTCCCACCTCACTCTTTGTCTACGAACTGGGGGTTTTCTCTGGGTTTCCAACAAGAAGTTTCCATGAAATTCTTTCTTTCACCATTCATGCCATATGTCCTGTTCATCGCAGTCTATGAGACTTAACTGTTCTTATTATATTTGTCTTCCTATAAAGACCATGTAGCTCACTGTAATGTAGTTTTCTCCATTCACCTGTCTGTTCATCTCTGTTTGGTTCAAAATGTTTCCTATGAACTTTATTCACAAATACTCGTAATTTCCTTTCCTCCCTTAAAGTAAGAGTCGATGTTTCGCATCCATATATTTTAACTTAGAGAATAACAGGTTTAGGTATTTTCAGTTTAAGGTTTTTTGACAGCAGATGTAATGCATACTAGTATGCAATTCCAGTGTTTAGCCTATGTTTAATTTCTTTGTGCATCTCATTCATATCCATAATCATTGTTCCTAGGTATTTGAAATCAGTCACGTCATTAAAATTTACCTCATTTGTCAGAAGATGTTCATTTCCATTTCATACTTCCAATCCCAATTTCCTAATGTTACTAAATAGAGTGTGCGTATTGTCCGTTATTATCTCCTCGCTATCGTCTAATTATATCTCATCACCAGCATATACTAACAGCGTATTAATTTCATTGAGATGTAGGCCTTCTTCATCCTTTAAATATCTGATGGCATGCTCTAGTACAAAAATTGAATAGTAGAGGAGATAGAGCATCTCCTTGCTGTAACCCATTGTGAATTTTGAAAGTATTCGAAAACTGGTTGCCTCTTTATAAAATTTAATAATTACGAACGAGTCATACATTTTAGGAAATCCGATCTCCAGTAGGATGCTTTATAACTTCTCCCCCGTAATTAAATCGTATTCCTTTTTGAAGTCTACATATAGCTGATATACAGTTATATTATATTCCCATTTCTTCTCCAAAATATGACTTATGCTAAAAATCTGATCTGTTGTAGACCTGTTTCTTCTAAATCCACATTGATGATCTCCTAGAATGTCATCAATACAGCGATTAAGTCTGCATATTAATATATTTGTTAGAACTTCGTACGAAGTTGAAAGTAATGAGTTGCCCCTACATTAATTGTAATCCGTTTTATCTCCTTTCTTATAGATTCGTACGATAATCGATTTTTCCATTCATTTGGTAGAGCTCCTTTTTCCCAAATCATACTAAACAAACAACGTATCTTGTCTATACATTTTTCTCCCCTCGATTTTATCAATTGTGCTGGGAACCCATCTGAACCTGATGCTTTACACATATTCTATTTTTTAAATTGTCATTTAACTTGTAATGCGCTTGTTACGGTGATTTGTATTTCAACTCTCTCTATTCAATATCCTATTTTGCATGCACATTTAATAGCTGAATAAAATATATTTTCCATCTATTTAATATACTCCTGAAATCTTCGATCACATCACCATTTTCATTTATAATTATCATTGTTCTAGCCGGAAGCCCTTGCTTCTCTATCCCATTCCCTGATAAATTCTTTGATGTTCCTATTTTTTGCATTAACATCCATGTCATTAATCTTCTCTCTCAAAATGTTCTCTTTTTTACTCTGTAATAATCTATGGTTTCTCGTCTAATACTACTCAGTTGTTCTAAATTTACTTCATTTGGCTCTTGTAACCAATTTATTTTTGCTTTATTTATTTATTTAAAATGTCGACACATTCCTAATCAAATAATTTTTTGCATTCTCTTTTTTAAATGACCAATGCTTTCTCATGCTGACAATTTAGTAGTAATGTTTCTCTTATAGTCTCTCATTCTTTTTTATATCAGTTTCGTCTTCAGTTGCCACATTCTCGTCTCAAAATCCCAGTATTTCAAATTTATTAGCACCGGTCATTTTGATTTGGTATTCTTGCAGCATTTTATCATTTTTCAAGTTATTTTCTGTATTTAAAAATTTTCAGTATCACACTTGCAAGACATATGTCAAGAAACATTAAGACCGAAATAGTACCCGAATACCATCTGAACATCACAATCATACGCATTATATTAACTGTTTTAACTTGAACGTATGAGTGAATGGTGTGTCCTGTCATAAATGTTCGTGCTGTCACCGGAAGTGGCCATGTCATTGAGCTGATCACTCAACCGAGGAGACCTTCTTCAGAAGAGATCAGATCAATACTAAGGAAAATTTACTGATTGTGGAAAAATTATTATGGCGCCATGAACGTTTTTATATTGTATCATTGCGTCATTTCATCAAGAAGTATGCGATCCCACTACTGTGTAGGCTATAAGTGACCTTTGGAATGGTACACGTTTAAGGTTCTTACTTTTCTAGATAATCGGCACTTAATGCCAGCTGGGTTGTCAGCCCTGCTTAACAACCTCTATCATTTCCAAAACATTCGTCTAATACTCATTTCTGTTAGATGCTGAGTCGTCCCCAGGGTTTTGGTGCCGCCAGAAAATGTGTGCCAATTTAAAAATACTGACCGCATCGGAACACGAATCCTGGACCTTCTGGCTTCTACCTTACTGCACTAACCAAATACGATCCGGCGTATTAAGTCTTAATGCTGACAATAAAAAGCATGTAAATATGGGTGTTATGAATTCTACCGAAATTCCGACCTCAGCTACGCTTTCAATTGCAACAATGGTTACATATGAAGGGTCCACGGAAAGAACATGCTTAGTCACTTTGCTTAAATTTTCAGGGGAGCAAATTTTAAGTTTAAAACGCTGCCAAAAAAATATTAATTATTCTATTAGTAATTTTATGACGCTATATTTGTGAGAAGTAAATATGAAAGACAGCATGTAGTAGAACAAAAATATTTCCTATAGTTTTCATACAGTTTAACAATAACTACAGTCATGTCAAATAAAAAAGGGAAAGAATATGCTAAGTCTCTTTTTCTCCCTAAAGTTCTAATACATGGTAATTTATATTATACTCTCAAAAATTAATGATACTCAATTTAAAAAAATATCTTCACATGGTTTCTTCGTGTTATTGGTGTGGTAGAGGTGAGGAGAATTCCTAAGCCTATGGACTGCAGACGCGCTTTAACACCTGCAAATGTTCGTACATTGCCCGCGATATTGATAATGTTCCTGTTTGGAATGTAAAAGGAAGAAGTCATTATTTTAATTTTTTTCTGATTTTAAAAACAAAACAATACATTTATTTTTTACCTGTATAAGCCACCTCTGGCATTAGGAATTCATTTATTGCAAGCTGTGGTACTATTCTTTTCCCTTTTGGCAACAAAATAGGATCCTCAAAAAAAGTTCTCGTGGGCCTCCATTTGTAAGGTATTCTCGAATAGTCACTACTACATTAAGCCTGCTGATTTGCTACTAGAAATTCTCTGACAGGCATAATTGGCAAATGACATTTTTGACATCTGCCCCTTCTTCAATAGAGCAGTCCATCCCTTGATAATAAATGGCCCTTGATCGGAATTCTACTACATGAAATGATATAGGTTTCTGACAAGGCATTCCTGATTGTTAGGCATATGTTTTTATAATTTATTAGGCCAACATTCTTAATCGCACTCTAGATAAGAATGACCTCTTATTTGCTTATTGAAAAAAAAACACCGAAACATTCTGAATCTTTGTTGAACCTTTACTAAGTGATGGAAAAATCTGAAAACTGTAGCATCTTTGTTCTGACCTTCTGCTGAGTCACAAAAGAAATCAACTTCATCAATTTCAACACTAAGATAATGTTTAACAAAATGTTGCAGAAAGCAGCATACTTCACCACTTCCCTTATTACAGATAGATTCTGGATACATGAAAAATATACTCTTTCCAGTAGACAGTACGAATATATTGAAGATATATAGTGAGAGTTGTCTCTTATAATATACATCATTAGTTGCAATGTTGGGATACACGAAATTGTTGCAGTAAACAAAGCAAATAGCTTCTTTCTTTACATTTCTCTGGTTCTCTGTCTTTGATGATCTTTTCCTTTGATAAAATGTTTAACGTTTTCTTAAATGGATCTCATATTGTGTGCAAATTTGTTTAAGTTCCTTCTATATTACTTTTTTCTGGGTCATTCTTCTCTGTTACAAATGATGAATCCAGGCCTTTTTTTTCCAGCAGTGAACTCATCACATGTAATGCAAACATCGGTTCTAGAATACCCGAAGGAATTATTAAAATCCCCATTAAAATTGTCCTATATGATTGATAAGAAATGGCTACCTCAGGATAAATATTCCGGATTTTTTTTTCTTTTTGCTCCTCAGTATTCTGTGGCTGATCAGGGTTTTTCCTGTGTGTTTTATTACAAATAAAGAAGATCCTGAAAGCTACAAGATGGGAGCATGAACAGAATCTTGAAAAAAAGTGACTTAGCATGTTGTTTTCGTGGACCCTTCATATCTAAATATCAATGTGCTCACCCGTGAAGAAATCACATAAAAAGTAAAGTAATGTAAAGTAAAGTAAAGTAAAGTAAAGTAAAGTAAATTAAAGTAAAGTAAAGTGATCCCACTACAGGCCTCAGGAGGCCCTTGGGTTAATGAGGAGGTTAAGGCTCCCACTTTTTCTAGATAATTGGCACTTGATACCATCCGGGTGGTCAGCCCTACGTGACGGCCGCCTTTACTCCAAGAACAACTCATTTCAGTTAGAGGCTGAGTCGACCCCAGGGCCATAGTACCGCCAGAAGGTTTGGGTCAGTTCAAAAATCCTAACCCCACCTGGACTCGAACCCTCGACCATCCGGCTTGTAGCTTAGTGCCTTAACCACTACGCTACGGCGTGCCCCAAGATACATACCAAACATGTTATTTTTTATATAAAAGTGGGATATTGATCTCTGTTAGCCAAAATAATATGCATCTAGTATTTTACTATTTTAATTTTTAATTTAAAAGATTTTAATTTAACAGGATCTTTACAAGATTTGTTATACCTTGATTTGCTTTGTCATTAGTTCCATGGAGGATAAATAATTGATTTTTACTGTAACTTTTGTTCCATATAAAAGGTTTGTTTGTGTAGAGAGTAACATGATAGATAAGCATTTGAAATCTCAGTCACAATTTTCAATTAGCGCTGTTCTCTTATAATCTTAAATTCTTCTCATAGCTTATTGAATTTTATTGATTTACGGAAATTAAACATGAGAAAGTACCGGTAGTATGGTTAGATACATATGCTACTACTTTTCTTTCAAATGATTCTGTTTTATACGTTCTCTTTTCAGAAGAATAGGTATCGGTTTCGGTTAGAAGTAGGGACAGTTTATTTGTCTCCCATCATCTGAATGATTTTAATATCATAAAAGCACCGATACGACAAACTGAATTATCCTTTTCATATTGGAAATCCTTTCTTGTGTTTCTGTACTCCATTCTATTATGAGAAGAAAAAACGTTATACCCTAATTCATGAAAAGGCTATTTTAATTAGGTCACTGAAGTAAAAATCATGATATATTGTTAATATACCACTTCCATCTTCTGTCTGTATATAACAGCACATCCCCACGTGAGAGACGGAAGGTCTATTGCATGAGTTACTTAAGCAAGCTAATAGAGTTACGTTTATTTATCCACTTATGTCAGCGAGTAATATGTGGTTAGATTATTGCCTCAAAAATACATCTAGTAGGCGTATAGAGTAGGCCTATAAGTTGAAGAACAAAGGCCCATTAAAATTTGTCCAGAGGCTCTATTTTAGGCTTGAGGTTCTCTAACGAGCCTGAAAATGTTCAGACTCGAGATCCACGTTTCAAAATCCTTACCGAAGGACTTTTCCCGTCGATTCATCCATCCTATAAAATTCATCGAACATGTCTGTTATGCTCCAAAATTTAGAGGTTTTCTTTCTTTGTTTATTAGACTGAAAATTGATAGTGTGATAGCCGGAAATTGTAGTTATCAAAAGGTATTAAAAATTGATTATTACCCTATAAATATTTGTAATTAATTATTAGGGTTTTTTAGACAATTATTTAATTATAAATGCATATCCGATGGACGTATACCAATCACGTATTGGCACGAAAGGATTTCTTACAACCGCTTCCACGTCAGGTGAAAGCGACCCATTTTAAGTATATAAAAACTAGGGGTTTCAACCCCTAATTCATCTCGTCGGTGACTAGCGATCTCTAGCACCGACGAGATCTCAACGCAGTTGTAACCAGCTCTACTTGGATGTCACCTATAATACTCATTTGTAAGTCTGCTTCTTTATTTTGACTTAACATAAATAATATATGTCTTATACATTTGGTTTGCTGGAATAAACTCAGTTTTCTAATGTAGTCGGTCAAAGACTTTTAACTTATTAAAGATAGTTTATTATTTGCTCAGGTTCATTAAGTATTCAATTGAGGCAAGTGGTTTAGTGTAGTAAATTTAAAGATAGTAAATTTAAAGATAGAATATTGTTTATCTCTTTAATTAATTTCTATTGTGGTTTTTGTTTATCTTGTTTTTCTTATTGTTTTAACCCATTCGCCTCAAAAGATGAGGTAGACTCGCTAGTTGTTAAATGACCTTCAACTCAGAAGACGAGGTACACTCGCTTAACTCTGCTGTTATATGTTTTGCAACATTTTGTACATCCTTTTGCAGGGTTATCTTTTGTTAACATTTATGAATAGTAGAGGAAAGTGTTTTTGCCTTAATCCTTATTGTGTTCTGAAGTACCGTTATCTTTTGTTTGTTTTGAATGTCTGAAAATAGACAATATAATTAACGGTAACTAAATCCGATTTTTGGTAAAATGAATTGAGCATTTAAACCTGAAGCGAATGGGTTAATCTGTTTCTTTCAAATATAGTATTATTGTTAAAATATTTACTTTAGTTATGTGAATGCCTCTGATTCCTTAGTTTTTGCTATCCCTTGCAACGTTAGGTAAATCCTAACCTTGTTTTAATGTTAAGCCCGTCTCATTTATTGTACTCGGCCTATATTTTATATCATGCTACCACTTGACAGGAGACGGGCTGTACCATATTGTCTGGCAGCGGTGACATTTAAAAATTTTGGAGTTCGAACCCAGGACTCTGATAGTAGCAAAAACTAGGCGAACAGTGCAATGATTATTAATTTTGTTTCTAATTATTATTTTCTTGTTATTTGTGTGTGGTTTAATTAATTTTGTTACAGCTTTTTATTATCTATGTCATTTATTTGTATTAACATGTGTTGATTTTATCGCTGTGAATTTATTATGATCAAAGTAAAGTTAAGTGTCATATATTTTGGAATTGGGGAATCTGTAGGGAAAGACAGATGGCAGTGATGATCTTTAATTTTCTTGGGTTGAATTATGTTTCTAATTGTTTCAAGGCATACTATTAACGGTATTATAATACAGGCGACATTCTAAATATACATATATCGAATTTCAATCGAAGAGCAAACATTAGGTCCTAGATTTATAAAAATAACATAGTAGCCTATATTCAATTAACCTGGAAATACGCAAACAACTTTCGCTTTCGCTGAAGTAAGGGTAGTTCATACTGTAAGACGGCGAGATTGAGCCCAAGATAATTCCCTATGACAACTCAGTTTCTTTTGTAAATTCAAACACAGTTGACACGGAATTTTCATCCTTTGGATGAAAATAGTACAATTTAGGAAAAATATGTAATACTTGCAAACCATTCAAATCCTTTGCCACTTTCGAGGTAGGATATTTAGTGTCTGAAACTTAACCAAATGACGCAATTTAATGTTTTATGTCAGTTAGGAATTGATTACAGGATACACAAAATTAAATAACATATACGAGATGCAGTCATAGGGACGTTTAGACCTACTAACGGGTTCAATATAATGCACATGGGCGCAATTTTTCCGTTGTATACATAGCACTAGGCCTGTATGTTGCCGGCAGGTAATGATAAAGACCAGCTATCAAAAATACTTACCGCCTTTCCTTCATATAAACTATAATGATATTGGTAAATATAAGTTTATAAGTCAGAAACGTGTAAAATTATAGTGTTATTGAACTCGATATCTCAAGATTTTAAAACTTATGTCATGATTGAGTATTGTAAACTAATAGGCTAATTTTATTTATTTAGAATAACCAAGGACCGTGTCAACTTATAAATTTATGGGTTCGCCTTTTTTTTAAATAACAATCTGTACTCAAAATTATCGGCTATACCATAGGGAATTATTGATTAATTATTTTTAAAGTAATTAGGGCTATATAGACTACTCATGAAATTAGTAATAAGTGTTGCACTCGACGCCCAGCTAATAGATGATCAAAATAAAGTATTTTCTTTAATGATTAGGATCTAAATGTAAAACGCTAATTAGATTATTATGTAAGTTGAGGGGATAAACACAGTCAGAGTGGCTTGCTTATAGGTGTAGATTTTTTTTGGAGAAATAACAAGAATGGTTATAACGTGCTAAAACGAAGAATTATTGACAGCTTCAGATCGTTCCGTTACAAGTTATTTCAGGACATAACAGGTTCGAGTCAGTGTTACATTAGGTAGACGACCAGTAAGGCACATAGGCCTAATGGAAGTCGGAATCTCAAATATTTAGGGAACATATAACTGTGTTTTTATCCGGTGCCGCTGAACCCTTTTTCCTGATGTTGTACCCCTCCTAAAAAGGGTCCAATGACTTATGACAAAAAGATGGGTTCAGGAGAGCCTGCGCATCTCTATCTGACCCCCACGATATGAAAGGAAGGATGGGGCCTAGTAGTACAAAAGGTAGTTTGCTGGCCTCTCATCCACTGTCTCGTGGCGGCTCGTTTAAAAACACAGTGTTGGGAAAAATACAGGTAAAATACTAGCCAGGGAGATAGCTTAGTGGGGAAACTAGACGTAGTTGGGCCCTAGAATGTGCAATGTGTTGTCTGGTAGAAGAGCTAACACAAAAAGAAAGTGGACAAGATGATCTGCCTAGTGCCATCGTGCGAAACAGACTACGCTAAGACGGTCACTGGGAGCATCCAGAGGTCCACGAAGAGGTAGAGAAGTTGTAGTACAGAGAGAGTATAGAGAATATTATGGGACTAGATACTTGCCTGATGCCATCGTGCGAAACAGACTACGCTAAGACGGTCATCCAGGAAGATTGAAAAGACCAATGGAGTATAAAAGAGGTTAATAGGGAAAAGGACGTGCACAGTAGTGGAATAGTACATTGCCTGATGCCATCGTGCGAAGCAGATCACGCTAAGACGGTCATCAGGATTGTTCTAGTGTCCGAGAGTGTGTAATAGAGGTTAACAGGGAAAATGACGCGCGCAGTAGTGGGATACAGTGTTGCTTGATGCCATCGTGCGAAACAGACTACGCTAAGACGGTCATGCAGGAGCGCTAAGGCCCAAAATATAGGGGATTTGGGAGTCTCCAGGAGAGTGAGTCGTGGTCGGCCGACCGGGTAAAAGTGAAACAGAGAGAAACACGTAGGAGCATTGTATTAACCCAGGCAACACAGTGTAGTAGACGTAGAAATAGTGCTAGGTAGAAAGAGAGAAAAACAAGGGAACTGAGAAAGCTAGAACAGACTTGCATAGAACATGAAATATATAAAACGGGGAAGATCGGTCGCGAGTAGGATGTACGCATGTACACAAAGAGAACCTGTCAATAATCTGAAGATAAAATAGGAAGACTCATCTCGTTCACCCTGTATCACTTATCCGATAAATCCGAAAATAGCGCGAAAGAAAAGGCAGTAATCGCATGGAGTTGCGACGCGAAGATCCTAGCTAATTCCTTTTTCACCCCAGAGAAATATTTAAACAAGTCCTCCCATTCATTGATAATGCAAGGAGTACGCCGTAACGTAGTGTCTAGTTAGAAGTGAAAATAAAAACAACCTAAAAGACATGTCACAAAAGTTAAATGGAGCTATGAAAATCATAATTACCAAGTTATGCGAATGTTCGTATCAGTCACTTTGGCTCAGTTAGTTGTTAGGGCACTGTATTACAAGCCAAAGGGTCGAGGTTTCGAGACCCGGAGGATCAGTAAATTTTAAAACGGTTCCAAACCTTCTGGCGGCATGGTGGCCCTGGGATCCACTCAGCATTTGATTTAAACGAGTACCGGGCATTTGAGCTGGGGAAAAAAGGTCATCACGTAGGGCTGACCACCCGGCTGACAATCCAGTACTAAATGTCCAGAAAAAGTGGCACCACTTAACGTACATTTTTAATTAATAATACAGATTTATTTAGGTATCCAAGCCATTTGTAGTAAGAGAAACTTCGAACCCAGATCCGCACTAACAAAATACACAATCACATGATGTAAGCTGACAGAGGCAAAGGAATAGAGAGAAGCCAAGGGTTAAAGTCGACTTAATACCAGAAGGCTCGAAGTCGCATCTCATATTTTACCCCTTAATTGGGTCAAAAGACTCACTTCACTAGCCCACAGAGAGACAGAGCGCGATGACCTACCTTCCTTGCATTCGAGAATATGGAAAACGCTTGGAACCCTTGAGGCATTGTAACTGTTAGATATATAAGAATATTATGTAGGTCAGTCAAATGTGAGATTTTCATGTTCTCGCCATTAAGACCAAAAATAGCAAATATCAGAACGGAGATCGAATTCCGAATCAGTAAGTTAAAGCTCGAATCTTGCAATTGAAATTAAATTGGCAGATATAAACTCCGGGACTTGCAGGTTTGCACATGTAGAAGTTAAATTCAATGGTGCTAAAACTTTCCATAACAATGTGTAATCAGTGCATAAGGTTTTATTTTCTAGAAATATAAGACGAGCATATGTTTTGGAAAATACGACCCTTGATGTAGTAACAAATGAATTGAGAAACCCAATTAAAATAAATATATACGTTTAAAAGGTATTCTGGTAATTATTTGCTCATGTCGATTTTATTGTAACTAAGGAAGTTGTAAATTCGCAATAGACAGAGGTAGGTTGGACAGTTAAGTCTCATAGATTGGTTAGGCTCGATGACACGAAATAGGAGCATGGGCACTTAGCACAGATAGAGAGATGGGGAGAGAAAGAGAGAGAGAGAGAGAGAGAGAGAGAGAGAGAGAGAACGCGCCTATAAGGGAGGACAATGGAGATACGAAACAGGATGTTAATCGGTATTGGGGAATTGAGAACAATGATAAAATTCAAAATGTCCATATAATAAGAATGGGTGAACAGATTAAGTCCACAAGGTTGCGATTCATCAGGTTCAAGGGAATTTTATAATGCATTAATTTGTACCCACAAGCCGGTAAAGTACGTCATAATTAAGCGGGAAATAGATAAACATCTAAATCCAAGGGCCGGTCGATATATAAAAAAATAATTTTAATTATCCTTATAATAAACCAATAAAGCCAAAGTTCGGGTACTCAAATAATCCGAGGACCCACACTCAAATTAATACAGAGTATGTATCGATTTTATTGTATTATGCCAATAGACAAGATACGCCAAACCGAAAGGATGTTATTAGATAACGGGACATTTCTAAAGGTAGAAATATAGCACACATAACCGTCATTCACTACAACGATATGTTCTTTCAAAATTTGTTTGTTCAACGTCCTACTATTAGCGAGAATTTACATTAAGAAGTAATGTTGAACTTGCCGTAAGTGAAAGTTAGATGTACTCAGCTGTGAATATATTATAAACGTACCTTCATATAGATTACGCCATGATGATATGAAGTAATGTTTATGGCGCGTCCCGTGACTAATGCTCATACACTTAATGTGGATCCAGATCTAGAAACTCACCCCTTTCCTTTTGGAGAATCATTAAAAAAATCCTAAATGTCATTCTCAAAAGTAGATGTATGAAATATAAACGAGATGAATCTTCATAGGATTATAGTATCTGAGAGTATTAAATTATTACCCACAGTTAGAGAAAAGCCATTCTGAATGTGAGCCGGCCTAGAGACTCTCAAACATAGGCCCGGGCGTGAGCAGAAACATAGATTTCGTAGTCTATAATTGTGGGAAAAAGAGAATTTTTTTCTTATATAATTATGAGAAGAAGGGTAGTAAGAAAGAAGATTAAAATAAAACCCATTAGAATTAGCCTACGAATTCTACTATAAGGACGAAAATCTTATCTTAGATTCAATGCAACCTAACACGGGAAGATTGATAACAAAAAAAATGATAGATGACCCCTAGTGGTTAAGATAGTGAAGTAACGCATGGCCACCTGTCTGTTCTCCTCTCGCCCTTAATTTTTTGGATTTACTTACGCTCATATTATAACCACACACAAATCATTAAGTGTTAGTTCCCTTGTAGAAGACCTAGGTTCATGAAAAAGAGTCATAAATGTAGTGCACGGGGAAAAGGATGAAATAAAGATTAAAGTCCGAACCCAATGATAGGTACATCCAAGTAGAGGAGGAAACTGAATTTATGGCCGTTTCAATAAACCCACACTATTATTCTATGTTAAGCCACAAAGCAGTGGATAAGTGCAGACGTGGATACTGGATAATTTGTCCCGCGGATCAATCACTCTATCATACCCAGACCCAATCATGTTTGAGCGCCCTATTCTTCAATCGAGAAGAGGAAGCCCATCGGCTATGCCAAACATATATTTTAGCATAGGACTTCACCCCCATCTGGATTCGGCATAAGAAGACAGAGAAGTGGGTATATTCTCTTCCCAGACCCATGAAACTGACTGACACCTGCCACGGCCCACAAGGAGAAATTTCGCGCCAAATATACCTAAATGAAACAGGTATATTACGTCAAGCTCCAGGATGCCAAATATATGCACTCGGATTTACATTGTTATGCAAAGAAAAATGGAGGTCCCTCTTTCCTCTGAGCATTATATTATCCAAGAATTGCCCAAACTATTGACCCAAAAGCAAGCCGAAAACCTAATCCAAACTCCATCTTCAGAGATCCAAGCGGCTCTAGAACGCATTGCCGTCCACCTCCACTCTGTTCCTACGCTTTCCCCTCCGCAGAAGACAAGTCTAAATTATCTTATTCAACACCTACAAACGAAAAAAAAAAAAAAAACATAATACTAAAATATGGCTAACTGTGTTGTCAGAAATACTTGTAACGATATTAATCACAACGGTAGTTTTTCAGCCTTGCACCAGGAGACTCCTAAGGTTCGGGTATCGGTGTTTTTACGCCCGACGTACGCAGCAACATCACCAGGCCAACGCACCTCTTCTGTACCCAATCCAGAACTACCCGCTAGCACAAATCGGGAATGCAGTACCTGCGCCGGAACCGGACGCAATTCAACAACCTGGGCTGTATCCAGATCTCGTCGTCAACTAAACTTTGCCCTAGTGGGATAGGGCCACGTATACGAGAGGCTACATCACGTCAAAGAGAAGTCCATGATGATTCTATATATGTAATTTTGTTTTGTTTGTCCTCGACCCTACTATCCACTGAAAAACAAAGACTTATTTATATATGAAGTAGAATACCGACGATTTCATACACAGACTAATTGCATTGTTGTATCCATAGAAGCACTACGTTAAAATTCTAAGAGCCAAAGCAAATGATAAACTAGCTAAGCCACGGTTTTTCGAAGTTCACAAAGGTTTCCTTCAAAAACGTATTGCGAATTCTTGCGAGGGAAGGATCTGTTATGCCCCAAAATTTAGAGGTTTTTTCTTTGTTTATTAGACTGAAATTGGATAGTGTGGATAGCCGGAAATTATAGTTATTCAAACGGGTATTAAAAATTGATTATTCCCCTATAAATATGTGATATTATAATTATTAGGGTTTTTTTTTATTTTTTTATTTTTAGACAATTATTTAATTATAAATGCATATTCCGATGGACGTTTGTACCAATCACGTATTGGCACGAAAGAAAGGAATTCGTACAACCGCTTCCACGTCAGGTGAAAGCGACCCATTTTAAGTATATAAAAACTGGGGTTTTCAACCCCTAAGGGATCTCCACCCCCCCTTTTTGTCGGTGACTAGCGATCTCTAGCACCGACGAGATCTCAACGCAGTTGTAACCAGCTCTACTTGGATGTCACCTATAATACTCATTTGTAAGTCTGCTTCTTTATTTTGACTTAACATAAATAATATGTCTTATACATTTGGTTTGCTGGAATAAACTCAGTTTTCTAACGTAGTCGGTCAAAGACATTTAACTTATTAAAGATAGTTTATTATTTGCTCGGGTTCATTAAGTATTCAGTTGAGGCAATTGGTTTAGTGTAGTAAATTTAAAGATAGAATATTGTTTATCTCTTTAATGAATTTCTATTGTGGTTTTTGTTTATCTTGTTTTTCTTATTGTTTTAATCTGGTTCTTTTAAATATAGTATTATTGTTAAAATATTTACTTTAGTTATGTGAATGCCTCTGATTCCTTAGTTTTTGCTATCCCTTGCAACGTTAGGTAAATCCTGACCTTGTTTTAATGTTAAGCTCGTCTCATTCATTGTACTCGGCCTATATTTCATATCATGCTACCACTTGAGAGGAGACGGGCCGTAACAATGTCCGAGTTTGAATTCCCGACCTAGGGACCGGAGGCAAGGATTAAAATCCCTAGAAAACAACGCTGATTAGTACTGGACTAGTATTATATTTACATGATCGATTTTCATAGTGTTATTTCTATAGGTCTGAAGATATATTGTGAGATAAACATATTTTATATAGTTAATGTGCTGACGAAGACATAATTGAGTTGATGAAATTTTATACTCCTTGATATGTATTTTGATGATAAGATTTAAAAGGGGTAGTTGTATAACATTTCAAAGGTCCAAAAAAAAAAACACATAATCTACACCATAAAACACAGTCAAATTTGCAGATAGTAATTGGTTACTCAAAATCATCCTGGGGGCTATCATTCAACCACAAAAATATAGGGCCTACAAATACTATGTACTACCACAAACAACTTACGTAACTTAGAATACAGAGACCAACCCTCATAATCATGAAAAATGCATACCGTTCTGTCTCTTCTGAGGCACTCACAGTCATATATGTTCTCCGAATAGAATTGGAACTCAGATTACGAAACGAAGTCTGGCCGTTAACACGTAACAAGAAGACTACAGCAATTTTAGTCGATTTACTGAAAGCAGAAATCTCGAAAAGTGAAGCGGAACTGCTAACCGTAGACATCAAAGTAGAACTCACAACTCTGGGAAAGATGGAGGTTATACTGTCAATAACAGCATTTCTCAAACTATGGTTCCGACCCACTGGTGGGGCACGGGCGATGTTTTGATGGGTCGCGAAATGACCCGTCAGGTCTACAAAACACTTTAAAATTAAAATAAACATTTTTTAAAAGTTATCAATATTCCATCTGGCAGTGAACATAGCAAAACATGTTCAATACTTATCGGCTCTGTGAACGCGGGACTGAAGACAGAACTAGCACAGCACACATGCAACAATGAGAAATATGAAAGTATTCGCTATTTTCAATATATTTGAGATCGGTAGCGGTGTATTTGTATTATGATAAAGTGAACAACGAGTTTAGTCAGTTTGAAATGTAAATCTATCAATGGGGAATAATAATTTACTGGTAAATTAGCAGTGCAAAACTGCAAGTTCATTCTCAGTCTTCCGACAGCCTTGGTTTAGGATTAAGTGTATTTCCCTCTTAAGAGTTAACGATGGATGCATGGCTCAAATCAGGGACATTAAGAAGAAAAGTACATGCGAGTGAAGCTAAAGATCCCGTGAGCGTGAGTGATAGTGAATTAAGTGTCCCAGCTTCGAGCTCTGACATACGTAGGCCTACTAGTTCGGCGATTGACGCAAAAATAAAGAAGCAATAACAGTGTAAATATGACGCGAACTATCAGAGGTTGGAGTTTTTGTGGTGTGGCGATAAAGATAAACCAAAACCACAGTTTATGTTACGAAGTTCCCTGAAATGCTTCCTAGAAACCAAATAAATTACGAAGGCATTTAGAAACAAAACATTCAGACGTTAAAAACAGAAGTGAAGAATATTTCGCTCGCGCAAATATTGCAGTTCAAACGGAAAAAAACTATTGTATCTAAAGTGGGATCAATAAATTCAAAGGAACATTATGTATGCTAGTTTGTCTATTGCTAAAGCTGGAAGACTTCATTATATAGGTCAGAATCTGAAAGGTTCCTGTGTATAAGAATAGTGTTAAAGTTACGTTTGGTAAACAAAGAGCAACCCAGTTCGATTTAATTCCCACGTCTAACAATACAGTGCATCGCCGTATCAATTAAATGACTAGTGACGTATAAAATCAACTCATCATGAGAATAAGATACAGTAGATGTTTTATATTACAAATTGACGTATCATCTGATATCGTTAATTTATCTCATTTCATTTCATTCATTAGATATGAATATCAGAGTGCCGTCAACTAAGATTTTCTTTCTGTGAAAATTTATCAACGCATACAAGAGCAGAGTGTGTTTTCGAAGTTCTTAATTAATATATGAACTAGCACAACATTGATTGCGGAAAAAAAGGTGTTGGGCTAACTTGCGATGAGTGTCGAGCGACGAGTGGACGGTAGTCATGTTTTCGCGCGTGTTCGTAAAGTGGCAGTAGATGTTATTTGGTTACACTGCTTTATTAACAGAGAAGCATTGGCTAGGAACACCACGCCGAGTGATACGAAAATAGTTTTCGACACTGCAGTTAAAGTGGTAAACTTCATAAAAGCTCGGCCATTGAGAGCGAGACTTTTTTTCTGTGCTTTGCGACGAAATGGATAGTAAGCATAAGCATCTCCTGCTTCATTCAGAGGTTCGCTGACTTTCAAGAGTTAAAGTCCTTGTAATACATTTTGAGCTTAAACAAGAAATTTTACTATTTTTGAATGATTATAAGACTAAGTATGCGGCTTTGTTTTTTGATAAAAATTGGCTGGTCACATTGGTTTACATGTCGGACATATTTTCCAAACTAAATGAACTCAATTTGTCCCTTCAAGGCCCTGCCATCACTGTATTTTAAGCTTATGATAAAGTCAAATCGTTCCAGGAAAATATCAATCCCTGGTTAAGGCATGTCAAAAGTAATGATTTTTCTTCTTTTCAAACATTAGAGTATTTTCTAAGTGAAAATGATATTTCCTTACCTTCTGATTTTTGTGATTGTATATTATCCCATCTCTCTGCTTTGAATAAAGAGATTGAAAGTAATTTATCAGAAAATTACAGTGAATTCAAATAGATTCGAGACTCTTCCCTAAATTCAGATTCTGAAAGTTAAAATTTGTAGTAAAACTAAGAGAACAGCAATGTTAAAACAGATGTGATTCTGGCATGAAAACTATATTTTTACACTCAGATATAACTACGTTTTGGATATCAGCAAACCGTGAATATCCTGAACTTTCGAATGAGGCATTAAAGTTGCTCATGCCGTTCGCAACTTCATATCTGTGCGAAAAGAGAATTTCCTCTTCAGTTTAAGTGTAAAACAAGTATAGAAATAGGCTTGATGAACGCTCCAATTTACGACTCAAGTTAACTGCAATTGAACCTAATATACACCAGCTTCTGCCGACACGACAGGTCCACCCATCGCATTAGTTCGGTAAGTACACAATATTTTAACAACAATTTCCTCATGTGCTGAATTAGAATATGGTATTTTAATTAACATGCATATAATCATATAATATTTACGTTTTCATCACTATGTACTAAATTAACTTACAGGACGCGTGAAGTTTAATATCTTTCAAGGTGGGTCCAGGACATAAAACTTTTGAGAACCACTGCCCTAGATAATTATTGTCTACAATGTCAAGACGCATTTGTACGCAATGTTAGTCTAGTATTTTTTGAAGTTGGAAATCGAGAATGCTTGTTGCTTTTAAATAAAACACGAAGGCCGGTCATGGTGGTCTAGTGGTTACCAAGCTCGCCTCTGGTTCTAAGATATTTGGGTTGAAATCCGGTCAGAACCATTTGATTTTTCATATATTATCTGAGTAAGGAACACTACTGAAGGAAATTAGCTGAGAATCCCGTTTCATAAATTTACCTTAAGCCTGAAAATAAATTAACTACCTTCGATAAAAATGTTTCGATCTGTGACGGCTAGAATTATGTTGCGGCTCCAATGACCTTACCTGTTAAAAAGCGTTGCTAAATAAACAAATAACCTTAAAAAGGAGGGATCGTCGTTGTTGGGACAGTTCTAGTTGAGCATCTACATTGAAAAGAACATGAGAATTAAGCTAGCTAAGAAAAATTGTAATATGTGTGCGATAACTGATAAGTAGAAATGAATTGAAAGGAGATAAATGTCTAGTTTGTAATTGGTTATCAATATTTCTCTTCCACATAGGCCTAGTATAATACTATAACTAATCATCCATAGTAATTTCTCTTCCACATAGGCCTAGTATAATACTATATCTATCCATCCATAGTAATTCTGCCCGAGGGCAGGTCCTTCACTGCAATCATAGCATTTCCATGCTATGATTGCAGCTTTAATAGGGAATTGTATGTGTGGTAGCTTCCCGTTGCTTTCCACACCGGTGAAGGAAGATGATGATAATGATAAGGGTGATGATGATGATGGCCATATGATTTCGGGAACCGTTTGGGCCTTAAAGTCTTCCTGACATTTGTCTTACAGTTGAGGGAAAACCCCCATAAAAACCTCACCCAGAAAAACTGCCCCGACCGGAGATCGAACCCGGGCCCGCTGCGTGACAAGGCAGCACGCTACCTCGAGACCACAGCGGTGGAGACTATAACTATAATAACTAAAAAAATAGTAGTAATTGTTGGGTTACATAAAACATAGGCCTACATTCTGTTTCACACTCAACAAAAGATATACTATCAAACAAACAAATTGTAATGTGGTTTAGCAGTCACGTCATTATCACTGATACAGCTGGTTCGATCATAGGTTGGCACATATTTCCCGAGTTAGATTTTTTCTGGATTTTTTACCCTTTGAGATAAATGTCAGAAGAAGACAAACTACACAATTCATTATAATCCCCGTTAATAAAGTGGGCATCATAATTATCTATAACAATTGCCTTGATTAAAGTGAATGTGTGAGTCGAATTGCGTCTTGTACTAAATTATTTTTAAATCCCGGAGTTTTCGTTGACGGTGAACTGGTGGTTATCACGCTCGCTTATGATTCCAAGGTTCGTTGGTTCTAACTCGGCAGCGGTGGATGGATATTTAAGGGCGTAAGTCTTTCTTTGGAATGAAAGTAATGCCTTAGGTCAGCCCTCCAGATTTATCTAAAAGGAATTCGAGTCTGAAAAAAGACTCTCTGAGCAAACATTTTTCTCCAAATTAATGCCGAGACTTTAAATGCGACGCTGATGAACTGCTGAGATGTTAGAGAGCGTCGTTAAGAACAATATAATTATGTCCCGCAGTTGGTTCCAGCATGAAGTTAATAATTCAACCGGGAAGCCCCTAGTGTATGTGAATGGTCATAAAATTACGCCTACATAATATCACATGTTATGCGTTCAAAAGTTAAAAGCTACGTTCGTGTGGCACATATAAATTACCTGCAAAGGAGAGGAAATAAGAAAGATAATTATATGTTATAGTTACTTGGAACGTAATAGCAGAGACAATTGAGGGAATCATAATATTATAGGAAATTACTCTAACATCTTCAGCAGTAAAAATTGAAAAATCTCTCTTTCTGCCCCTCATTTTATCCTCGTTCATGTAGGTACTTTCGTGTGCCCCATGCTTCCCAAGCATTATAGGAATACTACCTGTTAGTAGAGATTTCTTTAAAACTCAAAAACACGTGTACTCATTCCTAAACACATAATAAGATGAAGGGTCTTCCCGGATATGTAATCAGCTCGATGCCATCTTCTAGACGACACGAACTTTTATGAAAATAATCAGCATTCGCTCATACATTTATATCAAACACGTTGAATACAATTCAGTGGTTTTGATGGCCAAATGGTATTAGGAAATTATTTAGGCCTCAACGTTTTCCGATATTTGCCTTGCAGGTGAGGAATTACTATGGGAGCGAATACAGGCCTCCTTTAACGGAGGCAAAGGCGTTATCGGTACTCCGGTACCACAGTGGTGGACATATGGAAACCATTTTGAGTATTACTGATATTTTTTCAACCCAATCCCTAATAAATTCACGAGTTTTTCCAAACTACATTTTAAAACTATTCAAATTTTGAAATAATTTGATTCGAAAGTTCATCATCATCATCACGAATTTAGGCCATTTGTTGACCTGTTTCGGCCTCAAGAGAAACACCATCCAAAAGTCTTTTGAGTGGACGTCCTGGTCTTCTTCTTCCTGCAGGTTGATATCTTAACATTTGTTTGGGTATTCTGTGATCTTCCATTCCATGAACATGTTGCATCCATCTTGACTTATAATCAGAAATTTTGTTTTCTAAAGGTTCCATGTGTAATTCTTCCAAGATGTCTTCATTTTTTTGTGGTCTAGTAGTGTGTATCCTGCAGTCCTCCGAAGATATCTCATTTCAGCAGATCTAAGTCTCTGTATATCCTTCTGTTTCAACGTCCATACTTCGCTACCATACAAAGGAGTTGGAAGAGCCAGTGTTTTATACACTTTCAGTCTTGAATGCTTTTGGACTAACTGTGGCTTGAAGATAGAGTTTATTAACCCTAAAATTCTTAAAAATTTAGATATTTTTGCATTTACATCCTTTTCTTCTTCATATGAGATATTGCATCCTAGATATGTAAAATTATTCACCTGCTCCAAAATTTTATTGTCCAGTACAATTTTACTTCTGACAGGATGTACACCTTGAAATGCCATAATTTTTGTTTTTTTCTGTAGATATCTTTAATCCATATTCTTCTGTAATTTTGTTATGTTTATACCGACCTTTCTGTAGATTATCTTCGGAATTTGCTATTATTATTTGGTCAACTGCAAACAATAGGGTGTTTAATTTTCTATTTTCTGATATTCTTATTCCAAATTTATATGTTTTGTTCCAGCAACATATTACTTCATTGATATAAATTGCAAAGAGTGTTGGGGATAGGGGGCAGCCTTGTCTCACACCACGATTTATAATTCCTTCTTCAGAAAATCTGTTATTTAATTTAATCTTTATGGTGTTGTCTTTGTAAATATTTTGCATGGTCTGCCGAAGTAAATTTGGTATATTTCTGTCTTCCAATATATTTAAGAGTTTTGAAAGTTGTGAATATTAAATCAACTTTATTTCATGTAAGACTAACTCGAAGAATTTAAGTCAGAGACTCTAGAATACCTATTTCCAATTGCGTATTCAGGGTTTCCACTGTACACCTTTCAGGTTTCGAACACGTGTACGTTTCGTTTAATAAAACTTAGAAACATGTAACCACTGTGGTACTTCAACCAAACTCAAAACGTTTGTTTACAGTACCTTACAATTGTTCAATATTAGCTCCTTGTATAACACGACACACATCAAGCATGTAGTCTATTTCCGCCCAAACGTTGTAGCATATGATGTTCAACTCGTGTAATGGCACGGTCTGTGGATGGGGTGACTTGTACACAACTCCATAAAAAAGTCAAGGGTTGTCAGGTCTCGTGATCGCGGTGGCCAACGAAGAAGATCTCTATCGTTATTAACAGCAAGATCAATCTACCTGTTCGGTGCTTTGATGTTGAGTTCCAATCTGATGTCATTATGAAAAATGTGGGGACGCGACATCCTGTTAAATGAATAAGTTGGGTTATGTCCTGTTCCAGCTGAGGCAGGAGGCGTACTTGTAGGATATCAAGGTACTCACCTAATGTGATATTTTTCTCTACAAAAAAAAAAAAAAAACAACGGGCCATAGATTTTCGCCGGTTTAAAGTGCGGAAAACTTTCACAATAGGAGAGTCGCGGACATGTTGCAGTTTTTCGTCCCCAGATCATAACGTTATGCATTTTCACTTCAACCGAAATATGGAAGATGCTCTCGTCATTGAACACTACGGATTCCGAAAAAAAGTCAGTTTCCACGAGAGTCTGCATAAACTAGAACACATGCACTCGGTTTGGTTGAAATTGCAAACCTTTACGCAGAACCTTTTATACATTATATTTAGTGATTTGTAACTCCCTACTAACTGCAGTGGTTGAAGTTTTATGACTACGTGTGAGATATTCACGAATTTACAGATTGATTATCATGGTAATAGAGAACACAGAAAGCTCGCCTATCCCCTATACCAGCCATTTCGCAAATATCAACAATGCGCAATGATTGTGCGTCTGTTATGCAATGTTGCCAACTGTGATACAGAAAACAATTTTTTTTTAGTTTTTCTTTCCATTGATACTAGTTTCATGTTTATATCTTTACTAAACAAAAGTTACATTCGAAACTGAAAGGTTTTTTGTGGGCACCCTGTACTATGTTCCTTGTATCCAAGCAAACATTACAGATCCATTTCTGAAGCAGCTGTTAAATAAGTGTTTCAATATAAAATACAACGAAAAGAATTTAAGTAGATAGAGATTTAAATGTGTAATATTAAAAATATTACGAGTTATAGGGAATAGGCTACTTAATTAATGTAACATCTAGTGGAGTTCTTAATTATAATTAACTCTTTACAGGCATTGATTTAACAAAATTTCACGTGATTTAGCAAGTTTGATCTTGTACTGTGCTTCAAAGTCCCGAGAGAAAAATCTGAAAAAGAGTTTAGATAATCTGAAACTCAGACGTGAAGAGCCACTTGTCAGAACTTCTGATGATAACCAAACTTCGTAAATTACAAGTCACTCCTCTTTTTATATAAAAAATAATGAGATTAAAAAGTCATATTTAATTCTACAAACATTCAAACAGCGAAAATTACTGGCGAACTTAGATTCACATGTTCCCAAAATACAAAAGTAATTTCCAAAATATAATGTCAATTTTGTTTCCTTTGGCATTATTTCATTATTTGTAAATGACGATAGTAGAGGGACGTCGGGTAATTGGAACCCTGTTTCGAATTAGTTCTTTTTCTTCTTTTAATTAAGGGATTTGAATTTTGTTTAATTACAGTGATTATCGTTAGTGTTGTAACTATCAAATAGCATTGTTATTTTATTCAAATATGAAAACATCTTCATAATTTATAAACTATTTTACATTACAAGAAAGGTCCACTTTAACCTACATATTCGGATAAAGTGGACCCCAGATTCCACTTTAGATTTTAGTCTATTTTTAAGTTTATTTACTCTATTAATTTATACAAACAGGCACAGATTTATCTGATAATATTTATGACTGATCATAATAATTATTAAAAAGAGTTGATATTTGTTTAATGTTTTGAAAAATTATTGTTGATTATAACATTTACACGCCATTCAACTGCAAAAAACGACGGTCTTTGGGTTTAGTAAAATTACAATTTTATTAATAAAATTAATTATGTAAATGGTTTTTGCAGATAGCATCCTCATTGATAAAATATACGCATTCGTGTAAAGTTAACCGAATTCCCTTGATATGTTTAATTATTTTATACAAGCAAAATGTCCCATAATATCAAACCAAATCCGTCAGTATATAGTATTAAAGCAACACCTACATAATATAATATATTTAGAAATTCTTTCAACATTTATAGTATTCAATAACAGAAATTAAGAATTGATTCTTAGCTTGAAAAACTTTTAAAGTGGTAATTTTCATAAATATCACAAATAAACCCTTCTTCGCACAAATAATAAAATAAACTGGCCTTGAAGAAGTCAAAGTTGATGAGGAGAAAAATTTGAAATATTTTCTGTTCGAGGGCAGCACCAATTAAAGAAAATATTAACAGGGTCCACTCAAATAGAAGGGTTCACATTACCCGAACTTCCCTATACATTGAAGAACGTCCGTCACGAAGGAACTGTTTACATTTAGCGACTTACTCAATAAAGTGAATTTATACTCGCTTTTGCTGGTTTACGGAATGCACCTCAATTTTGTTAATTAAAGTGTAATATATCGGTTTCGTTGCGAGAAAACAAACATGGTGGCAGTTACAACAACTTTTAGAATACAGGCTTTGGTTAAACTCCTGTTCTTAATTGTCGGATTTCACTGAGGATATATTTCTTGTTTTATTGCAATGGCATATACTGACTTTCGACTACGAAATATCGAAAATTGCTCTCTCTTGAGCGACTTTCCTATATTTTCTCATCGGATGAGCGACCACTCCTAATGGTCCGGGTTTTCTGGTTAACGAACTCGCTTTATGATTCTAAATTCACTAGTATATGCGAAGTTGTATTCAGAAAAAAGTCTGTGCGCAATAACGTTAATAGGCATACATATTTTTATCACTGTCATATTCGTTGTCTACTGATTGGAAATATTTGTAAAAAAGTCAATAATATTTTCATGAGAAGAAACTTAATTTTTATATTCCTTCGAATTTGCTCAATAAGGAACACGGTTTTATAATTGTTTTATTTATATTTCTATAAAGAGGTTTTCTTAACATAAAAGTTTCTCTTGAACAAACAAAAACAAAGTTCTGCAAGTAACCAGTCCCTTGACAGTTTACCATATATATATATATATATATATATATCAAATTAGCGAAGGACCCGAGAAAAGGTATTCATATCTGGATTTTCTGTTGTTTCTCCAAAAGACCGACGCTTTGGCACTTTGTCATAACGACTAGAATTATAATTCCACATTAATAACAGAAATTAAAACAAATATATATAATAGTAGATAATACCCGACTTGCGCTGCTACGCCCAAATAAATGAAAATTAACGTGATGTTATGTTTAGTTGAATACGTAAATGGAAATATATATATATATATATATATATATATATATATATATATATATATATATATAAATTTATATTTTTAGATTTCCAGTGCTGATTACCCGGCGTTGCCCGGGAATCTACTTATCCTCATCTTCTTGACATAAATGTGCTGAAATACGAAAATTAATGTGTTTTATGTTTAATTAAATAAGTAAAGAGAAGCATTTATATCGTAATTATTTTTAGATACACCGTGCTGTTTAGCTGGCGTTGTCCGGAAATCTACTCATCCCGATCTTCTTGACATAGGCCTAAATGAGCAGAAAGACATATTAAGCAACTGGCGTATGTCGTCCATCAATTTTTCTCTCCCTGATTTTATCAGTTCTGCTGGAATCTCATCTGAAACTGGTGCTTTATACATCTTCAATTTTTCTATCTCCCTCTTTAATCCCCATTCGTGACACAAGTCCTGCTCATCGCGTCCGCGATATTTAACTCATCTTACTACATTGCACCCAGCCTCATTTACAAGAAGTGACCGAGTAAATTAATAAACCCCAATGCCAGGCAATTAAAATCATAAACAATCAGGCAGACTATTGAGGGAAACAGTTGTCAGACTTAGGTCATATGTATACTTGATTTAATTAGGAAAGCGAGTAGAATATGATAGTGAAATGATTAATGGCAAATAAAATGATCCAACGAAGTTAGCATTAATAGGAACTAACGACTAGTGTTTAATAAGCGAAAGGAACCCAGGTATCTGCAAAACTTTCCATTGTGAAGAGACAGGAGCGATACACCTGCACAGTAAGTCAAAATCCTGGCCCGCGTCTTTATCAAACACTAGTAGTACGATCGCCAGTCGTGATTTGGATTTAAGAACATATAATTTTTCCTGAAGTATTCCACGTATTGGAACTTAGACATTTATATCAACAATAAGGCTAACTTGGAGTATTCGCGAGTAGTCATAAATTAAACTGAGAAATTCTCGTGACAGATAGTAACCAAATAAGAAACTGAATGTTCGCGGGAGTCGATTGAAGAAATAAGATTTCATAAATTAATATTCAAACCGATGAGTTAGAAAGCGACCAGATAAGCATTAACACGGTAACCCGCGATAAACGCCATCGCCGAATGTGAGATCAGTGCTGAGGAATATATATTTAAACAAGTATACAGTGTTAACTATTTCAAGTGTGCATCGAGATACAATAAACTACATTAAATTAATATTCCTTCGGGACAATTAATTCTGCCCGACGAAGTCCTTGTGGAATCCCTAAAAAGAACCTTATGCCTGCCGACGTTTAAAACTGAAAAACCCGAGTACCCAAATTCCTCAATGAACCGAGGAAATCCTTTTTCAATCCAGCGCCCACCAAATCCTTTCTTTACCATTTACCATTATACTAAGAACCATTTTCCCGTCCCAACATCTGGCTTTTCCATAAATATTATGTACTTCACTATTATGTAGACTTCTCTATTCGCCTGTACGTTCGTCCCTCTTTGATAAAAGAAAAGTAAGAATTATATTCTCAAATACTCGTTACCTTTCCTCTTCCCTTAACGTCAGATACATGTTTCGCAACCATATAACAATACTGGAAGAATAATTGTTATATATATATATATATATATATATATTTAGTTTAGTGCTTTTGGAGAGAGAGAGAGAGAGAGAGAGAGAGAGAGAGTGAGAGGGGAAGAGGGAGAGAGTGAGAGGGGGAGTGGGAGAGAAATAGAGAGAGAGATAAGTAGAATGACAAGAGTCCCTTCAATGCTTAATACTATACGTTTCCCGAGTTGAGCCTACGTTTAATCTTTCTCCGCCTTATTGCATTTGTAATTATTGTCATCATCATCATCATAGTACATTCACGAATTTAGGCTATTTGTTGACCTGTTTCGGCCTCAAGAGAAACACCATCCAAAAGTCTTTTGAGTGGACGTCCTGGTCTTCTTCTTCCTGCAGGTTGATATCTTAACATTTGTTTGGGTATTCTGTGATCTTCCATTCCATGAACATGTTGCATCCATCTTGACTTATAATCAGAAATTTTGTTTTCTAAAGGTTCCTTGTGTAATTCTTCTAAGATGTCTTAATTTTTTGGGATCTAGTAGTGTGTATCCTGCAGTCCTCCGAAGGTATCTCATTTCAGTAGATCTAGGTCTCTGTATATCCTTCTAATTCAACGTCCATACTTCGCTAACATAAAAAAGAGTTGGAAGAGCCAGTGTTTTATACACTTTTAATCTAGAATGCTTTTGGATTAACTGTGGCTTCAAGATAGAATTTATTAACCCTAAAATTCTTAAAAATTTATATATTTTTGCATTTACATCCTTTTCTTCTTCATATGAGATATTGCATCCTAGATATGTAAAATTATTCACCTGCTCCAAAATTTCATTTTCCGATACAATTTTACTTCTGACAGGATCTACACCTTGAAATGTCATATTTTTTTTATTTTTCTGTAGATATCTTCAATCCATATTCTTCTGTAATTTTGTTAAGTTCATACAGACCTTTCTGTAGATTATCTTCGGAATTTTCTATTATTATTTGGTCATCTGCAAACAATAGGGTGTTTAATTTTTTATTTTCTGATATTCTTATTCCTAATGTATATATCTTGTTCCAGTAACATATTACTTCATTGATAACAAAGAATAACTTCATTGCAAAGAGTGTTGGGGAAAGGGGGCAGCCCTTGTCTCACACCACGATTTATTATTCCTTCTTCAGAAAATCTGTTATTTAATTTGATCTTTGTAATTATTGTTACTGGATATTTTTGCTCAGCACGTATTCAAAATTTTCCTTATTAGTCACTAACTGAAAATTTCCATTTATATAAGCCCTAATGCATTTTATATATATATATAGTGACTAAGTGTTGAGGACCCAATTTCTCCGAGTGTAATGAGAGCCCGTTAACGGGGATACGGGTGAATACCTCAACGGTTGGATCAACTAGTTGTTATGCTCCTTGCCTCTGGTCCCAAGGGTCGCGGGTTCAAACCCGGCCGGAGTCGATGGATTTTTTAGGACGGAAAAATCCAAGGAGCAAGACCTCCGGGAGGGACTTTGAGCCGTGGGTCCCGAGTCTGAAGATTTTCAGGCTCGTAAAAATCCTTAAGCCTGAATGAAAAGGCCTCTAAGCAAAATTCTCCGAATTTTCCCGTCCTAGTACTACCTCGGTTTCCTAGATGTCAGTATGAGGCGGAACGCTGACCACGTACCACTCAAAATGACATCTATATGAAAACAAGTGTAACTAAATTGATATGGTTCAAATTCTTCCCTGTAGGGGAGAGCGCCTAAATTTCTGTAAAGGGAAAACATAGGCTTACAATACAATACAATTAATATAATTATAGTAATATTTTTAAAGAATTTATTATTAGTTCCATCATCTGAGAGTCACAATAGTTATCCACAAGTCACAAAATACACGTAAGAAAGCAAAGCTTGAAATATGAAAGAACAACACTAAAAACAAAGAGCGAAATTCTGGAAAAGCATATACGAACATTCCTTGGATTAAAAATTACTAAAAAAAATTAGGGCTCTGAGAAAAAATAATATTAGCATATTCTACAGTAATTCTTCCCGGGAAATATGAACAGATGTACTAGCAAAATCTGTTAAACTAGTTTCAATTAAACGTAAAATAAAGGGGAAAAAAAATCACAAAGGACAATTAAGAGACTATTATTTGCAAGCGGATTCTCAGAAATTTCTAATATGTAATGCAATGTTTATGAATACACTGAAAGTTGACAGCACATGAAATCATTGTGCCTTCATGTAAGCCAATTCAGGTACCGGTACTTTGAAAAAAAAAATCCATAGTTGCGTTACCTTAAATTAGTTTCGTTATTTTATGAGATAGTTGTGTATCAAAGAGCAATATTAATGATAAAGTTTAACCATATTCTCATAATATTAAAAATAGTAAAATAATAATAATACTAATAGTAATAATAATAATAATAATAATAATAATAATAATTTTGTTAAGCAGATTATTCGACTAGCAAAAATCTATAAAAAAATAATACTGTTACAATGTGCAGCAAACAGTACTCGGAAATCACAACATATATAATATCTATGAAAAATATGTACCTTAAAAGAATCATTATTTACAGTGAATTTCGTTTCATCACATCCCTGATAATCACAAAAAGATCAGAGTGCATTCAGTTAAAGTTAACTCTTGTCTTTAACACGTGGTACTTGATTCCGCCATACTGAACTATGTAATTACTCTAGTGATAACAATCATTATATATATTACAAATTACAAATTTATAAATTCATAATCATAAGCACGCTAACATACGGTGCAGAAACTTGGCAGTTGAATAAAAATTTGACTGTAAAGCTTATGTCTACTGAAATGGATAAGTTTAGATGCTCTACTAGACATTATAAATTGGAAAAAATCAGAAATATAATCATCAGACAACAAATGAAAGTCCAAAATTCAATATTATATTTTGTGAGATACACACAACTAGAATGGTATATACGTAGGATGCCAGAGAAGAGATTACCCAGACGAGCTGTGGAATGGATTCCACCTGGAAAGGAAAGAGAGGTGGACCTAGATTTAAATGGACGGATGATGTAACAAGAGGTATGAGGGGACTACGTCAAGAAGAATTGGAACGGGAAGAGAGAGAAGAATGGAGATAGAAGATAAAAATTTTAAAAAATTTGGACACAGGAAGATGTTTTATTACATTGTAAAACTATATATATATATATATATATATATGTGAAGCATAGAATGGAGATAGAAGATACAAATTTTAAAAAGCTTTGGACACAGGAAGATGTTTTATTACATTCTAAACCTATGTATGTATATATATATATATATATATATATATATATATATATATATATATATATATAAGAAGCATAGAAAAAACATTTTTGTACTAGAATTGCACGGTTGTGTAATGGATAGTACACTGGAGTACCAATCCAGAGGCCCGGGTTCGAATGCCGTCCAGATATTTATTTTTCGTATCATGTCATATATATATATATATATGTGTGTGTGTGTGTGTGTGTGTGTGTGTGAGTGTATATATATAAAGTGGAATATGTTGGTCGCGTCCATTCTGTGTCATTTAGAAAAGACAAAATGTTTCTCTTTTCAAGTTCCAGGCCATTATCATTTACAGATATACTCTTATGGGATTGCAAACATAATTATCTTATTCTAAAAAATGCATAAAATGTCACTTAGTAAACTCTGTTTCCACTCGCCGTATGAAAAATAAATTATAGAAAAATAATTATGGACATCACAAATAGATATAGCAATATATTAGCGAAACAAAAAAGAAGTTAAAAGGATCAGAAGAACTAGATAAATATATTTTTATCTATGGTGTGGTTCAACAGAATAAACATGGTACATCCATCCATAGTAATTCTGCCCGAAGGCAGGTCCTTCACTGCAATCATAGCATTTTCATGCTATGCTTGCAGCTTTACTAGGGAATTGTAGGTGTGGTAGCTTCCCGTTGCTTTCCACACCGGTGAAGAATGACGATGATAATGATAAGGAAGATGATGATAATGTTAAGGATGATGATGATGAAGGCCATATGATTTCGGGGACCGTTTGGGCCTTAAAGTTTTCCTGACATTTGTTTTATAGGTGAAGAAAAACCCTGATTAAAACGTCAGCCAGAAAGACTGTCCCGACTGGGGATCGAACCCGGGCTCGCTGCGTGACAAGAGAGCACGCTACCTCGAGACCACAGCGGTTATCAATATTCGTAAAAAAAACAGGAATGGAAAAATAAAATACATGGGTATACGTTTGTTAATGAAAGAATAATAACATTAAGATTCAAAAAAGACAGAGGTTACTTAAATATGGTTGGGATTATACGCACAACATGAAGGGAAGAACGAAGAAACTCCGGAATTTTATGTACAATTACCGAACACACTAGACAAAGTTAATTCAAGAGGCTACATTTTAATATTGGGTGATTTCAATGCTAGAGTGGGTAATAAAACAGTTCCAGGAATAATAGGAAACAAAAGTGAAAATACAATAACTGAAAATGGAAAAGAACTTATACATTTCTGTCAGTATAATGGTTTACGAATTATGTATACTTTTTTGAATATAAAGATATTCATAAATAGGCTATGTGAATGAAACACTCAAAGTATAATATCCAATAAGAAGATTGTCTCACATATCGAAGATACTAGAATATTCAAAGGTCCAGATATTATGACAGTTCCTTTTCTAGTAAAAGCATATTACCAGCAAGATGGAAGAATTTACACACAAAAGAAAATATTATTGAAATATTTAAGGTACATTTATCAAGACAAGAAAGTATAAAAATGCTATTCCAAAGTATATTAAATCAAATAATGGAAGAAATGCCAATCATCCAAAATATAAATTTAGAATAGCAGAAGATAAAACCAATAATATTACAAGCTGCAGAAGAAGCACTAGATAAAAGAAAGAAAATAAGTAAAAAGCGTGGTCTTAAATTTGCTGCTGCCTTGCAGGATGGGAATTGGCTTTCTAAAGGCTATGGAAAGAAAACCCAGAAAGGAAATTACCTGGTCCTCCAGGTTGGGGGTTGACACACGGGCCTGACAACCCCATCCTTGTAAAACCTTTTTGTTGTTGAGAAACTGTTTGGAATATTAGAGAGGAGTGTCATAACAGCAACCAGGGTTCATAAAAGGCTGCAGAACTGGAAGAAGAAGGAGGAGGACGAGGTATTAAATTTGTAATTCGGAAGTAGCAAAACTTATGCAGAGAAGATAGAAGCTTATTTGAGCTATTTACATAATGAAAATACGGAAAACAGAATAGAATACAAAAAGAATTGTGCCATTGTTAAAAGAGTAACTCGGAGGTTACATAGGCAAAGTTGAGATAAATATATTACAGATATGGAAAATGATCTTCATGGAAGACAAAATTATGCTAGTAAAATCTTAAGAGAGATCAGTAAAGAATAAATGAATGAGTTTAATTTTAACACAATTCACGAAAAAAAAACCTGCAGCAATTCTATAAGGAATAATGGATTCATAATGAAAAAGAAGAAAGTAACTTATTAATTATGGAAAGTTATTTAAGTATTGATCCAATAACAATAGAAGAATTAGCTGAAACAATAAAGAGCTTCAAAAGTAAAAAAACACCTGGAATTGATAGAATTAATATTGAACTTATTAAATGAGCATCACAAGTTATTTTTATATGCGCCACCAGGTAGAAAATTAAGCTTAATAAATATCCGCTGGCAATATGGCTGTGTTCCTGAAGAGTTGAGTAAGTATTTGTTATCCCTATATATAAAAAGTGTGGTAGACATAACCCCAAATAACTACAGAGGAATAAGCCTTCTGGGAAAAATTAACAAAATCTATGTTAAAATACTATCTAGGAGAATCGAAAAGATAAGTGATGATATTATTTCAAAATGTACAGCATGGGTTTAGAAAAGGCCGCTCTAAAGTTTAATGTATTATTTTTCGCTCCAACAGTTTATTGAAAAAAGAAGAGAGTTTAATTTTGAAACACACATATTGTTTATCGACTATTAGAAGGCATTTGATAAAATTCTACGCTTTAAGATATGGGATATATTAAAAAATAAAGGATATCCACCTTATATAATTAAAGCTACAAACATTGTATATGAAGACACAAAAATTCGTATTGATAAAGGAAATGACCCTCCATGGTATCTTTACCTTGTCGTGGTGGAGTGGCTTACGTGCTTAAATGATCCTGAGAGCTATGCCGGCGGTAGCATTGCTGCCGATAGGTTTACCCATGCTGGACTGGTCGAAGGTGATAAGTCAGACGAAGAAAGTACCTTGGTCGAAAGAGTGACGATTTTTCACCGTAAAAATAGAACCGTCAAGAAATGAAAACATGGGTTCAACTGGGGTGAAATTTTTCGGAGGTCAAATAGTCCCCCATTCGGTTCTTCGGGCGGGGAATACTTCAGGGAGCACATGCCAAAGGCTCAAACACAGGGGCATGTTCCTAGGAACATGGAATGTTAGGACTTTATACAATAGCGGGACACTAGAGATATTAACGCGGGAATTACATAAATTGCCCGTGGATTTAGTCGCTGTAAAGTTAGGTGGCCAGGAGAAGGTAGTCAGGAATCAGCAAGCTTTGCATTATACTACGGGGGTGCAGAAAGACCTGCATTTTGAACGGGGTTTTTAGTCAGAAGGAGGATCTTATCCGCTATCCGAGATATTAAGTTTGTTAATGATAGGATATCATATATAATTCTAAAGGGTAAACGACATGATTTTATAATTGTAAATGCACATGCCCCCACAGAAGATAAAGATGACAAGTTCAAGGATGAGTTCTATGAAGAATTAGAATGCTTATTTGATAGCCTTTCACGATATCATATGAAAATTGTCTTAGGAGATTCTAATGCTAAAGTGGGGCGGGAAGATATATTCAAACCAACAATAGGCAAATTCAGTCTTCATGAAGATAGTAACGACAACGGGTTAGATTAGTCACATTTGCCACATCGAAGAATATATTTGTTAAGAGCACAACATTTCACACCTGGACGTCCCCAGATGGAGAAACTCGGAACCAGATAGATCATGCATTAGTGGATAAACGCTGGCACAGTAGCATCATTGATGTTAGATCAGTTAGAGGGACAGACCGTAATTCGGATCATCATCTGGTCAGAGTGATAATCAGACAACGGCTATCGCTTATGAGAGAAACAAACGCTAAAGATGATTCTGTAAAATTTGAATTAAAAAACTTGGAAAATTATGAAATGCGGCAAGAATACCAAATCAAAATTGCTAACAGATTTGAAGTACTGGAATCTTCAGATGACGATGCGCAAACGAAGAAGAAACTGAAATAAATAAAGAATGGGAGGCTATAAGAGATACTGTTAAATTTTCAGCATCTGAAAGCATTAGTTGTTTAAAAAAGAGGCAAAACAAGAAATGGTTTGATGAGGAATGTACCGACATTGTAAAGAAAGGAAATCTAGCCAAAATGAAATGGTTACACGAGACAAATGAGGTAAATTTAGAGCAATTGGGTAGTATTAGACGGGATACCACCAAGTTACCAAAGAGTAAAAAGAGGAAATATTTGAGATAGAAGATTAATGATCTTGAAATAAACTCAAAAAAGAGGAACATTAGAGAACTATATCAGGGAATTAGTGTAGAGAAGAAAGGGTTTCAGGCTAGAACAAACATAATTCGGAATGAAAATGGGGATATGATTTCAGATTCCAGGAGTATATTAAATAGACGGAAAAGTTACTTTAATCAGCTACAAATGTACATACAAGAAAGGACATTGAGGAGGATAATTTACAGACAGCAGAAATGCTAGTCGCAGAACCAAAATTCAATAGAGGTTGAAATGGCGATTGAAAAATTGAAGATGTATAAAGCATCAGGTTCTGATGAGATCCCAGCCGAACTGGTAAAATCAGGGGGAGAAAAATTGATGGACAAGATACGCTGGTAGCTTAGTATGATTTGGGAAATAGGAGCTCTTCCAGATGAATGGAAGGAATCAATTATCGTACCAATTTATAAGAAAGGAGATAAAACTGACTGCAACAACTACAGGGGCATCTCATTACTTTCAATTGCCTACAAAATTCTAACAAATATATTAGTAAGCAGACATACTCCCTATATTCTTGACATTCTTGGAGATTATCAATGTGCATTTAGAAGAAACAGGTCTACAACAGATCAGATTTTTAATATAAGACAGATTTTAGAAACGAAATGGGAATATAATGGTACTGTACATCAACTATATGTAGACTTCAAAAAAGTATATGATTCAATTAAGAGGGAGAAGTTATAGAGTATCCTGCTGGAGTTCGGAATTCCTAAGAAGTTAGTTAGACTTATACGAATATATCTAATTGTCAAAAAGAGTAGCGTTCGTGTAGGCAAACAGCTTTCGGACACTTTTGAAATCCAGAATGGGTTGGAGCAAGGAGATGCACTATCTCCTCTACTATTTAATTTTGTACTAGAGCATACCATTATATCTTTAGAGAATGAGGAAGGCTTACAACTCAATGGTATTAATAAGCTGTTAGTTTATGCTGATGATGTAGTATTATTGACCGATAGCGAGGAGATACGAAAGGACAACACGCACACATTATTGAGTAACACAAAGAAATTAGGACTGGAAGTAGATATCAATAAAATTAAATATATGGTCACATGTAGAAAGTCATTATATAATGGAAATGGACAGGTAATGACAAATGTGGGAAATTTTGAGGAAGTGGCTGAATTCAAATACCTAGGAATGATAATCACAAATAGGAATGAGATGCACAAAGAAATTAAACATAATCTCAATTCTGGAAATGCGTGCTATTATGAATTGCAGAGAATCTTGATGTCCCAACTACTTTCAAAAACCGTTAAACTGAAAATTTATTAAACTATTATTCTACCAGTTATATGGGTGCGAAACATGGACTCTTACTTTGAGGGAGGAAAGAAGATTACAAGTATTTGAGAATAAAGTACTTAGGAAAATTTTTGGACAAAATGGAGATGAACAGACCGGTGAATGGAGAAGACTTCATAACAGTGAACTACATGGTCTTTATAGGAAGCCAGATATAATAGGAACTGTCAAGTCTCGTAGACTGCGATGGACAGTACATGTTGCACGTATGGGGAATGAAAGACTTGCATGGAAGCTTCTTGTAGGAAAGCCAGAGAGAATACTCCCAGTTTGTAGACCAAGAATGAGGTGGGAGAATAACATTAATTATGATTTGAGGGAAGTAGATTATACGGGGTATGATTGGAAAGCATTAGCTCAGGATAGGGATATATGGAGAGCATATGTCCACGCTGCCATGAACCTACGGGTTCGATAGTGTCAGTGAGTTAGTTAGTTAGTTAGTTAGATAAATGAAGTAGTCCTTGAGAAACTTACGTAAAAATAAACAATGGACTTCTTTGTGGTTCTACAATTTCGCCAATACTTTTTATATATATTTTTAGACAATGCCATTATTACATGGCAAACTCTTTTTGATGAACATCTTATGTTAAACGATGTGAAAATGAATTGTCTTCTATTTGCAGACTACCAAATCATTGTAGCTTCCCTCAGAAAATCAACTAGAAAAATCAGTTTATAAATTATGGAAACTAATAAAATGTAATTTGATTATATCAACAGAGAAAACAAAGTACACGCTATTTATCATCTTGAAAGGTCAAAAATTGGATTTGGAACAAACATTATAGAACAAGTAACTCGTTTTAATTATCTGTCATTCGTAATATTGTACCAGCAAAATTTGGTTATGCAGAAGAAATTAGGGAAATTTCAACACATATGTGGTTCAATAAGATAATATTTGAAAATAAGACCACAAGGGAAACTCAATTGAAATTTAAGGAAACTAACTGTTCCAACGTTAACATATGGGTCAGGAACTTGGCCTTTAACGATCTCTGATAAACATACAATTGAGACAATAGAAATGAGTTTCCTGTTATCCGCTGCAGGTTATGTATGAGATCAAAAGAGATGTCAAGATATCAAAAATTAATTACAAGTATATAATATAAACGAGCGAATATACAGATATAAATGTAAGTGGTTTGAACATATATAATGAATGCCAAATAATCGTTTATCAAAACAGATATTCTATTGAAGATCTGAAGGCCGAAGAAATGTAAGAAGACCGAAACGACGTTGGAAGGATGACCAGTAATATCAATATATACAGCGGGGAGCGGAAAGGGCCGATAGGCCCGTAACTTAAAGATGATATATATATATATGACAAGATAAGAAAAATAAATGCCAGGACGTGATTTGAACCCGGACCTCTGAGTTGATATCTCAGTGCGCTACCACTTACGCTACCAGTCGAATCCAGAACAAACATATATTTTTCTTATACATATTCTCTATTATTACCAGATGTAGCGGGAACTCGGTCTCCACTGCCACCTAGTAGCTACTATAACAAGTAAGCAAATTAAAGAGAATATTTTTACTTTATAGCAGTGATGCTTTATCGACGTTATAATTAAACGTTTGTTATGGATTAGCCTGGTAGCGTAAGTGGCAGCCACTATATCAACTCACAGGTCCGGGTTCAAATCCCGTCCAGGCATTTATTTTTCTTATGTTGTCATATTAAGCTTGCATTGCTCAATGTCACAAAGGTTTAATTATATATATTATATAAGGTTACGCATCCATATAACTGGATGAAATAAATTGATGAATCAGAATAATAATAAAATAATAATAGTAATAATAATAGTAATAGTAATAGTAATAGTAATAGTAAATAGTAATAGTAAATAGTAAATAGTAAATAGTAAACGTAAATAGTAAATAGTAAATCAGTAAATAGTAAATAGTAAATGGTAAATTGTAAATAGTAATAGTAAATAGTAAATAGTAATTGTAAATAGTAAATAGTAATTAGTGAATAGTAAATAGTAAATAGTAAATAGTAAATGGTAAATAGTAAATAGTAAATGGTAAATGGTAAAATGGTAAATAGTAAATGGGAAATAGTAAATAGTAAATAGTAATAGTAATAGTAATAGTAGTAGTAATAATAATAATAATATTAATAATAATAGCAATAATAATAATAATAAAAAATAATAATAATAATAATAATAGTAATTATAATAATAATAATAATAATAATAATGTTAATATCAAGAAAAAGGACCTCCATTAATAAAAATATCAGTGTATACGTCAACCATGAACGTATCAAGCAAGTTCAAGAAATGCAATATTTAGGAATCCACCTCAATTGCAAACTAAGCTTTGATAAACACATTGAGATAACAACGAACAAGGCTATGAGCCTAATGAACATGTTAAGAAGGGCAGCTAGAATGCAGTGGGGACTAGGACATAAAGCATTAAAGACTATCTACAATGGAGCAATATTGCCTATGTTAACATATGGGGCCCCAATATGGGAGGAAGAATTAAGAAAACAAAAAAAAAATTAAAAAGCTGAAGAGGGTTCAAAGCCTATAAAACATACCCATATGAAGTATCTTGTATCTTAGCTGGAATTAAACCCATAACTATCAGTATACAAGAAACAGCCCAGTTATATAGAGCCATACACGATGACCACACAAACATTGATGCACCACTCAAAAAGGAGGAGTGGCCACATCCGGCAGAAAGAATTAATGTGGACGATATTGAAGAATCCAACAACTACAAAATAAAAATATACACTCATGGCAGTAAATTCCAAGGAATGGTAGGGGCTGCTGCAGTTATCTTGAAAAACGGAACATTAGAGCATACAATAAAAGCTAAACTGCCCAATCGTTGCTCAAATTATCAAGCTGAACAGATAGGAATTCTTAAAGCTCTAGAAGCAATACCATCAATTGACCAAAACAGCTCTGAAAAAGTTTAGTTGCAGTTTATACAGATAGGTTACTCTCGACCTAATTAAAAACAACTTGAAACAGGGATACATCATATCAAAAATAAGACAAACAATAGCAAAACTCAGGGAACAAAATTGGATTGTACATTTCGGCTGGATAAAAGCACATGATGGAATTTAATGGGAATGAAATGGCAGATCAATTGGCAAAACAAGCTGCACCAGAAACCAGCGTAACCGTAGAATATACAAAATCAACCTAACAATCATCATAGTTTGCCCAAATAAAAGAAGAAGGAAACCATTAAATGGCAGAAAAACGAATGGGACAACGCAAGGGATAAAGGAGCCACATGTAAGAAGTTCTTCCAATCAGTCAGAGACAGATTAAACTTAAATGTGAATAAAACTCAGAATTTTGAAATGGTAACTGGTCATGGAAAAAAATAAATCAACATCTTTATCGTATTGGAATATTGAACAACGCAACTGTCCATGTAGAAAAGCAATTCAAAATGTAGAACATCTCCTTTATAATTGTGAATGACAGCGATTCTAGAAATAAATTGAAAGAAGAAGTCAACAAGAAGGAAGGAGGACATGGCCTGTGACGGAGAAAGGACCTAATCAAAAATATTTAGACATTTAAAAAATATCTAAAACAATCGTGTTCGAAAATGAGTGATTAACAAGTGGACGAAAGATAAAAAAAAAATGTAACAAAACCAATATTTGATGTTATGACATTTAATGTTATCTGATTTATGTTTGTTACGATATGCATGTAATATTACTACGGTAATGGGGGC